>NW_011627526.1:790568-804923 GCF_000204515.1 Acromyrmex echinatior | reverse complement strand
TATATATATAGATATATATATAATCGATAAAAGTTTGTTTCTGACGTGCAAATTGTATTGAGGAATTTTTTTCGAGGTCGAACGCGAACACAATATTGCAAAAGAGTCTTCTTACCGTTCTCACCATGTCATCGTCGATCTTCGTGTCGCGGACTGCCTATGTAAGGCTGTTCGGACCATTAAAAACGCTTCGGACTGTTAAAAGCGCCGATCTTGTTCGTTTTTAACACAAAGAGCGTTACATGGGTCGCTTCGAAGAGGACAATGCTTCGCTATATCGCCACCCACATGTGCGATTTTTCACACGCTCGGCGAAGAAATTCTTCAGTGCAATGAAAAATGGTCGGATTCACACAGGACAAGGTTTTTGTGCAGAGCGGTTTGTACAGGATGTTTCGATATTGAATGCATTTAGATAATGGACAGCATCGAGGATGCGATACGACCTCGCTTTATTGGTTTGGTGCAGAAGATTTATTTTGATTTCGAAGGAACAATTTTTTTAGAGTGACGATTTATTTAGCACGTATGTTTTAATAATGTGAAGCTAAAGTAATTTTTTTTAATTTTTTGTTCTTTATGATGATGGAAGTTTATGGTTTAATCACACTATGAAAGAGAAATAGAGGGTAAGAGTTTCAAGTCAACGCGATGCTTATATATTTTTTACTAACATTGGAACACAAAAATTTTTAATTCAGAAAATAAATCTATGATATTTCTATGTATTTTGATGTTTTAAAACCGAGTCCAAATTGTTCCATCATATCATAATTTTTTTTTTTTCAAAAAATATCTTGATTTCCAATATTTTTAATCTATCTGCTTGCATATTGACTTTACATACTTGAACGTTTTCATTAAACTTACTGTCTTTTACATCAGCTTGCATATTAAAAATCAGCATAAACGACTATAAAAATATTGGAAAAATCGAGTTATTTTTTGTCAATAGAGAAATTGTGATGTGATGTAATAATTTGAACATCGGATTCGACTTCAGAGCGTTAAAATGCATAAGAATATCGTGATCTAATTGCTGGATCAAACATTAAATTTTCTTTGTGCCTGTAATTAATAACTAAAATTTAGTATCTTTGATTTTGAATTTTCCACATAGGAAGACGCATTCTGGATATTCTGTACTTGTAGTAATTTGCCAATATAATCTCACATCGGTCTCCTCTCATCGTTGATTATTTGCAAGCGGGTTATTCGCGTTTCGTGGTTGTTCGGCACCTTAATCGGTGCCCCGAGTCGATATTAACAGATTGATTGCCGTGGCTATCAGGTTCGGGCAAGTTGTTTCGCCCTTTTTATGGGTCGACGGCCTTCGCGTGATGTGGGCCGCGTCATCCGTGTATAAAAGTAACATTGTATACGCTGTCGTATACGGCGAATGCATACTGAGCAGCTTAATGAGAAAATTTGAGGGACCACAAGACATTTGTATGTCCATCTAAGGTTCTTTGAGATTCGAGGAAAAGAATTAAAAGATGCTACTTCCAATTCTTTTATCATCACAGACCGCTTTGTTTCACAAAATATATAAATTCATATCACGTATTCTATTTTACCGAATCTAGAACTTACGAATCTTGTCACTTCATGACGATTCTTCCTTTACATTTCTTTAATTATATACGCGCCATCTCTTTTATTAACGGTTCATTATATATGACTTCTCTTTTCGATCGAGAAATTAAAATTTACTCGAATATTAAAACTAGTCCATCTTATCTGTGTCATCGTTATTTTTAGATTTATCGATATGATCGATCACTATTTCTGGCTCGGTCCTCCGTCTATCGATGCATAGTAATCTGTCACTGTTTATGCGAAATTTTACTCGCACAGAAAAATGTGGCTGTAATCACATCCGACTTAAAGGAGGATGTTGGACGTGAGAAAAAGTCAGTTTCGGTACGTCGACAGGTAGATAAGGGACCAGTGGATGGAAAGGTCACACTTGCCGACCTTAATGAAAGTTAAACCTGGCGATGGTGTGTATTCACGCCATTACCATACCGTTATCGACCTCCGCGTAAGCTTTAAAACCGAATGAGTCAATGACGAGCGTGAGAGAAATTCACTATTACATTATCGATAACTTCATGTTCCAACTTTTTTCTTTCCTTTTAATAATAAAATTATATTATTTTACTTCAATAGATTTATTTGCATGAAATAAGGGCTACAGTCCACTTGACTTAAAGTATTCTTTGGTTGGTCAATTATTAGTAAAATTCTTTCTTCTGATCAATCAAATGCTTCGAAGCATTTCTAACGTTGAATGAATTGCATCCCTTAATCGGAGGAATGAAGAATTTCAGTTTCAACAAATTTATTGATTCATCATTAAATAAGATTAAAATAACGATTATGAATCTTGGAATAAATCGTCTCCCGATCATTATTATAAGTAACAGAAATTCCAATTATTGGCCATTTAGATAAAGAGTTAAGCTTCTTAGTATAAACAATTCAGCTATTTCAATAAATTTGCAAATTATATATTAAACGTGAATTTTATATCGTTGCGATATCTTTGCGACGTTAATACATATTCAATGGAGAAACGAATTTTCAAGCTGTTGCGAGTGCCTCGATTCATGAGAATCGATCGAGCCGATTAAATCTAGAGAGCGTTATATTTATTTCTAGGCGATTCGATGGAAAAAGTCGTCCGGCCATTTGCGGTCGAGCGAATGCACCGGCTGCATCCTGTTGCAGTTCCATCTATCCAAAGTACACCCTGCCCTAACTTTTTACGAACGCTCTTCTAAGTAACATCACCCGCAATGCATCACCCATTTCTGTGATATCATTAATCAAGTCATATGTCGTTTCGATCGGAGACGCGGCGTGTTGGGGAACTTAAGGTCGAGCTCTTGCTCTTTTGTCTTGCTAAAATAGTGAAATTGATCACCATGCGAGTTCAATCTGGAACGTGGTAGTCTACGGGAAGTGCGCAGACCTCATTGCACTACTCGGGAAACTAGAAACCTCCGGAAAAACTAGTAACCCGATATCGGTGCCTTCGGTACCACGTCACTGCCGAGAACCCACGCCTCTGCGACACACACGTACCACATCCTTTACATCCGGTAATCTGTCATCTCGATTCGAGTACTTCGTACTCTCCGAGCTTTCAAAGTTTCAACACGTCGATGGCACGGCTCTGCAACGATCTTTTGGGAGCCGTTAGAAATCTATTAATAAAATCTTTTCTTTTTGTTAGAAAACTACCAATAAAATATTTTCTTCATCGCGTCCTATATTGGCGATGCATAGATTCGAATGTGAAGTTTTTCGAGGGAAACTTGATACACGTCGAAAGTGTCCTCGCCCGCGAATTCGTAGCGAATCTGCATAATCGTGCAGGAGCTTCCGTAAAACGTCGCATTTGTATGCAAATGTCATATTTCTGTCGCAAAAGGGAGCGCGATTTTGCGAGTTTATTGGCAGTTGCACTCAAGAAGATTGGTCGAATCCGATCGAAACTATCTTTACGGTATATCTACGGGGAAATATCTGTCTTTCGACTTTACGCCACGTACGATGCTACATGCGGGGTCTGAGATTTAGGTACTAATGCACGAACATTATTTAAGGTGGCAACGTCGACCGAATCTGCAATAGATTTTTGGAGCAAGTTTCTTCCGTCGCTTTGACGCCAATTGAATAATTAAAGAACCTCATCCAAAATGAACGATTAAAGATAAACAGAATAAGCAATTTCATATTTTTCACATCTCATCGCGTTTCTACTATTTCCATCCGTTCGAGATTTTTTATTCATTCTACACTTTTTTATTCGCGTGCATATAATTTACGGTTATGAGTATTTGCGCTATGTAATAAATACATTGTAATATGTCTGAAAAGATTACTTTGTTAGATTACAATATTATACTAGCCTAATTATTTTAGAAAATTAATTAATGACCTTAAAAAATTAGAGCGGAACAAAGTAAACTAAAATGAACTTGTTTGGCTTAAATTTTGTCTTACTTATTGTTTCTTTATCTATTATTGAATTGTCAAAAATAAATCGCAAACGAGTTCTTTGCTGTAATTAACTTAGCGGATAAATGTGAGGATACATTTTGTGTTTTTTTCTGAAATATCATAAAGTCTGAGAGAATGCCATTGTGTCGTCGTTTATCCATTGCAGTCCGTTAAATCGGGCTTTATGTTCATTGTTCGTGCAAAAGTTGGTTCGCGACGTAAAATTATGTTACGAGCGACTTGTGAAATTAGCCTGCGTACATGTCTTTCATCATCAATTAAAGCCTTGTAAAATGTATGACGACAATAAATTGTCTTTATCACCGCGTCGGCAATGAATAACAGTGCTCAAAGGACGATCGTGAGGGACATTATGACATAGTAAACGAGTCGATGAACAGTCAACAAGATCAGAGATTGTAGAGAAATATTGTACGATGGATGTAAGTCGTCGCGCTGTCTTGTACGCTTGCAGATGTATTAATTAATCGTCAAAAGACTGGATGAGACGCAGCTCTTTGATGTTATCTCTCATTTTCTTGTCAAAAATAAATGTAAATCGTTTTGTAAATTGAATTAATTAGATAAGAGATGCATGAAAAATTGAAGAGATAATTAAATGCTTCATTCTTGCGTCATCACGAAATGATAAGTGTGTATGTTAAAATAATTTACGCGTAAATTAATGTTATTAGTTTTATTTGCATCTCAATAAAAGATAAAACATAATTGTTATTTGATAATCCGGTTCTATAACATTTTGCAGAAGATTACAATTTATAGATTGATCAATTTGTATTCATATATGTCGTTATTCAGGAAAGTAAAATATATTTCCATTTGTGTGTGTAAATTTATAAAGCATCAATCCGATTTAAAGCTGATTTATAATGTATTTTAGAGTGCATTCCAGTATCCACACGAGTTCGTCTATTTGTACAACTGTAAATTCGTAATCAATGAGTACTAGAACAGTATATTTACATTCACATATAAATAAATTTATTTGATATCGATTGCTGTTTACATAGCTGCGATAACGATAGTAAATATTATTGTACAATCATCAAGTTGAGATATTAGGATAACATGTAGATAATTCGCAAATAAGCAAACGTAAGTGATACGGTAGTTCCACGGGGAATATAATTAGAGCGCAATCCCCCTAGAGAAATCCAAAGTTTACATTCACTTTAAACTTCGTTCTAATGTATCGTGCATGACGCGAACCAACTTTGATCAATTAATTTCCACGGTGAAACGCTTGGCATTACAGATTTTGGATTTTCAGAAAGCTTGATGATAAAATATGAGAGAGAGAGAGAGAAAAAAGAGATCAATCTAGTTAATTCTATTATCAAAATTAATTTTTTATTTCTTAACAAAATAAAATTAACGTAGAGAGGCAATGTTTCTTGTCAGTGTATAAATGTACAATCTTTGTGTGTCAGCATCTAATAGAAATTGTCAAAAACGTTTATCAGCTTCTAAGTGTAGATTAGTAATATAATTGAAATACAAAGCTTAACTTAAAACGCTATGCTTAAAGAAGAAATTTTTTCTTCTTTAAGCATAGCGTTTGTTATTATTTTTCTTTAATTGTGCTATTAAAAAAGTACGATAATATTAAAAGAATAAGTGACTAGCAAATGTTTAAAAGTTAAAAAATCTATTGTTTCTAATCGCAGGCTTTCATCTCGGATCCGAATAATAACGTATTTTTCGCGAGATAAACTAGAATTTAACGAACGCGTCTTTTAATGAGGAATGTGCATGCATGCGTGCGTGCGTGCGTACGCAAGTAACGCATTACTGAATGCAGCTAACTACCGGTCGACAACAGTCGGAACGCAAGTGGCCGGTCTTTCGCGGAGTGAAATTCTAGAGAGTGTCTGTGTGTATATGTGTTGCATGTATAATTAAGTCCAAGGAACGACCGTGAAAGCATCGAAATGTCCGTAAGAAAAGCGGACTATTACTATAGTACGAGCAGATGACGTGCGGTAACGAATCCGATTAGACTATCTCTAGAATTGCCTCGACAACCTGCTTCTTCCTGTAATGTATTTGCCAACGAATTACAATTGTACATCGGGAATTCTCTCTTGAAAGGAAATGCACGAAAGACGTTCTAGTAATTTCATGCCTTTTGCAAATCTTGCCGTAAAAAAAATAATAATAAATAAAAATCATTTAATCAGTTAATTAAACTTAATTATAATTAATTTAATATTCTCCCATATTAATATTTTTTGATTTGTGAATAATTAAAAAGGGATACGATGGGATAAACTAACAAACTTTAGTATATATGCATACAACACAATTTTCCTTTTAAATTGATTCTGAATTTTACATTACAGATACAAAGATGTGATAATGAATATTATTATTGTTATTAATAATCATACTTCTGCCCCAAGTAACTTAATTTTTACAGAAATAAAGTCATTGTACGTAATACCACGATAAGATGTCAGATCTAGTAAAGTGGAAATCTTAAGTGAAAATCTCAAGTGAAAATCTCTTAACCATGAGAACTCGCATTTATACGCAGTTGTTTAAACTCATCATGCAGACGATTAAACTAATTTTCCTGTCGCCAAAGCAAGCGGCAGTCAAGTAATGCGCTTAACTCGCGTTTGAATGTACCATGGGATGATGCACTACGAGTGAGCGAGCACGGGATGCTTGCTTAGACCGGCGATCTCTCGACGACGGGAAGAAGAAACGAAGGCCGAGTCGTTGTCTGAATGGTACGTGAGTTCCAGAAACACACTGACAGCTTACCGATTCCTCGTAGCGATATCGACGGCAAGCAGGTTGATTCTTGTACCGTCTCCTTTGCGGCACTCGGGCTCGGCACGTCGACTGCTTCCTGTCGTACGAATACCGCCGGATTCCTTCTTTTACCATAGCATTCCATGAAAATGCCATTGACCCTATAAACTTGATGAGAAACTCGGCGGTAGGCCGAGTGAACACTCTTCGGGGAAAGAATATTTCCTCGAATTCCGTCTTCAAAAAGAGAAGAAAATAACGAGAAGAAATTTCGTTTCGCGTGCATCTTGTAATTAAATGAAAGTGAAATAACGGTTTTAATATTTTCTCGTGATATAAAGTATTAAAGTCTCTCCGAGAGTTCATCTCGGCGTGTATTTGCAGTTGTCAGATTTATGGTCAACTAAGTGAGACCTAGATGCGCTTGCTTTAGTCCGGTTAAGCCTTCCTGCAAATCCGTTGAGATTACGTACGTTTCGTAGACCCCCTGTGCCGTCAGTTTGCCATGTGTAGGATACTTTAGACGGGTTATCCAATTATAACGCAACCCAGTTTTGCAACACGTTTCACAGTAAATTACGAAGTTATACAATCTAAACCATGACGTGTGTCACGAGAATACCGTATGCATTTACATCGTTGCTTTCTCGCTACTTTCTCAGTCATGTGGATCACTTTCGAATTAAAATACGCGGATGTGTCAAATACAATGACGTCATCGATTTATTCCTTTTGCTCAACATTGTGTCTTCTAATGTGTTATGAAATGTTTCCAAAATATTATCTTGAATTGGTTGGTAATTAAAAAAACGAAAAGATTCGTGTCTGTGAATTAATTTTAAAAAATAAAATAATATAAATTTTAATAAAAAAATAATAAAAAGATTAAAAAAGTAATTACTAATTATAAGATTCATCGTTTTCTTTGTGGACATTATTGGGGCTCTTTCTTTGTTCGTACATAATACTTTTTCTTAAGGAAGTATTTAAAAATTTCTAAGATTTTAATTTATATTTTTTAATTATTGCCTCTTTTTCATTGCTTCTTGTGAGAGAACATTGCTACTTTCTTTCTCTCTTGATATATAACTTGCATTAAATTGTATTGACATTGTCCAAACGATGAATCATTTATTATTCACGATTAATTTATCCAATGGAAACATATATAATACGTTATTTTTATGTGAATATATTGCAGTATGAAACTGTCAATGTTAAATAATTAATGTTCTGCAAAGACCGAAGTAAAGAATTTTATTCCTTATTGGACACGTGTATCCTTTGAAATTTGATTTGTTATATTGAATTCTCAAGTGTTGCCCTAGTAAGTATTGAAATATGTAGATAGAAACACAAAAAAAGAATCAGTAATTGAATCAATCTTTAATTTCGAACAAATTAAATCACTTTACAAATAAGATTTTTATCGTTTTCTTTTTATCTATTTTTATTTGTCTATTTATTCTGTAAAGTGATATAATTTCTTCGAAATTGAAGATTGGCTTTACAATCACTGATTTTCCTTTATATTTCTGTCTACATATTTCAACTCTTACTAAAGAGAATACGATGATATACTATTTATTCGCCAGACAACGTAATATTCAACGCTATGAGATATGAACTTGCAAAGAGTTATTAGCCCGACTGCCCACGAAATCGGGTAGAAAAAAAAGGTCGATCCGGCAGATATCGATATCCGAAGACTATACGATACATCTGTCGGTTTGAAAAATGAATTCACGCTCTCAAACAGGAAAAGAAAAAGAGAGATGGAGAAAAAAACCATGAACGATGATCATAGAGCGCGGTTAAACGCCTACCTCAAATTGAGGTTTCAATCATCTCGCGTGCGTTTATTTGCGAAAAGGGAAAAATACTCTTTCTGCTTTTTTTTCCTCATTCTTTTTCATTCTCTCTTAATATTATAAGATTATTAATTAGGCTAAAATTCTGCCTTCTACTCTTCACCCAATTAGGTTATTAATTATTTATTAAGTTACAATTTGCATTCGATCCATCTTGCGTACTAATATAATTTCCCGACAATCATGGACATTGATAGTTCGTCGTCATTTTAATTGATTAAACGCGCGGATCGTTCGTATTTAATTAAAATGAATGAGTGGAACATAAATGTGCGCACATTTGATGATGCTTTTGAACATTCCGGTAGTCTGAATCTTTCAAAACCCTTCCTTTTTCCTTCAATTATTCATGAGCAGTCCGGAGAAACGAGATGTCACGTTGCTGTCTGAATATAGATAGCAACGAGATAGCCATACCTTCAGTCTACATCTTTACATCTCTCCACATCTAATATATCAATTTTCATTAATCTCAAAATGTAGGAAATGTATCCGACTAACGAGTGATTCCAGTCTGACGTGAAATATTTTAGCAGCGTTTAATGCATCTTCCAATTTAGCGTTATGAGCAACTGACTTCGTTATATTGCACGTTATATCAACGTAATTAGGATTTAGACGTGATTACGCGCCGCTATAAGAATCTACTCCACCGGAGAAGCTTGATATTAGGTCTGCTAAGAGTTAGCGATGCGCATTTGGTTTGGTAGGATTATATAAGACCGCACTGGGTTGAGGTTGCATCGGTTTGCTCATTTGCAGCATTTGAACTACGATGAAGAGTTGGTTTCGAAATAATTGTCAGTCTCCAGAGAGTGTCATATATCCAGAAAATGCTTCAAAACATGTGTACATTTCCCAAATGCAAAATTAATTAAGATAGATGCAGCTTTCAGTTATGTGCCATTTCCATTTTGTATCCATTTTCTCTCTTCCCCTCCCCCTCTCTCTTTCTTTTTCAACTTTCGAATAAATTAATATTTTTTATTTTTATAAATATTTTGACAGTAATATTTGTAATAAATATTAATTTTTAGTAATAATATTACACAATAGCACAATTTGTATAGAAATGTAGCTTTCTGTAATAACGAACAGCAATGATATTAAAAGAAAATCGGTACAGATCAAGTAAAAGTCACAAGCACATTGCAGCTAGTGGAGAAAAAATTAAATCAATTATATTTAAAGATACCATAATTTTTGGGTCATCCTCAACGAAAAATGTTATAATTTATAAATCAGGTTATTTCTCGAGCTCCAAGTGTAAATTAAATAATGTGTCGCTCATTCTTTTGTAACCAGTGTGAGTGATATATTCATTCTCTTAAAATTCATTTTAACTTGCACTTAAAGCTCGAGAAACAATCTCTTTGTAAATTATGACATTTTTCATTAAGGATAGAAGAAAAGAGAAACTAAAGAGAACCGAGGAGAAGCTAAAACGTTTGCAAGTTACTGTATGATATTTTTAAATATAATTCCATTAACTGCGCCTGATTCTTACTTGCCTTTTTATACGATATTTTTTTAATTTTTGAATATAAAAAGCCTTTCAGTTAATATATTTAACAATAAAATTGTAAAGAAATTCAACATTTAGATTTAATTAGATCATTCTATTTCAGTTCATTTCAAATGCAACATTTTTGTCCTGAAATATTAATATACCGAAAAATAAATATAAATTATTGGGCATTACAATTCATGCATGATTTATTATCCACTTTTCGGCGACGCGTCGGAGATGCGTGACGAATATGAAATATAAAAGCGATCATCGCGTGCCATCATGTTTCCACGGAGTTACATGACCCGCATGCACCGCCGTACGTCATTTACGCGCCCGCGTCATTCACGCTGTTCGCCGGGTGTCACGCACGACAACGACGAATTTTCATAAAATGCCGCAATCATATGAGAAACAGATCTTTTCTCGATGGCGAAGAGATCGAGAAACGCGCGCGGATCGTAAATTCAAGCGAGATCTACGACGGAGCTTAACGCGCAAGTCGATCGTGATCACCGGCGCGGATCGAGCCGCGAGATTAATCTTGCGAACGATTTACGACGGTCCCACCGCGCAAGATCGATCTCGACGGTCTCCCGACGAATTAGGAATCGAGGATTGATCTAGCGCTGTGAAACGCGGCTTTCAAGACTGCCGTTGAAAATGACGAACGTTCCGCTTTATAGTAGAAATTCCGTGTGTCTACGATCTTGAATCTTGATACATTTTACGTTTTATTCGCGGTGAACTTGTTTATCTAGGCATGTATGAATAATCTGCAATAGTATAAAATGCATAGAATAAATTGGACAGAAATAAGATACAGAATACTTTTAGTTATTTTGTATGTGTAAATATTGAACGGAAAAGCTTGTTCTCTTTAGCCGGCTTAAAATATATGTGTTTTGGGATTTGCGTAAATTGTCCGTAATGTACTTTTTAGTTTTTCTAACACTTTAGAACGAGAATATTCAATACTGCTCCGTCCTTACTTTCCCTGTATACATTGCAGGATATTGACGACAAAGCCCCAGTCGTCGCATATATACGACGCAATAAGAATATTAATGCGGTTTCACGTGCGATCTGCTATCTCGCTTAGGAATGTAGGTTTCGAGATGCGGCAAGAGAATCGAACGACGTCAACCAAATCGAATTGGCAATGAAGGTGTACGCGTCCGTTTGCAATTCCGGGTGCGACGACCGAGTCGGTTTTTGCATACAATCCGCGCTTTGTCGACGAATAATTAGCCACTTGTTCGTCAGCGAAGTGCTAATCGATCGCACCGCATGATCGGGCCAACTCAAACTCATCTCGCTCGCGCCAATGAACCGTGACCGGAAACTTCGACGAGGTTGACGAGGCGTGAGCTTTAGAATTGCAAATTACACGTAAACGAACCGCGTCGTTCTCTTTTTTTTTTCTGCGGCAGCATAAAACAAATGTCCTATTTAACGCGAGGAAATTAATTCATGTCACATAATCGCAAATTTATCTTCAGTACACAATTACGAACGGTAAATTCTTCGACCTGAAGAGATATTCAATTTTCAGGATTCTCTCTCTCTCTCTCCTTCCCCTTATTTATATCTCGCGTAAAATTATTAAAGATCTTTTACGATTCAATTTTAGAACACTATTAGAAAATTATTTATTTGTTAAAAAAAAAAAGTATAAAAACATAAACTATTTTTATGCTACAGATTAGATGCATGTTAGATGAGCCATTAGTTTACTAGTTATATATACGCACGAATTATAATGTCTATGAAAGCATATCTCATCTAGCATTGATTGAAGCTTACATTAAGAGTATTTTGCTGCAAAGCACGATTAACGTAAACATCATGTAAATGTCAGGCATGCATATGTAACGATTGTGCGCTTTGATGTAGGGCCATACACACATTCCCAAAATTAGCGTTAATAACATTAAATATCCCAACCATTATTCACGGGCATTAAAATCTAAATAAAAAGTTAAGGGTTTCGAATTCTTTATATTATACTCTATCGTTTCTTTTTCTTAACCGCGACGTTTATTCGTTGGCTTGTGGAGGATGAGAACCAAAACATTGGTCGATCGTTAACTTTTATGAGGATACTGCCGATGGTATCCGCCCTCTCGAATAATCGTTGTGGAATATCGGTGCATTGATTAACGTACTAATTTCAATATACAACGAGCTGTTTTTCTGGGAAAAAAACCTTTTTTATTATAGTATATCTATAAATTATATACGCGTCTCGTTAATGACTGTTTCTATTTTTTCTCGATCATGCTGTGATTTTTTTTCTGATATTTGGTCTGAGTTTGTGCATGTATTATAATCAGTATTAAGTATTGTATTTTTTCTAAATATTTCTAAAATGATGCTAGCATTATACACACCGCTTTTTAATTACACGAATATATAAATATATAATGAACAAGTGCATTAGGTGAAAAGTTTAATTTTATTCACATTCAAGAATACTTTATCATTATATCTACTCGAGTAAATGGAAAAAAAAACTTGAATTTATCGGCTTTGTTATACCTATATCGTCTTTAAATATCTATATAATTCCATTTGTAGTGTTTATCAAATGTTAACAAACATACACAGAATAAATTTACAAATTAAATTTTCAGAACAGTTAAATTTAATCTAACTAAAACAAAATTGAAAAATTGTATTAACGGTTTTTTTCTGTAAATGAATTATTGTCAGTGAATATTGTTCTACATGTTTCGCGGTATTTATTTAACAAATTTAGCAAAATAAAATTTAGCGAAATGATATTTTCGTACTAACTGAAAAATATATTTGTATTTGGATTTATATAACTATACCTCAATCTGTTTTAAATATTGTTACATTTCCTAAAAAACCTTGTCATGGATACTATACTTATTTATTCTGAAAGAAAAAGAATTATATTTTAATTAAGTTCCTCTCTTTCGATTTTCGTTAATTTAATAATTTTCTGTGCAGAGATAAACGTAAAACATTTTTAAGAGCCATCGTGCTAAGAACTTTCCCATACATCTAACATTCGAGAACAAGTGTATCGTATCCACCCACTTATTCACGTTCGCTCCTTCGAGATTCACATGATCACAT
Source organism: Acromyrmex echinatior (assembly GCF_000204515.1). The sequence goes on along the minus strand of NW_011627526.1, from coordinate 791,642 downwards.
GATCGCTCTGATGTAAATCCGATGATTCTTATAAACAAGGGAGAACGAGATACACGGGAGGCGGCACTGGGTCTCTCATTACTCGGTTCAGGACCTGGCTCGACAACCGACCGATTTCATATCAGACGCATCTATCTGGAGCACCCAGATACATAGGCGGCCTCCTCCTATATGTGATGAGTATAAAGTACAAGCGCGTCAAAATGTGAGATACATATCGCGATTTTGGCAGTGAGGTGGTGCGTAATATATTTGCGGATACCATTATGATTTATTCGCCATAGATCGATATGGAGAAAATATCTTTAATATGTGTTATCGTGATTTATCGAGCCTTCTTATACTATAGGTTCAAGTATCGGTTTTCATAACGAATAATAGCTACATAAATCATGATTATTAGCTTATAGGAATATTAGTCTTTTCTTTATTTCTGATTTTGAAACAAAATTAAGAATTATTAATGAAATTTTACGATAAGTTGAATGATACAATTTACACCTACATGGAACAATTTGAAAAGAACTTAGTGATGTTCCATTTTATCTTACATTAAAAGAGTAGAATGTAAAATACAGTAAAATCAGTTCAACTATTTTATAATATTTGTTATTCAAAACATTAGTCTTTCACTAACGATGTCGAAAATGTTAATCGACTGTATCATTATAGATGGAATCCGTAGAATATTGAATAGCGATATTCGGATAATAGATTTTCGTAGTCGAACGTCAACGCCATTCGATAAAGTTGGTTTCTGCAGAATCTCTGGAACTGATTAGTCAACAAACCGTGCTTTTATCTTGTAGGAAGTATATGATACCGAATAATGGTACATTCACCGATAGGAATGGAAAATAATTGTTGTTGTATCCACTGATATCCTATCGACAGATATTATTACAGAATAAGGAGAATAATGAGATAAAAAAAATTTCTTTTCTTTTTTCTCTTTTATTCTAATGAATCAAGAAAAACATACATGATTTTAACAAAAATTAAATTAAAAATTTTACAAAGATAATTAATCTGTATAAAATTTAAGATGTATATACATATATATATATATATATA
>NW_011627526.1:732855-790518 GCF_000204515.1 Acromyrmex echinatior | reverse complement strand
ATTTGAATATAATTCATTATGTACATTTATATCATACAATTTTTTTTTAATAATAAATGATTAAGCAATAAATGGTTAAGAAGAAATAGAAAACAAAGATGGAAAACAAGATGCAATATGATTAAAACAAGAAAACTAAGAATGAGAATAAATTATACATATATATAGTATCAGTTGATGTAGATGAAGTAAAAGCGGAAACTAAAATTCAATATAAATTTAAGAGAAATCAGTCTCAATATAATATTTATAAATATAATATTTATACGTTATAAATATACGTTCTTACTTTCTCACATTATATTTATAATCTTCCATACATCTCTTTCTTTTCAATTATAAAATGAAAAGAAGGAAGTAAAAGTATAATTTAAATATGTGTTAAATTTAAAAAATGTAGAAAAAAATTATATTTTTATTTAATTTATAAACTGTTATTAGTAATGATAATTTCGCAGAGCTGCATTTATATGGAAAAAAATGTATATAAATTTTTAGTTAACAATTTAAAAGGTAGTAAGTAAGTCTGAACAAATATTTTTTTGTTTCATGAAGTTTACTATTTATTAGCACAATAATTATCGTTACATAGAATATTCATAATCTTATGTCTCCAAGTGATTGATTAATGCAAATACATGTTACGAAACGTAACGATACAAATACATATATTTATATCACAGTCGTAGATAATGAAATTAGTATTAATTCGAAGTTACAGTATTTTTATTTAAATGCCTAGAATAATCGCCCAGATTTTCTCCTGAAAAAAACTTACGACTCACGTGACACAAAGTGTGCGTACAAATCCTGCAAAAACCATTACATACATCTCGGATATAATATGGTAAAAAATTCTTCCGGGCGAGCCTAACTTAGATATAGTGACACGCTAATTAATCTTAATCAGTAAAAGTTTGATTCGCAATGGATATAAGCGCGTTTCTCCGCCCAGCGAAACAGAAGTTTCGAAGCGATAAACGAGGATGATGCTGAAGGGACGTTCGCGTATATGATCGCAAGGATAAAAATCAAGTTTTAATGACACTATTATTACATAGGTACCTATTGTTAACTATTCCTATATTTGCGGGATGGTGAAACCAGTCTTCTTACAAATGTCGTAAAACGACATTCTCTCGCGCGACTTTCTTGGGAAAAATACTTATCTTTATTTTCAGTTATGGACCAAGTACGTCTAAGTGAAATAATACGAAAGAAAGATTGAAAAAAGCTACTTAATATGAAATTAAGATATAATCGATTGTATTAAAAGAATATTTGTGGAGAACTATAAATTCGAGATATAAAGTTAAATTGTCTTTGCAAGGATAACATTTACACTGCAATGTGGAACGTCCCAGTTTGACCCAAGAACGTTTAATTAAAAATCAGTTCTTTAATATTATTTCACTTGGATAGAATTGATGATTGTAGATCTTCATAGTTTAACATTTTATCAAGCGTACACGTTGTCGACATCAAGATCGAGAATTTCTACCGAAATCTACGGACACATTAACGACGACTCGAAGGAAGTAGGATTTGCTATAAATGGACACGTCAATCCGACTAATTCTACCTAATTAGTAATCTAATTAACATCGTAATGTGTTAAGCGAGCGTTACGAGCCTGGAAACACGCTGGTCAATTTGCTGTAATAATCTTAATTATGATGTGGATTGTGGCTTTTCAAGTCTTATATCAAGTGGAAGCGCATGATACTCGAACTTTCGAATATCAATTAATTAATCTGTTATTTTATTGACTCGATCACTGTTTTGGCACAATAATTGTTTCCAGTACTCGCCGTCGCTTTTTAATCTTAGTTTATTTTGCATTTCAATGTTCGGCAGTATTTCGTTCTTTGATTTATCGACTCCTATGTCGCTTACTGAAATCGCGCATCAATCTTACGTACTTATAATTACGAATCCACAACATAGAGACGTTAATGACTTGTTTTACGTTAACATTCTACATTACGAAGAACTGGCTCTTCGTTTCGATTGTGTCAGTTTCTTTTTTGACGTCTTGTCTAACATTATTTCAATTACTATATGTCATAATATTTCGAAACGCCTCAACTCTTCGCTGATCTAAATCATGTTGCTGCAACATACAGCGAATTAGCGGCAAGTCTTGTCTTTCTTCGATCAACAGTAAAGCAAATAGATTTTTTTCTTCAATTATGAAGATAATTGCCATTTCATCTTTAAGTCTTTCTTTTTAAAGTTATTGGCATTTTACGGTGAATGCAATCGGGAAAGCATTAAACTTAATTTTGTGACCGGAAAGCATTAAACTTAATTTTGTAATGATACAATTATTCATGCTTTGAAAGTTTCTTAAACGTCGTTTTCACCGCGGCAGCGCGCGTCTTTAATTACAAACCATACGGAAGAATCATACAATTCTTCCACTCGATAACGAGAAAGTTTTCTTTTCGCAGTGAATAGCAACAATGTGCGTACAACCGATACGATGCCCCCGGAAATACATTTTGCATATATTTGCATGATTCTTTCTAATCGCATGCTCCGCTGTTTGGTTTTTGTGTCAAGGTTTCGCGTCTTTGACATTCCATTACGAAAGCGCTTGTTCTTCCCCTCACATTACATCGCCGCATTTGAATTGTAAAGTGCGACAAGACGATCGGCCGTTCTGCTTTCTTGAATCTCTAAAGATCCTTTAAGATAGGTACGTAGAACCATCGTACACGCGAAATAATATAAAGAAAAATTTCTCTACTTTACACAAAGTAAAAAGGCCGTAAATGTATTATATATACGTAATTAAAGTGAATCTATTTCTATCATTTACATATCATTACCTTCAATTTTTTATTTTGATTAATTTTCTTTCTTTACTTTATTCAAAAATTAAAAGTTTAACACCAGATATTCATGCGGTGTATTAATAATAATGAAATAATCTATCAAAAGTGTTCTCCGGATGCGAGAACGATTTATCACGAATAGATCATTTATCGCCGTAATGTTCGATAAAGACTTTCTTTGCGTCTATAATAAATCTCACGACATCGATAGTTACAACTTGAAGGACTCTCCGAAGAGAAAGAGAGTGGGATGAGACTGGAGAGTCTCATCAGAAAGCCTCGAGGATACTTTCTGTTTCGCCCGAAGCTGCAGTCAGAATTCACAGCCGGGTGAACATCAATCGCAGTCACTTTCAAGAGTACTTAGAAGGATTGATGAATGTTCCGCCTTGGTCTGCGGACAATCTCGTAATTTGCGCGCGTGACACTAACGGATTAGTCTTCGGAGAAGACACAAATCTCCTTCCTCTTGTCGCGTCACAAAATTGTTCGCGCTTCTTTGTCTCTTCGAGATCCTTCGAGTTTCAATTTCTTGGTTCCTCATATATCGCGAAATTGATTCGGTCGATGCGCGAGAACGAGGATGACGCGGAATCGAAATTCAGCGCGACTTAATTCTTACTAACTAGTTGGCTGATTATATCGGGAGAGATACGAGAGAAGATAAAGATGAATCCAAGTAAGACTACAAGAGCCGCGAAGGCTCTTCGAGAAAAGTATCCGCCTTCTCTTTTTGTCGTTAAAGCTTCGTCGATATATCTCCTCCCCGTCTTGGGTCTTAGACCTTCTATAACTACTTTGGAGGAAGAGCAAGAAGATAAAAGAATTTCCGATGGAATTCTTGGCGGTGTCGCCTTCTATTATTCGCCTCCCTTCGACAGCTCTCAAAATTCGCGATCCGAGACGCCTGTGTGCGAGTGTCTTTATAGATTTTATCTCTTCTCTCGCACGCGATATTAACCGGATCCTTCTTCCTCGGTGCGATTACTTCCGAAGAAGAAGGCGGGAGTCAGGCGTCGCGCTGCGTCGACCCTATGAGAGCTTGGAGGCGTCAGGCTTGTCTCAGAAGTTCGCTTCCAGCGAGTTCTCCAGCTCACTCAACGCTGGTACCAATGTCTGCAGCGAGAAGTAACGCGAACGATCGGCCGCGTCCACGCTGGTCACATGCTGGAACTGACACGGCTGACTGATGTTGCTCTTGGCCGGTAGCACTATCTTCTTCTGCACTGGTTTCTTCTTCTTCTTACCCGGAGCCGATAGGCTGATGTTCTCTGGGCAGGACACGAGGCGCTCTATGTGTTGCCACAGATCGTTCGCCGCCTTTGAGTTATCGAAACTGAGCCCAGCTAAGCGAGTGTGATCCGACGAGAGACACATCGTGTGGAAAGCTGGTCCTGACACCTGCAAATATTCCGATTGCTTTTATCTCGTGAAATCGCGAAAGATCGAAGATAATGTAATACAAATCGTATTTTCCCGCTACGAGCAATTCCTTTGACGCATCGCTCTAAAGATTTAAAAAATACTTGCACGATTCATACTACACCGTACTACTACTTGTGTTTTATTTCGTCTGGCAAGCACGTAAGAAATTTGAAACGGCATTAAATGTCCGATGCTGAAATTTAATCCGCTTTGTAATGTAGCACTCCGTAATCTATCTAACGAGATAAACAAGCTTGAACACGTAAATGAATTATTTAGGTTGTAGTCTGTCATTACCTCTCGAATGTTACATTGTAGTATGAGAATACTAATCACTTGTCACTACTAATACTGGAGATTATGTATATTTTATATTATATAATAATACATTTAGAATAATCCTCCTTTCGAAAACATATTGTTAGAGGCAAGCATGTTGTGAACAATCAACGATAATACCTTGTACGATGAGAGGTTGTCGATAGTTTCACGCCAGAGAGTGAAGCAAGTACCGCGTTCTGCCAATAATATTTGAATCCGTCTCTTGGATCTTGATCGTGTCTCCCCAAGATCGAGAACTACCACGGGAATTCCAGTGAAACGGAGCTCCCACCTCTCTGTTTGAGAGGCGCTACCGAGATATAAATTCGCCAGTGATTCACAAACGAATACCTGCGAATCATAAAACACGAGATATTATCCCTTAAACAATGTATTCAGGCTCGCGGCTAGATTTTATAGTACTTATCTATACGATTCATTTCATACATCCTTCTTAATTTATTATTTTTTTAATCAACGCGTTTATTGGACGTGTAGTTTATTACATTTTGTGCAAAGCTCACCTGTGATTTTAATCCTCGGAAGAAAGTCTCGAGCTGTTCTCGTTCCACCTGGCTAACTGGATCGAGACGAGACTCATCGCTGTTCTCGGAGCTGTCACTACCCTCGTAACTCGACGTTGCGGAAGTATCCGCCTCGCCCGTCGAGGATAATCGTCTTCGCGTGGTGCCGCTATATTCGCTGTAATAGGATGAGCTGTGTAGCGACAGATTCGACTGCAATGCGGGACAAGATGACGCATAAACTGGTCCGTTCATTGTTTTCTGCAAGTAAAAGAAAAAGGAGACGAATAATATAAATAAAAAGTCGACTGTTTTGTTATGACAGTAATTTTCTCTCTTTTATTATACACTTTTTTTTATTACGCGATGCTCTTTTATAGACGAAGATAAAACTTCTACGGAATTTATTGTGTAACTTAATATTCATTATGCAATATTGAAATACATTAGGTACAGAGAGAGTTTATTATTTTGCGGAGGGAGGGAAACTGCTTGCCTTCTGCGAGCGCGCACGAAAGCTCATCGATTTCTGGTACACCCTGGATTGTGCGAGCAACCCTGGTACCATCCTATAAATATCCGCGACCTCTTTTATTAAGCACAAAAATTTTGAAACTGTCATCGGAAAATGGATTTGTTTCGAAACAAGAGTATCGAAACAAAACTACAATTATAACATAATTTAATCTATTTACATATTTAACTATTACTTTAAGAATCAAGAGTTTACGCTAATATATAATACTATAACTAGTAATTACTCGAGAGTGTACATATAAAAAATTTAAAAATATTTTTAATACAAGAAGAGAATTTTTTCTTAGAGTTTACCCTGAAAATATGATAGTCGTGAGAAAACATTGTATTTCGGGGAGAATTTTAATATAAAAATAATATAAACGCAAAAATTTTTTACATTTTTGCGTTTTGAAAGGATGTTTAATTACTGAAGATGGCCAGATTGTGGCCGAAACGTTTAATCGCTTATTTATTGATATGGGTATTGATTAACGCTTGAATAATTCATTATTGAATAAAGTTTTAATCATCACAACCGACAATCTGTGCTGTAGTTTTTTATGTTCTTTGTTTTTTTAATTTTTAAAATTATAACCACTTTTATTTTAGAAAGTTTGATTAATTTTACTGAAGTGTATGGTAAAAATCTTTAAAATATTGTATTGTATCACAACTACTATATTTTCAGGATAAATTTTAAAAGAAAATTTTCTCCGTGTATAAACTCAATCAAGTCAATGAAATCTTAAAATTCAATAAAATGTTAAAAAATGTTTTGTCATGATATTGAATAATATTAAAAGATACTGCAAATTGTTTGTTATACGTGTCATAGCATAAAAACAAAATTTGCAAAATAATAAAATCAGGTCGATGAAATTTTACGTGAAATGATGTAATGACGTGAGTATGATGTAAATATTGTAAATGAACGAGAGCATTCGCAGGGGTGGAGGACCCCTTCACGCTCCTCCGACGTCTGACCTCAGAGGTGAGAAAAACTAGGTCATCGACTTCGATACTATGATGACGCAAGAGAGAAAGAGACATATATACGCATATATAAAATGAGAGAGGGAGAGAGATGCCGGCAGCCGACTCCGTGAGAGAGCTAATCAGCCAGCAGCATCCAGGGTCGACCTACTTAATGCACGCGAGAAAAGCCCGGCCTTAATTCGATTGGCATGGCATTAATGAATCAGCCGGATGACTAATCTCGCTATATATAATATATATATATATATATGTGTCATTGGTTCGATTCTAGGAAGTAATTTTACTACAGGTTGACGATGACGACGACGACCTCGTATCCCTTCTCATTCATTGATGATGACGCTTTGATGCGTGATCATGTTAACAATTCCCTGGCACTTGACGAATGCGTTCCTTCGTTATTCACGATCGTTACTAACGCATTGCTACTAATCTAGTCAAATCTAGTCTTATTAACTCTTAAACGAACGAATAGAGAAATGCTAATAAAAATTTATTTTCTTAATGGAACGTAAAACGATGCAATTATTTATGTATTGCACAGAGAATAAAATTCTCTCTCTTTTTAGTTTTTATTTATATTTCATGTACTGTAAAAACATACATATTTTAACCGCATGTCATATTTGTTTCACTAAATAATAGATAATTTAAATTTTTCAGTTCGGGTCGGTAAAATAGAAAAATGTCATATTGAATGTTTATTAGATTGTATAATCAACAAAAACTTATTTTAAAAAATAATCATAGGACGTGTAGTATCAAGTTGAATCTTCCTAATAATTAAATTAAATATTAACAAATATAAAGAGAAATTCGAGAGCTGCTTTCTTTTCTTGAATGTATACGATTGGAATAATATTGAACAATATGTTAAATTGTGATAAAGCATTTTCTAAAACTTGTTTTTTATAAGCTGGAAATAAATAGACTTGCTTTAAGTCAGTTGACATCATACAACGTATAATTTAGCAAGGCATTATCTTAATTATGTAAATCAAACAGGAAAGTCTTAATAATATATCGTTTAAATAATATATCCATGACATATCGCGTTAGACACAATTCTGTATTGTAGGTAACGGATTAATATATCAATATTGATTTATGTAAATTTGATACGTTCGTATCGTATTCATGGAAGGAACGTACAAATACTGGGAATACCGGTAGAAGAGCGACTCTCCCTTTCACAATCGACCCGCATCTATCGGTCCGATACCAGACATCGGTATCATATGCGTGTGATGAGATATCACGGTGGTGCAGTATAACGATACAAATTGAAATACGAACCGGTCCATGTCCCGCGTGCGAGAAACGCACACCGGAAGTGCATTGTCCACGTTACGTACCATAGGGGATGTGCTATTGTGATAAGAGCCCAGCTTCGTTTCGCTTCTAGATAAAGTACAGATAATTACGATGGCTCACCGTTGCTCTGTATTCTCACGAAGCAGACGCGCACGCTCTCGCTTGGGAGGCAGAAAATAATTATCAGGTGGATTAATTGGATCGCAATGCAGCGGTAGACGTAGTTATGAGACTTCCTTTCTTCTTCGAATATAAAAGTATTTCAAGATTCCATAATTTTCCTACCACTTTTAATAGATTCCTTGCATTAAATTCTTAATTGACATCAGTAAGAAATTGCGAATAATATAAAAGTATGAATAATACTGTTAAACAAATTATAATTAATTTATTGAAAAAAATATTATATAAATGTAATTTTTATTTAGTCAAAATACTCCTAAACGATGTTTATCTATTAGTAACTAGATAAAAAAAAGTTAGAAAATTATAATATTTTTTAATCATTCAAATCGTTCAGATGTGTTCAAATTAATTAACTATTAATTAAATTAATTAATTAACTTCATAAATTTAATATAAAATATATTACAAATTCATAGATTTTTACAAGAAAAATCCTTTTCCTGAAATAACTAACATTTATTAAATGGAATATATAAATGTATAAAAGCGTATTCATTTTTACTTGTATAATTATAATTATAATTTAAAACGCATCAACGCATCATTTTTATTCCGATTTTTCAATGTGCTGACGTGGAAAAAATTCGCTCAGTTAACATTTAACAAATACGTCTAAATTTTTTGTCCCAGATACCGGAAATTACATAAACGTTCGTGGGGCGATTGCGAAAAGCATTAGAAAGTGGGACAACGTATCTTATCGCTTTGTGTCAATTAAGGAGTGATAAACAACGCGAAATGCATTTATGGGAAATTCGAGAATGCGACGCGACGGTGTTGGGTTAATTGCGAGTAAAATTCCGCGCATGCAGGATGCATCCGGACGGCGAATCGTCGTGGGCAATCCGGTGGAAGTCGACGCCGCTGTGGTAATTGTGCATCATTAGAGACTCGAGACGAATTCACTCGTGAGTGAAAACCTGTTTATGCTAAATGAACCTTAAGATGGGGTGTAGTTTTTAACATGGTTGAATTGGAAAAACTTTTGTCTCTCAGACCATATTATATTTTTAATAATTGTATTCAACGTAATGCAGATTACAATTATTCACATTCAGAATTTAGTAAAAAAAAGCTAGCATGAGTGCTTTGAATAATCGTTTTACATATTCTATTATATATTTTTCTAGATTCTATATATTTTATTATATACATTTTAAAGAATAATTCTAAATTGTACATATACGATATCGATCTCTCCGAGAGATACACACACATGTAAAGCTTGATAACGAATATATTAAAAACACTATTTGTGATTGTATCGCAGTAATCGAAATATTATTGATATCAGAGTTGTTGTGTCCCGCCTAAGTAGTTCTTTAAAACACAATATCGAGATGTCACAATCTCGAGAAATTATTCTAAGTAAATTCTCCGAGCGATCGTTTGGCCGAAGAGATACGAAATCGCGCGGCGATTACTTCGTTCCCAGGACAATAGACAAGTGCGTCGTCTGATTGTGGATGAAAGATTAATTACTGCCGGACTAATTAGTTTTGTGGTTGCAGCGGGGATACATACTCGGGCTGGAAATTTATAGCTCGTCCGGTGCCGCGCGCGTTCCGTCGAGCGTAAAACGTGCTCGCAATTAAAAGTAGGTAACCCAGAGGCCTTGTCTGCTCTATTGTCGGCCTGTCCGGGTTAGAGCGCCAACTCTTCCGCGGGTCATTCGTTTTGATTAGCTGTACGTTTAATTGCTTTCTTTCACAAGTCACGCGGAAATTTGGCGAACCTTTGTTTCGCCAAAACACCATAAATATTGGTTAACGCTAAACCGTGGTTTAACTGATACTACTACTTTTTTATTATATTTTTTGGAGAAACAGGAAAGTGAACAGACATGTAGGATTATCACAAATCTCGGTTGACTTTGAGTAAAATTTATATAAACTATAATATAACTCTAATATAAATGTGGAAGCGAATTGCAAGCAATGACACTTTTTTGTTTGTAAAATTTGATTATCACATAATGTGATTAAGATATATAGAAATATTCTTCGGTAATTTTCTCATTTTTTACTTAAAGTTATTTGACTCCGATACTCGAACATTTTCAGAATGCTATTTTAGGTGCGGCAATGCATCTCGTAAAACCATCCCTACAATGACGAGAGATTCAGACGTGTCTCTCTGCTCGTGACATCCTTCTCGGATATTTCTCATGCCTGTTGCGTGAAACTCTTCTCTACTCTCGTCTCTTGGCAGAAGCATCCTCTCCTTCGCACCGTCTCTCAGAACGGAGAGTCGTAACGGCACAATAAATGCGAGTACAAACGACAACGGAATCCATCGACACGACTTCAGCAGACACGTCTTTCGTCTATTTCTCACTCTCTCCGTATTTCAGCTTTATCAGCCAGTCTCGGCTGCTCTCTCCTTCCTTTTCTCTCCGCCTCTATCTCTCACTTTCTGTCATTCTGCGCTATCTACCACATTGTCTTTTCTACCTCGATGCTCCATTGCATTCCCTGCATTATATCCCTCTGTTAAACACCGTAACGTACCCCTTAGCTACCGATGCATGTGCACGCGAGATGCATTCGCGCCGCGGAAATGCGGTTGAGCGGTGCAACGACCGGCGAGAATTCCGCGCGTGACGCACCGGGAAACTTTGGAGTTCCCAATGGTTAACGTGTCTATGGACTCGTGAAAGTCCTTCATGTTACAGGGAAGCGTGTAATAAGGACAAAGGACAGAAGAAAAAGAGAGTCAGAGAAAGACAATGCAGTAGACGAGTGAAGTTAATAGAAAGGAAAGTGGCATTATATTGTACATGTTAATTCAATGTACAAAATGTATCACCACGATAACACGTTGTGACAGTTGAATCGCAGGTAGTTTGCCCAGGTGAGGTAGATAACGTTGGATTAAAATGTTCTTCGTATCGTTTAATGTTCTTCGTACTTCCACTGCGTCCTGAACTACCACTGCTGTCACATTTAAAAAATATTCAGTCGAGAAATGAAATGCATTTTATAATATATGTATTTATTAACCGCTGAAGGGGAAATTAGAATATATTTCGTAGTAACATCAATCTTTTTACAATACATTATCCTGCGCATTCGCGCATGTTTTCCATTGCTATCTCTGCGCTCTACTTTTCTCGGACTTTAATTTAAAAGTATGTTGGAAAATTATAAGAGGAGCAGTGCTCTGTCTCACATTCCTTGTTATACGTAGCGTCGCGAGATATTCGAGATATTTCGCGTCTTAATATTTTACGTGACAAGAAGGCAATGTCGGGAAGACGACGGGCGAATTAAGGCTAACATTATCCGAGTACGACAGCAACGTCGGTTTGAAAAGCGTCGCTGGTACGGCAATTGCCACGCTGATGCGACGTGATGCGTGTGCCGAGATTAATGCAACTTTGTGACAATGCGCGTCGTCTCCGTTCGCGTTAATTACACGCTACTTAATATACATTACTAAACCAACGCGCGAATACTCGTCCCAGTCTTTATTTTACATTCGTCATTTTCAGTTTCACGTTACAATCGTTAATCTGCGCTGTCATATGAATTTCTCGCATAATTCTACAGTAGTCGGATAGTTACGGATTTAAGAAAAAAATTATAAGGAATATCTGCAATTCTATTTACAGTTTAGTATACATAAATTTGTAAATTCACGTGTAAATTCACGATTTGAGGTTAATGAAAATTTTGTTTTAGTTATTATTAAATATTTATTAATACAATATTATAGTGACAATTGAGTTTGAGATTTTTATATCAATTCGTTGAATTCACACGAATGTATCTTACTCGTTAGAAGAAACAAAGTATTAACGGATCACATCTTTGAACGAATTAATTGATAAATTGCCTTAATTATGTCAGGGAGAGAACTAATAGAAAAGGCACGTTTGTTCTGACATGTCCGAAACTCGGCAGTAATTATCTCTCCAATTAAGCGTGCGACGTTGTTCACGAAAACAAGTGTCGGCCGGCTGCATGTGGGATACAGAAATGCCAGACGCGTGACTACTCACGTAGTAGCGTAATTATTACGAGGGACATGAATGGCTGTAATGAGAGATGGCGTCATTTCCATCAGCAAACGGCCGGTACTTGTGGAGAAATCGAGAGGAATCGGATTCACTCACTTTCTCGTAGTCGTCTCTGTTTCGCGGATATTCAATCATTCATGAATCACAGCGCATGATTAATGGTGAGCGAACATGAGCGGATCGGATTTGACCCAACGTGATCTGTAAGCTCGCTAGTCTAATTCCTCGTTGAATATTAGATTATACGTTTCTTCTTATTATTTACTTCTCGTTAAAGATTAATATGTTGTAAATATTATATTGTACTTTACTAGCACATTTAAATATGAAATTGTAAAAGAAAGTCTATTATTATTTTATGCCAAAATATATAGAAATTTTAATTTATTGTTTTATAATTGTTTGTGTTTTTCACATTTTTGTAAATTTTAATTACAGAAAACAGAATGTGATTTTAATAAATCAAGGAAGAAAAAGTAATACTTTCATGAGACCGGTAAACTCTTCTTATTATAAGATCATCTTACGTATTATTTTCAGATGACTGTCAATTTATGTTATAATATCTTAAGATATCTTAAGATGGTATTTAAAAGATAATCTTAAATATAAAAATTTAAAATCTATGAATACCAAGTTTAATTTTTCTCAATTTATTAAAATTTATAACTTTGTTTTTTTTTCAGAATGTTAAATTATATCGAAAATTTAACATTAAGTAAAATATAATTAATTTATGTAATATATTTTTTCATTCCAAATGATGTAAAATTTATTCATCATATAAATGTTGAATTTAATATGCAATAATAACTCATTCATCAAAATTAATTTAAAATGTACGAAAATGTGTATAGATATAATATTCAGCATAAATGTATTGTATAAAACAATTAAATTTCAAAACGTCAAATCGGTCGTTGGCTCGACGCGCTAACAACCGATTTGTTGACATTATTTTTGAAAACGATATACGATGCGTATTTAAAGCTATCATCATACGCACGACGACACTCGATCGAATAGGTAACGGTGCAAACCTATTATTTCGCACTATCCCTCGAGATATTATCACAAGTACGTGATTCTGAATACAAGCATCTACGATTAATTAGCAATTAGACGCGTTATTAACTGCTGTGATTAATGACTTGACTGCAGTATTTGAAACGATAATTATTTATCAAAAAACGAGCATTTATATTACGCAATATACTCATTTATATAGTTAAAAATATAGTTAAAAGAATCGGAATAAGTGATATATGATGTCTGAGTTATTATTTTTTTATTATGACATTTACGGACAATAATTGTTTCTTAAATAGTACTTGATTTTATATACATCTCGCTTTGATTTTGCGACTTAATTTCGGCACTGAAATGTAATCCAGAGCGAGAGTGTGAAATAATACGCGAAATGCTGTAATTGAAGTAATGAAGAATAGCAGTGATAAATTGACAGTATGCTTGGTACTCATTTTTTGAAGCTACGGATAATTAAATTAAAATGCAATTAAAATTGAATTACACGGCATTTCGCGAGCGATAAATTTTCCCGTGGATATAATCTTGAAGATGTGTGGGAGTGCTTGGTATTATGGGAAGCTCAGTAACTCATGGGGAAACTAACATACTCGTCGCCGCCAATTTAACTGAATAAATGAACCACAGACGATTTATTGCGACGCGCATTAATTTTTAAAGTACCGTTCAAGTATAAATCAAACTGAAATACTTTTCTAAGATTCAATCGATTAATTCGAATCGATTGCGCTTCCGATATGCTGAAATGAAATCTCATTGAAACATTTCTGAGCAACGTTCTTACGCCAGATGCATCGCAGCATGAATTCTTAAGCCTTACTAGAAATTACTACGTGTTCCAATTTATTCGAAATGCAAACTCATTCAGTGTAACTGAATATTATCGTCGACTGTATAAGCGGAAATGTGTGCCGTAAAATATCGCGCAAAACTCTTACTGATAATTAATTTACGCGATTGTAATTACTCGCGAGTGTTTTTCACGAGTGTCGTGTGAGTGCAACGCGAGGAGAAGCTTTTAATCCTGAAAGGAGGAAATCCAGAAGAAGCAAACGCCGGCGGAGCAATCTTGTCGTGATTATTTCTTGTATTTATATATATTTTTATGTATATTATATATCGTGTACTGTATACTCTCCAATGTACATTATTGAATAAGATACACTTTATCATGTTATTCTCGATCATTGAAAAGCATCTCACTTAATCTTATGTATATTCAGGTTAATCAGTTAACGATTATTGCGTTGAAGAATTAAAATGGAATCAGCGATAGACATGAATCGCGGGAATTATTTGTAATGTAAATTATGACCGATTTTCATAGTAATCTTCAATACGCGAGTAGGCATTCGTAGTCAATTATCGAATGGCAAGCATCATCACTTTCTCGTGCTTGAAGTCCTCGAATATTCGCGATCACGCTATCATTAATGGAAAATTATTCATGAATTAATTTCACTTACTGGCATTCGGCTTAGATATCGTCTGAATCGCCAACGAGTGTATCTCGATATTCACGAATTATACGAGCTGTCTCCTAAGCTTGTGGGGTTTTGGAATTTTCTATTATTGATGGCCGTGTATTAGCAGCGAATGTTTAAATCGTTGAACATTCACATAGATTAATCGAGAAAAAAACATGTAGATTACAATTAATGGATTAATATTAAAAAGAAAAGATGAAGGAAGAAATCATTTATTTAACTAATTATTTAATATTAAAAGATTTTAATTTAATATTCAATCTGATTTTGAAGAAGATTTTATTATCGAGAATAATCATATGAGTAGTTTGTTCCATTTTAATGGGAAATTGACGAAATCGTAGGCGAACGCAGAGGCAGATGGTAATGTCTGAATTGAATTAGAATGCACTTTTTTTTTTGCAAACGTTTCGTCGACATTCTTGATTACAAGCGGATGTTTATAACGATATTATAGCGTAGGATTATGAGCTAATGAATTTCTCGCACTCCAATCAGGTCGTGCGTTGGGGAAGTAATAAAGTTGTAAATCTTGGTTTATCGGTTCGTTTCTATGTAGTTAGTTCCCTGAAGGGAGAGGTGTTTCATCACACTTGACGAACAGACTTATCGTAATGTAATCGATGTTCGAACGGTCGTCATGTAAATTTCACGGTCTTCGATCATTGTAATAAATCGGTGATCCAGATAGTCAATGAAGTTACATTTTTTATACAATATAAACTTGTCATCATATTTATTTTTTTTTTTAAATGTCTTTAAAATCTACAATAACTACAATATTAATTTTAAACTTGTTTTGTTTGATTTTATGTACATTCAATAAATTGCTACAAAATGTTAATATGTAAAATTTTGCGAATTTCAATTAAATTTTGTTTAAATTTTCCATAAAAATAAATTGGAAACATGTATGATTTTGATATTTATTAAAATATTTCATAAAAGTGTAACTATATGTTGTGAGAAATGTATATGTAACGCTATTTCGAATTTTTGAAATATTCAAATAAATTTGATGATTTTAAAATAATATTTTGGCATAATGTATTATTGTGTAAATCTTTCATTAGAAAATAATAGTTATCTTTCAGAAATCATGTAAATTCTGATCCTTGATCTTTGACTATCTTGATCTTTGTTTCTTACGTGATTCATTTATGCAATAGCAGCTCGTAAGTCTCTTGAACATTCATGACGCTGTACATTTCTTGTAAAGATATTAAATTGCTTGACTGCCTTCTACCAAGGATAATAAGCCATGGTAAGTAACTTCTTAGAACCTTGATCTTCTTTGTACTTTAATAACAAAATTTGGGTTATTAGGTCCTTTGAAATTGCAACGTGCAAATATTAGTACGTTAATAAAATTAAATCTTCATTGAATTACTAATTAAATAATAATTTGAAGTACATCGCGTAAACAAGTTATGTTTTAACATATTGTATTAATTACCTAAAGATTTTGATTATTATAATTTCTATAATAATAAACAATTTCTACATTCTAAAAAATATCAGTGTGGGTTTTAGATCATGCGCTATTTATATAATTCTCATCATGTGTATGTGTGTGTGTGTGTGTGTGTGTGTGTGTGTGTGTGTGTGTGTGTTGGTGTTAATATTAACATTATTAACACCAATAGAGTGAGAATGATATATATAGATTACCTCATGATGTTAAGTCCATATAAATATTTTTTAGAGCATATAATATATTTTTGATATGTCTGTAATTTATATTAATGATAATAATTTCTACGAAAGACTATCAGTCCATTATTCCGTTTTCAATGTTCATTACAGTTAACTCATGGATTATGCAACAATAAAGTGGAATATAACCAACGTATATTTGCCGTGCTATAATTGCAGAGGGATAGTATATATGACCATCAAATAAGCACGTAGCGAGAAAGCAGTCCATAATGCTTCGTTTTCACTGATTATCGTGACGATCATCAGGATCACTTCGAAACAGTCGAAGATTTCTCAACCGGTGCATTCTGTTGCTTTAATCGTGATCATACGCGTCATATAGCTTTGTTTGGACGGACTACTCTATTTCGAAATGAAACGACGTCGTTAAGAAGTCACGTGTAACCTAGATCCTGAAGAGGATCTCTCTCCTTTGCTCAAATATTATTTTATTTATCCATTCCGATATCCAGTTATTCTTACTCGAAAACTCGTTACACTCCGATAAACACATATCGTGTACTCCTTTTGAAAAATTCGTTTCGCTCCGATAAATGTCGATATAAAATGGGTTGCGAAACATGAATGGGGATTCGCGGACGATCCCTTCAAAAATTCTTTCCGGGAGAGTTGTAAAAAAATTATTTTGCTGCGTATTTGTTGATAAAAACAAAATGGCGAGTAAAAAAAAGTGGAAATAGTATAGTATAATTAAATAAATTAAATTTCCTCTGCATATTATAGGAAGGTTAAAAGTATGAAAAAAATCGCGAAAAGTGTTTTTGACACTTAACATTATTCTGCTCTTTAAATTCATATTTAATAAACTAATGTAATTGTTATAATTTTCTCTTACATTTGCTCTTCTGCGTGCACATATAAAGCATAAATTAGAGAGAATAATACAAGCTTAACGAATGAAAAATAAAATTTTTCTTATATTCTGTTAAGTTATAATATAACGTTTATGTATCTTTAGTATCATATCGTATAAAATTTCAATATATTAGGGTAAGTTGTGAATAAGTTTCTAAAAGGTCGAAAGGTGATGCTCGTGAATACGATCCATGAATACCTGATCTGTGCCGTAGACGACTATGCAAATTTTATTTCACGATTATTACGGATTCAAGGATCCTTCTTGTACCATCCCGCGCAAACAGCACTCGTCGCAAATACGATCGCGTCGATAAACTCTGAGACACTTTTGCACTCTCTCTGGTATCCCACGGTAGGTACTTCGGTATTCTCATTTGCACGCGAATAAAACGAATAGGACTCTGCTTTGAGCGTTACGCGAGTTCTCGATACGCAGCATCGACACGCAAACGAGTCGCATGCAATCTTGAACCGTCTCCGAGGCGCCAGGATTCTCGCGGACGAGAATTATCCTTGGATAAGCCTTGGAACCTTACCCAGTAGTTTTCCGAGTCGAGCGGATGCACGCAATTGAGACAACACGATCGCGACGAGAAGCCGACATATCGTCACACGGTGGGGAAATCGAGAGTAATTTGAAGTCGCTTTCTTCCAGGCTTGCGTGGGACAATTCCAGTGATAGATTATATACGTACACGATCCTGCGAGAGAGAGAGAGATGATGGTCGTCACGTTCTCATTCTGCCACTCGCACGCGATTCTGCAAACTGGCAGATAGGTAGATTCATCGGGATTGCCGCAGCCTGTTGTAGTACGAGCGGTCTAAACGTCCGGGATGAACGGCGAGCTGGAAATTCATTTGCCTTTCGCGCGGCACATCGCAAACAATAGCCCTAACCACTTGTTTGTGAAGATCCTCTCGCTCGATTCAACTGCCTCCGTTAAATCATCGAGTCGATAAAGACGATCTTTTCTCTGTCTAGTGAACAATACTCATTCTGGATCCCTGTAAATTTGGCGCGGTCGTAAAAATCTTGAATAGAACTTTGTCCGACAGCTCCTTTTCATTGAATTTCGCAACTTGCTACATGATCAACGTTCCATACGCGATATATAAAACTTGTTATCTTTTATATATAAAATTTATCTTTCGAAGTGACACACGCGCCGTATCAAGAATAAACATGATAGCCCTATTTTCGTCATCATTATCTATAAAGCTTATCTCGATTAATCTCATTGTGTTGTAAGTCGTGTATATCTCTGTAAAGTATGTAATTCTTACTTGCTCGTCGGTTTAAGAATTCATGTAATTCGAATTTATCGATGCTTTTAACGGTGATCATAATGTTCTAGCTGGAGAGTCAGATGAAAGAAAAAGTGTCCGGTACTTGATTTACCCACTTTCTCCACACGTGTTAGAAATCACGAGATCGTATTGCCATGTCAGATCGGAGCACGTGCTACGTGCCGTGTCCGATGAACGAGAGATTTCATCAGGACGCGAATGTCTTGGCGTGCGTCTCATTCATGCTGAAAGGCGACTCACGTAATCGGTCGTAATTTCGCTGCCGTTTACATCTTGCATTTATTTCCGATGGAAGGGAAACGTTATATATGCTAATCCACGATCAATAGATAGCATCAGTTGTTACGCAAATATCCATTTTATGTATTGTAATATTATACGAAAGTTTACATCGCACTGAGCACGTTTTCACGCATCTTCATCGAGTGATTTCAGCTTCTATCGTAAGAAAGATCCTCTCACGTGTATCAATATGGCTAAGGATTGAAAAAAACTACCGTTACGTTACGTTTTTTACTCGATCAATAGGCACGGTTTGCTAATACGTTACTGTTATAGTTAATAAAAAATTTCCTGAAAATAGCGCGAGACGGATTACCCGGCAAATCGCTCATCCCGATTCGCAGTTTTGTTGGAACGCGAATGATCGTTCGATTTACATCGCTGAAATTACAAGTATTATAATAAACAATTTTTTTGCGGATCACCATAAATTCTTTCAATTAATAATAATTCTATGATTCATTTTAGAAGCAATTAGATGAAGTTGAACAAAGTATCTTCGTTTATTTGCATAAACTCTCTAAATCTGAATCAATGGATAATTACCGATATCAGTGTCAAGTATGCCACTGGTAATCAGTGAATAATAGTGAATTAGATGTGAGATCCCTACCTATTCCTAATTTTTCTTATGTGATCTAACAAAACTTGTTTTAGTGCTTAAATTCAATATGATATTGGAAGATTGAAATTAATATGCAAATATCAGTATTTTAGTTATTAATGCTCAAACATTCTTCCTTTTTTAGTTGAACTTCACGGATCATCAGTGCCAAGTATGTCATTCAGTAATTAGTAACTATCCACTGATTCAGATTTAGAGAGTAGGGTGAATTTGGACCGCAAAGGGCAAATATATACACACAAAAGATGTACGGAACTTGTTTCGCCCTTTAAAGGCGTCTCATGCGAGGTACATAAATTCAAAAGATGCTACACGAAGGCGCGAATGTCGCTGGTCGTGATATGCCATGGATCCAATCGATTGCGGCTGGACTCTCTTCTCTCTCGACCGCATCTCGTGATCGAGTCCAGATTCGTATGCGCGTTAAAGGCGAACGATAAATAAAGGGATTTATGGGTCTCCCTGAGCCGTGAAATTCCACAAGATGAAACCGTAATATCGCTCCACGGTTCTCGAATCTTCTCTCGTCGTATTTACTCTTGTAGGATGAAATGCGTGGTTCGATTTGACATAGCCAGTATTTTGAACGTAATCGACCACGTTATCTGGATTAGATCGGTCGTCAATGTATGGCTCACTCGTATGAAACTGAGACGAGAACGGGCGATACGTAAAGAGTAGATTTACAAGGAATACTTTTTCGTACTTTTGTTTTTAAATTTGCCGTATATAGAAGAAATAAATTAGATCTTTTCAATAGTTTATTTGCTTAAGTTCCTCATTAAAATAATAAACAGTCTTGGATGGACGAATCATTGCAGTATTTATCATTAAAATAAATAAAGTAGCTACTGAGTGACAGAATTATTGCTGAGTAATGGAAAAACAAGAGATTCCATGAGAAACGAGATTCTATTTCGCATGTTACGCTTCGATCGCGTAAAACTGATATCGCGATCGGCAAATCGATGGGATAGTTACGTCCTCTGTAAGCCGGAGCGCGATATGGAATGCAAGTCGAGTCGAGTAATTTCGCGTTTACGATCGGCGTAATCGGGTCGTCGATGGTCGTCGAGTTTCCCGACGTCGTCGGATGCTGATCGCGGAGACGTTTCCCTCCCCGCGTATACGAGCATATACGAGCGTGATCTGCATATTCAGCCTCCTACGGTTACCTTTACGGAACGCATACTTCGATGGAGCTCTATAGCGAGAGGCGTATTGTGCAGGCGTGCAATAATTCACGTGGAGTTACGTGGAGTTACGTACGCGTACAGTTGTGCGTCACGGTGACAGACATCGAAATGATCGTGCGGGCTGTGACAGCCTGTTTCTCGCCTCTCCAATATCCGCGTGCGCAATACGTGTGCACGCGTGCACGCGTGCACGTCGCCACGGCGAAAAGTTAACGCTTATTTACATGATATGTGGACGGTATCGACGTGGCGTGGAAAGCCCGACGATCATGCCGTCCCTCGAGACATTAACAATGCACGTGAGCGAAAGGAAAAATCTATGAAAAATCAGGTTAAAATTTATAGAACACGTTTCCCTCGGGGAGGAAGGTAGCGTAGCTACATTTGAATAATGTCGCATTGCGAAATCAATCATGTTCTTATTGGATTCCCGGAAATATGGCGGAGTATCAATCCGTGAATTATTCAATTAATCATTGCGTTTAATGGATATTAATCATTTACATGTAAATTAATTATAAAATAATAATTATAAAATAATAATTAATGACCTAATGTATTACAAATGTAGCTGTATCGATTTTGACCTAACTGCACTTTCCGCACGTGAATGCACATACATTGCATTTAACTCTGAACTACATTGTAACCAGTCGCGAGATTTTCAATAAATGTTCCCAATGTTGGTAGTTAAATGCTTGAATTTATTTGAAATTGTACGAAGGCAACGCGAAATTTTACATAAAACAGCCATTAAACGGTGCCAATATCTTTGGCCAATAGAGCGTGTCACAATTAATGCATCAATGAATTATTAAACGCGTCATTTTCATCATGTTGACACAACGAAATTACAGCTCGGGAGATAATCAAATGCACATAAAGTGAAATCGCGCTTGTATTTCACTTGTATAAGTACATTTACGATCTTTGACGTAAAAAAATGAAAAGAAAGAGAAGTCAATTTAAACATATTTAAATACAGCGAAATGAATTTTATTCCTAACAATATATAATCATTTATTTTATTTTTTTTTACCACTAATGAGATATATTTTACAGAAATACATATTTCGTTATATCACAAATTTTTTTTAACCAATAAATATCGAAGAAAATATCACACGTAACATTTGCTTGCAAGTATTTCAATGTTTTTCTCAGTATAACACGTAAATTTTTAGATACTTTAATTAAAAACGTACTTCTTATGCAAACGCGGATGTGACAGCACACTTTCGAAAATTTAAAATTTTTGCGTATATCATTGCAGCGTACGTGTTATTTATTTTATTAACTCGCCAATGTGTTTAACAATCGTTGAAGCTCGAACGTACGATTCTGCAATAGTCGTACCTCAGATTCTGCCAACGAAGAATTTCTCGTGGGCGCATTCACGTGCACGTGCGTGCACGCGTCGCGGACTTATTAGCTACGGACGCACACGCGTCCACATTTCGTCAGTTCATTTATACGAACGGGCAAAAAGCAGCGGCTGCTGGGATTAATATCGGATTATATTACCAGAATATCCAGAATAAAATTCGCGAGGGATTAAATTCATGAGAGGATAACGCGACTATGCATGTTTCGAGAGTTTCGCGCATACGGGGAAGAAGTTGTGGATGATGCAGTGGATTTTCATTAGCTTCGGGATATAGGCGGCGTATGAAAATAAAGCAACTCGGTCGTACCATCGTTTTTTCCGTAATAGGCACGCGCGTATAATAAAGTTCCTTTCCCAAATGATTGTGTACGAGCCACAGATAAGGGCTAATTCACCTCTGGAGATGCACACATTGCCGCGGTAATGCAAAAGCCAATTGCGTAATTCATAATAGCGTGCGATTCATGTGACAGCGTAATGGAACGGCGCAACGAACCGGCAATGTAATGAGATTAATTCCTCGCCGCTTGGTTCCGGTCCGGCGAATTAATTTCTGGTTGGTCTTAACGCCGAGTTGTGTTAGTCGAATAAAGAAATTCGACACGATTCATTATAGAATAGTTACGCTCTCATTGTAATCAGCTTTGATTCACGTCATGCATCGGGATATTTTACAAGAATTTGAAGGGGATTGATGAGGAAATCCTTACACAATTTCGATGGGCGGCAAGAGAGAATATTTTTGTATTAAATTCTCTCTCTCTCTCTCTCTTTCTCTTTTCGTGGGCGTTGGAGTTTCTGCGAGCGGTATTAATATCGCGAATATTCGTATAGCTTGGCAACCGAGATAGCGGGAACAAAGAGATGCCTTCTCACGCATTCCAGATTTTGATGCATGAATACGTGCCCTTTATATACTTCAAGTGTGGCTTTATCTTGCTTTCACTCAATTTTAGTCTACCATTACACACGGATGATTCGAGAAATGATTGCATGAAGAACGTCGTATTACGTGTTTCTTTGTTAATAACCGTAACAAATCTTTAGTGAATTTAATATTGAAAAATTAAAATTTGTAATAATAATTAACTTTGCAGAAAAGTTTTGTTGGAGAAAAATAAGAACCGCGCAAACTGACTTTCAATCCATAAACGTTGACGGAAATATCCTGTACAAGTACATAATAATGTCATTAAAACTTTTTATAATTAATATCTTTACTGATGCAACCTCTAACGACGTCAATTATCGTTCGTGTTTTATTAAATGCATTAAACGTGATTAAACTTACTTCAAAATTATCTGAAAGCAAATTAGAAATGCTGTTTTTTGCTACAACATAAGTAAAATATCATAAAGCGATCTCGTACAGATCATCGCGATTCTAATTGGAGTTCATATCGAGAGTAAGCGATGAACGACGATAGACATCGATAGTTTGCTAATTATATAAGTGGCAGTCAATTTTGTAGCAAAGCGGCTTGAATATACGAGACGTAATTGCTGATTGTCGTGTGCGAAACGATCGACCTACTCGACTCGATTTATTTTCGACAATACCAACCGACAGCGACGACTCGATTCGCGACACAAAAGAGATGGGAGGAACTCGTTAGACAACGTTTGTTAAGTGAGAGCGTTCAACTTGGTGAATGAGAGAACTCGAAAGAGACTGTCTCTATATAAGCTTGATAGAACTTTCCGCGCGAAAACTTCGTCGAGAGAAGACGAAAGAGACGCAAATTCGAGACGCGTCTTATGAAGCATTTTGCACTCTCGCAATTTACGTGAATTTTTTTTTATCGAGAAATTTTTCCCTCAGCGCAATTTGCCCTATGTAACTTTTGTAATTAGCAATCGCTCTTATTTTAGCTTTCTCCTTCAGGTTTAATTATAATTATAACAAATTAAATATATAGTTGCAACCATTGTTGCAATTTAATTAAATAATTGTGATTTTTTTTTTTCTTAAAAAAGAAAGACCAATTCTCGAGTAGCGCAAAGTCTCTGTGAAAGATAAGCGATTCTCAGAGATAGCGAATAGAGAGATCGCTCTCATCGCGACTGCAACTCTAGACGCGAGAGTTGCAGTCCGCATACGAAGAAGGTATGTAGAGGTAATCTCTATCTCGGGGAATGCACGCGCTATCAATTCAGGGCTGATGATTCGCTTCCACCCACACACGCCTCTTAGTCATTCGACACAGCTGCCGAATAACAAACAGATGCCTCTCCGCAAAAATTCACTTCCGCCATCTTGTCGCATGCATATGCCGTCGTGTTGCATATTGAGAGTCGTTGCGTGTTTCATGCACGGTCGCGATGATATTCCTCATGTTGTTTTATGATTAAAAAACAAAACCACTTCGCAAACGAAGTTTTTACCTGCGGCATGGAAATTGAACAGATTTTATGATTCTATCGTATATATTTTTCTATATCAAATTTTTAAATAGTCTAAACATTGACGTATGGTACGTTACAGTCAAAAATCGAAATTTATTAAAACCATATTTTAGTTAAAATTAATTCTAACAAAACCCTTTCGTCAATATTGGTTTTAACTAATTCAATATCTAGGAATTAAATTCTAGCTTTAACTAGTTACAGTTAGTATTGAAATGAAAGAGCTTTGTTAGAAGTAACGTTAACTAGTTAAATCGAGTTTTAATAAATTTTCAGTTTTATAATTGTAATATGTACAAATAAAATGGAATAAAATTTAATGGAATTGATATGTTTGAGATAACTTGCTACTGTCCTACGGCGATAAATTCGTCATTCTTAACGAATGCGGGAGGTCGTTAAATTCCACCCACGTGTCCTCAACTCACTCACATCGTTAGTCATCTTTATTGGTGCACGTCAGTTACCAGCCATTAGCAGATATTAATCGTTAGGAACGTTTCAAAGCGCGTTCGAATAAATGCATAACTCTGTAACACGTGTCGCAATTTCAAGATCATTTTGCGATACGCAAACATTCTAATCCCAAATACATTGAGAAATTGCGACAGCAAATGTTTTATTTATAAATGATGGTAAATCTGCGATTAAATTAGGTTCACTGTGCGAATATCGATGCGATTTGAAAATAAATACGTACGTTGTGTTAACGCAAGCAATTTCCTTTATTTGCGAAAATACTTTGCTTCCTCACGAGTTCATTCGTTTGATTTTATTTTGACGACGCGACTTCTTTAAAGGAAAATTACTTGTGCCTGAATGAATGATAAATACGTGTAATAAATGATAATTATCGCCAAACGACGCAGCTTGAATAATTAATTATCGACAAACGTCAGTAAGTTATATAACTGGGAGTGTCATAACAAACATTGTCACGGCTCCAACAATAAACTTGCATATATTATAAAATATGTGTAATCTTTGAAGCATTGAAGTTATATCGGTTATATATTTGCGAAATAAAAAAAATAGTGAAAATTTTTCTGTAGTTCTTAAGTTTTAAGTTGGTATGTTTATAGTTCTTATTTTAAGACAGTCTTAAGTAATATCTTAAGATGCTAATACAGCTTTGTGAATGGCTTATAACGTCTTAAAACAGTATTTAAAATAATCTTAAATATAAGAATCAACTATAAGTATCGATTTTTAATATGTAATTTTTCGAATTTTTTTATGTTTAAAAAAATAGAAAATTTACAATAATACTCATTGGCAAATCACTTCTACAGAAATAGAACAATAATTTATGGATAGATAACATTGCGCTGTACTATGTAAATAACAAGGTCTTACAAAATTTTTTCACGGTCTCTAGAAACTACGTCGATTAAAGAAAACGTTTTTAGTTTCTTCGTGTCAGAAATTATGCAAAACGCTTTGTGTCGCGGGACTCAGGGAAGAAATCTTTTGAGTAACCTTCCGAGTGTAGTAAGTGGCAGCGAAGTCCTTAGCGATATTTGCAAGTCTCGTCTGGGCACTTTACGGCGACAATTATGGAAGATTCTCGCGTCACTATAGCAAAGTCTTTTTCCGTGTGAAAAAAAAAATCACGCCTTAAAAGACTAGCTCTCATTTTAGCTCTCTAACAAAGATCTGAGAACAGCGATTACTTGCAACAATGACGCGTGCTGCAATCATGCAACAGAGAGTTGCAATTATTGTCGCCTTAAATTCATATAATGCTATCCATTTGGACTACTAATTATACAGAATTTATTTTAGTTTCTGTAGATTTATAAATAATTAAAGTTTCTTTCATAAATATCTATATATTTTATATGTATTAAAATCTAATATGTATTTATGACTTTAATGAACTAATACTTAACGAAAACTTAACTAACAATTACTTGATAAGTGTTATAAATAATTTTCTAAAGTTTTATTGGCATAAGCGAGCGCTCGTCGTGTATGCTAGAATCAGCTTCACTTCACTGGATGATGAAAAAAGAATATTCGACAACGTAGACTGGCCCTAGAGGCCCTAGAGGCTTTTCAAGACGTGTCCGTCCATATTTTTACAACGTACCTCACCGAGCCGTGCGAACGGGAAACAAGGAATAGTCTGTTCCCAGAAACTCTGATGTCACGTCTCACCTTCCGCCGGTTTCGAGCTGAAGTCGATTCTAAACTGCGCAGAAATACCTGCACGGATGATGACATAATGACGCCGCGTCAGCCAGCGCAATTTATTTCTCGCTGGAATACGCAGACTCGATCGTCGCAAACTCGATAGCGACTCGATGAAAACAATCAGGGAGGAGGAATTTAATTGACGTAACGCGGACGATAGCATTGCTGCATCAGCGAGTTTTTTCGAATGTGTGTTCTACGTTACATTGTATACATTCCAATTAGCAGGCACGCAAAGCGTCACTAATTTTAATGTACGAAAGATAACAAGCTGCGAGAGTCGCAGGTAGTTGCGAGTGATCGCGCATCAACCAAATGTTTTTTTTTTTCCATTTATTACACTTGCGCACAATGTTAACATTGTGCTGTATCTGAACTTATCGGACACCCTTTCTTATTCTTATCGAAAATAAAAATTTTCATCGATCGAACTTATCGTCTTCATCTGTATTATTATACTTATTATTGGAATTTAACACAAAGAAAGATAAACAAAGGTTTAATCCAAGTTGTTACTGATGTAACTTATTTTCGAGTGATATAATCAGAAGCAATAACGATTTATCTTTGTGTTTTTATAATAATGTCTTCAGTTGATTTATTTGAAGAAGTATCAAGAATTAAGTGGACGATCGACGAGCGGTAGTGCTTCTAAGGAACAGTTCCGCTGTACAAAAACTTGCGTTCGTGACCGGGCACATGGAAGATCTTTAAAGCGAGACAGTGTCGGACGACCCCGAGAACTTGCCGATTAGTTCCAGCGCTAAAACAGGTTATCGTTGGCGAAGAGAGACCGAGGATGTCGGACCTTGCTTGCCGGAGGTTGCCATCGCATGACGTCATTCTCTCGTATACGACCAGATTCTTGCTCACGGTCGTCCATGGGGCCTCACCTAACGTTAATAACTCCGAAGATACCAGGAATTTGATAGACTATCTAATCGTTATTTCAATATTGTTAGTAATATACGACATGCCAAAGTTTTTTTTAACTTCTACAGATCAACTTCTTGCTTGTCAAATTAACTGACTTTTGCTTAAAAATTATATGGTTAAAGAATTCGCGATTTACGAATTATGCTAATTATTTACGTTATTAACTATACACGTATATTGAGTTCTCGCTGATGACATTCCTGATTTCGTATTCAAGATCGCGATTTATGCGCTTATTCAAATCCCAATGACTAATCGTTGCGGAAAAAAACGCTTGCATAAGGCAATAATCAATTCATTTTGATTCGGAGAGGATGAATAATCGAAACCAGACATTGTGGCAAATGCGTTCGTCCGATGCAAGTCAGGCGTAGTTTAACCACCCTGGAAACATGAGCTGTTGGACAGGACGATCACGTTCAACGAACGTGGCTTATCACCCTTGAGAAAGGATAAATAACACGTGCGTACGCCAAGTTTGCGATACGCAGCTGACTGGCTGCTTCTGATCGTGCAGAACCAGAGTTGTGAAACAGAAATTTCGATTCCTGGCGGTGGAATACTAGCGTTAAAAAATTAATGTTAATTCTAAAAATCATTTCCATTAAAATTTTAATATCGACTAATTCAAATTTAGTATGACATTTAAATCATAAAATAGCTTTAATTGAGAAAATCTGTTGCAATTATGTGCCTCATTATTTTAACAATTTCTTCTTTAACAATTTAACAATTAACGTAACAACCATAAACTCCTTTCTTGTTTTCCCTCTCTCAACTTTCAATCAAGTTTCTTCTCAAAAATAACAAATACTTTAAGACGTATACTTTGAGAAGCATGACTGCTTATATTTAATCTAAAAGGAGAATGAACATTCGCCGCTATGCTAGTCGATCTTATTTAATAGTGACTCAGAATCGTGCGAAAGTCGAGGTTACAGGCCGAATAACCCGTAGATTTCCATTTAGTCCTTGACAGAGATGAATATTAGAGTCACGCGCGGCCGTCGTTTAATACGAGGCGGAGTTGACGTGACCGTTGCACGAACTTTATCTATCTGTACACGTTCAAGACGAATCATTGTCGTGCGGCAATCCAGTCGGTATTGTATTTAGCAGTTATTATTTCCACCAGGTCTCGGTTTGCTTCGAGAGTGATTTCGTCGACTCCCGCGAGCTCTCTCTCTCGAGAGAGACGGTCGCATAATTGGAGTAGGACTGCGCAAATTCCCACGTCGACCGTTTTTCAGCATGTATATCCATTACGCGCGAGTAATCCTTGAGAAAAAGCACGTAATGTGTCTGTGTTCCCGCGAGAGAAAGACGGGAATCGGATGCATCAGCAATAAATCGCACGAAGATGAACTCGATTACGAGAAACTTTATGGCCGCGTTATATTCTGGTTGTTTTCAATAACGAGACAGAACGAGAAATTCGTCGTGGGGTGTCTGCGCAGCACGGGACGTTCTCGGGAGATAAGAATCGTGCGTATCTGGCTGGAGCTCGGTAATGGCTTGCGATAAAAAAAAATATGGAAACAGTTATCATAAACTTTACGAGCGATCTTGAGTGAGCGAGATAACTTCCTTAATTCGCCGACGAACAAAACGGAATCACGTAATTGTACGGTCTTGTACGTGTGCCTTGGAAATTTTTGTCAAGGGCGAGCATCTTTGTAGGAGCTTCGGTAAAAACTCGACTCACCTCTGTCGTTTAACGAACGGGATTTGCGTAATTATTTCATTTTTTACGTCTAGTGTCTAGCTGATAAAGTGGGATGAATTAAGTGGACGTTCTAATTTAAATTAGGCTATTCGTTATGTTTAAGAATAAATTTAATTAACAGTTAAGAAGAATTATAATAAAAAAATTAAGAAGTTTATGACAACTATTCCCACATTTTTTTTATCGTGATCATTGTTTACATTTTTTACATGATGATAAATTAAATAATACAATATTTAAAGTGAATATGAAATTGTATATACAAGTTCTTCGTAGTTACGAGTCTAAATTGATAGTAAATTGTAAGTCATGTAATAAAGAGAAAATGTGGCAGAAAAAAAGCAGTTACGACAATAATAAAAAGATTGCAGAAAAAAAATGCAAAAGTGCCATGCAGCCAGTTGGTGCACACAAGTCCGATGCACGATGCAGTCGTGTATGTGACGTAAGTGCATCCAGTATCATCTGCTCCCATGCGGTTAACCCAACCGGATATGGCACAGACCTCTAGAGGTTAAGAGACATTAATGGGCTAATAGGGACGCTAATGGTTCATTAGCCAGTACGTTAATATCAACTAACTTTCCACGACAGAGTCCACGTCAACCGCAGTGTCAACATCCGATACAACCGAGAGGTCGAAGACCCTGTCTTCTATTTTCGGGCGCGATATCAGATAAAGGATTAGTCGTGGAAAGCAGCCAACTCAATGAGATTCCAATTTCGTCTCATAATTATTGAGCGCATTTCTACGAATTGTCGAGACGACTTCGGTTCGTTGATACAATAATTTATTCGTAGTATCCTTACGTTTCGTTATTGGCGTTTCGTTATTTTTCATTTGCAAGCGACGCTCGTGCCGAGGAAAAGGTTTTAATGCCCACGTCGTGCCTGTACATATTAACGGCATGATATTTATCAAGAAGCGCACTTCTTGCGCGCTTGCAACCAGTCGGGCCATAAATTGCAGTTCCAACCTTGTCCGAGCCTTCTCACTCGATCTTCCTGTTTCGCGAAAGAGGTTTCAGGGTCTTGACACCTGACATGTTACCTAAAAGGAACGGAGACCTCGGCGGCAGGAAACAGAGAGACCGCTGTGCTGTTGCATTTTTTACCGTGAACGCACATAGAATTTTTATCAATACATAAATATAAATACTTTGTACACGACTGTACCACATGTGCGATTATCTACCTCGTAAAAGCTTAGAAATCGTCTCCTAATGTTTCCTGGATGCGTCACGTTTAACCTTCGTACGCTTTTATTTTCGATTATAACAGATGTTACTGGGTAGAAACGCGATGTCGCGATCGAGAAAGATCACTCGTTAACATTAACTCGATCCTTGGCATTTACCAAGAATTAGATCCGCTGTCGAGGATCGCTTTAGCTAGGATCACCGGCAAATGCAATTATCCTAACACGATTCTGCGATTTATAATTATCCGTTACTAGTAATCGAACGAAAATTAACAGCTTCAAATTGCGTATTTTAAATAAAAATCAGAATGCATTTAAAACACGATAGTTTGGATTATAAAGGCTTATTTTCTCAGAAAATGTCATAATAACATACAAGAATAAATAAATGTTATAATAGTGTTGTAATAATACGCAAGAATAAATAAATGCTGATATTTTCGATCATTAGAAGGGATCCTAGGCTTAATATTTTTTGTAGAAAAACAAAGAAATTATTGTTATAAGATCCTTCGAATAATCGGAAATATTAAAACGAATTTATTTATTTTATATTTCACGTAATAAATATTAAGTTATGATTCTGGCTTGCTTTTTAAGGTATTATATCCAATGGGATTCACACAACTGAAAGTTCACTTTGTTGATTTATTGCCTGCTTATATATCGTTATATATCGTTCTTCGGCTCACCGACACACTTTGAATTTCGACACTCTATCGACACGCTTCGAATTCTCATCGCACCATTATCTTTTGTTCACCGTATACGGCGCATACCTCACGCGCCACAGCATGAACGTTTGATGCATCCAGCACCGTGAATGTATAACTTTGCGATGTCTGATCAAAAAATGGCGGTGCTGATATTCGCAAAATCGTTGACGCGGAGCATAGATACGTTTGGAACACGCGGAGAGATGCGTGATCCGCTCGTAAAAAATTCCATTACGGCGTATAGTATAGGCTTCCAGGCATGTTCCAATTTGTTTGTAGAACAGGGAAAGGAAATACCTCTTATTTTTCATGCACGCCCATCGGTATAGCGCGCGGTGTACGATTTATTTTACATTTTCCTAGCTTTCCCAAAAATTGCGCGAGCAACAAAAATCGGAACACGACTGTATATTGAGTCTTATCTAAATAAAATGTCCACGTTACAAATGTTACGTTACGAAAAATAACGCAAAATTTTACCGAAATTGACCATGTTGGAATTGTGTTCAAAGTAAATATTTTTTCTCTTCTGTTTCGACGATCATTTTTCTGATTAAAGTCGGATATTTGAGACTTGTTAATAATTTCATTTGAGCCCATTTTGATACTTTATTACGTAAAAAAGTATTTATTTTGAAATCATATCAAATAATCATACATATATAATTACTTAATATAATTAAAAAATAGAAATATCAAATTATATTTTACATTTCCATGAATCGAAAAGTCGCAATAAAATCAATATTTGTCGGTCAGTTCATTAATATCTGACCCTTAAATTTTCGTTTCCCTCTGATCGCAAATTCGTGCAAACCGAACTTCGTTACGAGAGAGCGCGCTTACTCGATTCAAATGACAGCGACCTAATTATTCTGTCACTACGTGGCAATTTTTTTTCTTCTTTTCTCTCTCGAGTTCCGTGGACATGCTTCGACCACCCGCGTAACTTTCGAAGAACGAGAACAGAATGCTATCATCTCTTTCTCGTGTCTGAGAAAAAGTCGTCTCTTTGAAGTTCCACGGAAAGTAGAACTCGGTAGATCGTCTGTCGCGGAAGGGAAGCACGACATGCTTTCTCGGCTGCCGAGAACAGTACTGACTACCTGCCATTGTACGAAATGAGACGCGAAACAAGTTGGAAGCTTTTAGCGAATCCGACTGGCGAAGACAGTCTGAGGACAGTTGGACGACAGAAAATTCAGTTAAACTCGCGTTAGTCGTCCAATTTCTCTTCTGCTACGAAGAATAGTCAGAGAAAACAAGAATAGTCAGGGAGCATTAGATATCCAATTACAATTGCAATGTTTATTAATATTTCATCTCACAAATTTACATTTATTCAATTAGCCTGAAATATTTACCATTCATAAATATACGGATCGAGAGAGCGGCCGGAATTCGCGCGCTACATTCGCTACAAATTAACAGCATCATTTGCAACTTGCGTGCACGTAATTGTCACTGTCACGAATCATGCATGCCGGAACATTATTTCGTCAAGTGAACTCCCCGGACAGATCGAGTATTCCGAATTTCACCTGCCGAGATAAGAATGTGGAGCAACGCGCCGGTATACTGAGTGGGAGTAAACCTGTTTGCGTGCGTCTGACCGCGTCGGGGAAGAATGTCTCTCCATGGTAATGCAAGGTGCAAAGGGAAGAAAAGGTATCATGGAAGAAAGCTCTGAATCGTGAATGCACCCTCGAGAATTACGTGACGGTATCCCACGGCGATGATCTAAACTGGGACACAGAAAACTTGGGCGCTTCCATTCGTCTAATCCTTCATGGTTGATAACCATGTTGCGAGAGGCGGTAACCGTCGGACTTTTCAATTTCGCCTTACCGTTAGGCCGACGTCCCGATTTAACGATACATCAATACGTACATACTTCTCGAGGCGGAAAATTAGCGATCTAAGACACGTATCCTACTTTGCTTAATTTATTTATCGTTAGTAGAGACATTAGAATTGGCGTCCGCTGAAAAATCAATCTAATTTTTAACGTAATATTTTGATTTATTTACACCTCTTTTCGTGCGAGTTTTCTGACACTAACTTTTACTTAAAAATCCAGATTATCTAACTTTGGAGATTTACTCTCCGTTCGTATACCTTGCCTGCAGTATAAACGGATAGTGAGCAAACTTAGTTAACTAAGTTGAAGCTCTTACCTATCTTGGTGTAACAGGCTTTAGTTCGGCTCCACCTGCTTACGTGTAAACATGGATTAGCGCAGCAACGCTACTAGGCATCCCAAAGAAATATAACGCGTGTTGCATAGGTGCGTAACGTTAGGATGTAAATTAATCTTAGAGCATTTTTCCTTTCAAGAATCACTTGGTATCACGATTCTTCCACGTTGTTCGTGTATTTTTTTTTTTCTTTTACAATTGTTCGGAAGAAACGGTCGTTCTCGTTGAAGCCGAAATCGATATTCATTAATTTCGTTTATCGGACCGCGCGATTTACTGCGAGGCATCGAAAACCGGTTCAATTTCGCGTCGGTTAATCACGCACGCGATGCGTACAGCGCATCCCGGCTTTACTCGTACAATTATTCTTCGGCGGTCTCGCGTCCATGAATATTGTCTGAGAGAAGAAGAGAAAGAGGAATCATGTGGTTGTGTTTGAGCGGGTAGAAGCTTTAGAAAAATTCAAGGCGAGAAATGCATTTACACACGCCGAGCATTTCTACACGTATCGACCTCTTTC
Organism: Acromyrmex echinatior; assembly: GCF_000204515.1. The sequence goes on along the minus strand of NW_011627526.1, from coordinate 756,563 downwards.
GTGTCTCTTTAAAAAGCGAAGATAAAAATGAACGCGTAATAGACGTCGGGTTCCCAGATACGGGAATTCTGCTGGCAGTGCACAATTTTTAATGTGCACTTGGGTGTAAAGTGCATGATGTATAATATACGTGTAAATGAAATTTTTTTCGTACACCAAGTTTGAGAATTAAAATTCGAAGGAATAATTTTTAATTCTTTAAAAATGTTAATCTGTTAAAATATTGAATTTCATATTTTATTAAATATTGAACTTTACTTTTTTCGTCAGAATCGAGCCGTAAACTTAATTAATTATTACAGTATTGATTAATGAATGTTATTTTTTAATGATAGAATAAGTTTGCCAAACAGAGAGAGAGAGAGAGAGAGAGAGAGAGAGAGAGAAGCATTCTGATTAATTAAAATCTATAGTCCAACGCCGTATGGAATAATTGAATTCGATTCAGCATTAAAAATAATGGAAGTAGATATATGATATATCGAAAAGGAATCAAAAGCGACAGTTCACTATTGAGGATGAAACGACAGTTGAAAACAATTGCAAATACAATTTTTGGGCCTCGTGCTATTGTATGTGCGATGCTATTTCCAATAATTGCAAATAATTGTTGCGCGAAAGGGAACATTCAATAACTACACCCCATCGAGTGCAAAATAAAGATCGCGCTTTATTGTAAGAATTCAAAAAATGACGAATACATGCACTTGCATTATTATTGTAAGTCACAAAATAAAATAATTACTTCCGAACGTAACAATATCGAACGTAAACAATATATGGATAATTTAATATTTGAATACATGAGACAAAGTATATTTCTTTATAAAAAAAATAACTTGATAATATTATAAAGAAATGAGGAGAGTACAAAAATAAATATTTGTATTGATTATCAAATAATTATCACAAGATAATAACTTTATCATTAAAAGCTCATCAGATTCAAATTATTCCTTTCACCACATTACGCTTTCGATCATAACTACTTCATAAACGACGAAAGTTGTAATAGCGTCGGTTTGATTGATACGCATCGAAGTAGCGCTTTCAATTGATACGGTTGATAACTTTCACACTTAATTACGAATCCCCACTTAATTACGACCGAAGACGCCAACAGCTCGTTGACCCGTCCCGGGACTTGTGCGCACATCGCTGCCACATCTATCGATTTCTCGAGGGAACCAGCAGACCGGAAGTGGACTCTTCCGTGCGCACTGAAGGAGATGCACATGGTAATTAATGAAATTGCTTTTGGTGGCGATTCATATTCATTTCGCGGATTCGCTTCTTACACTTTTTCACCCTTTGCTCTTACGAGTATTAATGAAACAATGGGAAGTTCTCTGATTTTTCCCGAGCTACCTTGTATTATACTTGTACCCCTAAATCGGCGACACGATAACTAGACGAGACGGTTCTAAAAGCTCATTTCACAAGCCATTGGAGCATAAATTATTTAGTCGTCGATTGCTTCTTCTCGAGGGTACGACGAGCCCCGTAAAAAGAATCTCCTTGATCAAATGTGCAATTCAATAGGTTATTTCCTGAAAAAAAAAAAAAAAAGGTTAGCCAAGCGTCTTCAGCTGGCAATCAGGAGAAAGGCGAATTTCTCCGTCTGTCGCACATAAATCTTTATTTCGGCGATCGAGGAAGTTGAACTCGAACGTCGTAACTCTGCGTCTGCGCGGTCGCGATTTTCGAGAGATCTCAACGCGATCGCGGCACATGCCCGATACGAAGGCACGATCCTTCTTCGTTCCCTTCGAATCCCGTTCTTTCTCGTGCGCTGGAAGGCAAAAGGATCGCAACGCGAGAGACGGGCGAGAGAGAATCGCGGTGCAAAGGGTGAGGAGGACGAAGAAGAGGAGAAAAGATCGGTCAATGAACCAACTGACCATACACCGGGGCCCCTGGTTGTACCTCACCTCGCACACCTCCCTCCGCTTTCCTCGTATTACTTCTCGGTAAATTTTTGCATACCGGTCACGGCACCTGAATTTAAAACGTCGGTCAGGTTCGTCTCTTTTACTCCTCTCGCTTCTCTCGCCGAACACTGGAGAAGAAAGTAGCCGATCAGGTGGCCGTTCTCGTATTCCCTAGGAGAATAATATAGTGATCGTGTACGCGCTACTAGCAAACTTAACATCAATCATTTGCGCGTCTTGAGGAAATATTCAAGTTCGCGCTTCAGCTCGCTTACTCACGAGAATACTCTACCACCGGTCAGTGATGACTACGCTTGTTTCTGCAGTCGTACAATCATTGCAACGGAACAAAATAAGCGAGGGAGTAATTGTAATTTCATTGGCGTTTAACATCGTACTGCTATAATTAATTGATAAATCGATGCCATGCCACGCTCACCGCGAGAAAGTCGGCATCTTAGCAGCTCGGCAGCCTTCATCGCGAGAATTTATCGTCGTCATGGCTAAACTGGATTGAGTAATTTACTACGCAATTAATTATTAATAGCAATAAATACGTACAAATCTACGATTAACTTATCTCACTACTGCGTAAAATCTTTCTGTTTTAACTTCTTATTTATCTTCTCTCCGCTGCTTTTCTTGCACTATTCCTTTCTCCTGCTCCGTCTTTTCATTATTTTTTAAATTTATATATGTAATGTACGAGTAGTTTCTCTTCTTCTAATTACAATTGCGTTATGGATTTAATCTATATTACAGATCAACAGCAGTTAGCCAGGTTATTTAGAAAGTTTATGAAGAAAAATATGTTTTTCTAATATAAAAATTAAATAATACACAAACAATTTAAGAAAGTTGTAATACGAAATAATTATAGAAAGAAAAAATGCTTATAAGGTTAATTTCCAATCTTGTGTACGTACACTGAAAAAAAATTTGTTGAACTAATATTTAGTTGTTTGTTAATATTTAGTAGATTTGGTTAATTTAACAAATTTTGTTTAATTGAATTTAACCGTAGTCTGCTTAACATTGAACAGTTTGTTAAACAGACTACGGTTGAATTCGATTAAATAAAATTTGTTGAATTAACCAAATCTGCAAACAACTGAAAATGTTTAGCTCGTTGAACAAATTTTTTTTCAGTGTATATACTCTCTATATTTATAATAATTATTTTATCTGCTTCTTTCTAACAATAATACGGCTTGTAGTCACCTGTTTATATGAACAAAACGTTATGATTCACGAAAATCTTACTGTTCAGAACCAGCTGTTGAATAAGTTCGTCGGAAGCCGGGTAGTCGAATTGTTTAAATCAGTTACGCGCCGCGTAGACTATGCACTAACCGGTCTTGTGAGATTGTATCGCGCAATAAAATCAAATTGAACGCCACGATTCCATCGGTTAACTTCTCGGAGCTATTTTAAGTACGTATCTCGCGAGTTTCGGCCGCAACCCGAGGGAAAATCCGGATTACGAAGCGGACGGAAGTTGTCCCGTTCCTAACTGTTGCGAACGAAATTCCAGATCCTGAATTTATCCGATCGTAAAGACTATGGGCTGTACTATAGAGACACGGTACCCGGTGCACGCACCATCGCGCACAAGACATAATCGCAGTTCGAGCTTTCGAAGGCGCGATGCCGCGAACCAGCTAGCGACCCTTGACATAGTTTCCCGCGGCGTGGTTTCCTTTTTTTTTTTCCTCTTCGACGTAATCACACGGCGGAGATTACGAGCTCCCGCAGCTACCAATTTTCCTACAGCGCGATTTTTACCCGTCTGCGAAACGGTAAGAAGCGAAAAAAAAATCGCGATTAGCGATTTCTACGTACACCTCTGACTTTCTACATGATTCCGACCGTCGAATCGTGCCTAGTCACGACTAGTTAGCGACTCCGTTTAATTAATCTCTAACGAGACGATTCTTCGATATTTTCCTCTACGCGTGCTTCGCTCGGTCGTAAGAGCGGAATGAAGGATGGTAATGATGCGTGCGGCTAAAGTACGCACGTAAGTCGCTGCAATGCCGGTTCAAAGATCGTCGGAATCGAGCGTTAATGGGACTCTCCTCTCGCAATCTAACGCAATCTTCCGCGGTTGCTCACCATACATCGGTGAATTTCCTCCTCTTCGTTTCTTCATGTCGATCGTACCGCGTTCAATCGTCGACTAATCCCTCCCGATGGACACCGAACATTTTTCCTACAACTCGGTATAATGGCCTCTTCGATCGCACGCGATGCGTTACGTGCGAACACACATACATACTCGTCGATGAAACTAATTCCACCAGTGCACAATGGACGATCACCTGGCCATTATACGGGAACTCGATTATGTAGCCGTTAGAGCAATGCATTCATCGATTTTTAATCAACGACGCGAACACAGAGATCGATCAACGACGGTGGAATCATTTAACCTTTAAGCACGTGCGCGTAACCAAGATTTCTATTTCCTACTTAAATGTTATCTGATTACCAGTCACCTGTGCGCGGCTTTGTATCTAACAATGTGAAGAAGAAGCGCAAGCGTGCGCGTTGAGTTGGATAACGAGTTACCAAGTCGGTTTCGTTCTCATTGTGATTTACTGAATGTCAACGCTATAGGATAACTCCGGTATATATGCCGCACCTATCAAAAACTTAATTTATTAAGTATTATTTATTATATTTAAAGTAAATGAACTATATCAGTAAAGTACTTTGTACTGTTTTGCTATTATGAAAAAAAAAATCCGAAATATTTATATTTCGTATTAAAAAATGTACTTTTCGGATTTTTAAACCCTTGCATTTTTGCCGTATATCTCATAAGGGTGGGGCTACTCATAGTACTCAGAGAGAGATGAGGGATATGTATGGTTCATAAAAAGTTTACAAATAATGCATATAAATAAAACGTAAAATGACACAATAACTTATAATATAAAATGCGTTTATAAAGTTTTATTAAGGAATAAAAATGATAAATATGATATTTATAAAGTAATAAATAATAATTATAATCTTCCCATGTATTACAAGTGTTACATGAGGTACATATTTCATGTAATGCGTTTATTGTTTTTTACAGACTTAAGTCTTTTACACGTCCTACAGCAATCATTTTATGTAGATTATGATTTATGATGGCCTTACTTATTACAATGACAAATCGATTCAACTCACAATTTTATTAATATTAACGGTAAAGAGCTGAAATCACAATATAATGCTGATATAACATAAAGACATGTAACAAAGTAGTTGGGGAAAATTACTCCCACTCCTTCTATTTTTTTTTATTTCTGCGGCATAAATCCCAGCGCGATGTATTTGCCGGAGTTACCCTATATAACCAAATTTTAGCGCACGCTATTAGGATTAATGGGAATCGAATACGTTTTTTATGGTTTATTGTGGATTTGAAAGAGTCAACATATAACGAAAAAGAATTGAAGTAGAGGTGAGAAATGAAAGTTATTTCAGAGAGAGACAGAGAGAGAGAGAGAGAGAAGTGAGCTTAAGCAACAAAATCCAACCGATAGTGTCGATAGACGTATGATAGAAGAGAAACGTTTACTTTATGTCACAGCTCGAACGTTAGCCCGTTATCTCGCAGCTCCGTGATATTCGAGGCACTATGGCGATATCGCTTTCCGTCAATGAAATATATGTCGAACACCGACGTACCAGTTACCAGTGCAGATTCGCCGGGTTTACCTCTCTCATCGATATGTCGAATTTACGACAAAGAATGACGTGTCACATGTTGGGAGAAGAAAATACGTTTCTACCAATAAAACTCAAAGAACTGAGCTACTTATCTCATTGGCATCGTTTGGATTTTCTTTCTTTCCTCTTCCCTTTTCATTAATTTTCTTTTCTTTAACATTGCCTAGTGACGTAATGTTTGAAAAAAAAAATCAAACGAGCGATTTGCCTTGATCCCGATAAGAAAAAAAATCATTGCACGCAAAAAAGAGTTCCGCTGAAGTATCTAAAGATTTAACTAGATAGACACAGAAATATCTCTGAAGATAATTTTGTTGGATTATTAAAATAATTATGTAGGTCGCTGGTTGATGGAATGTGAAAACTTTTTGCAGCTCGTCATACTTGAGTTTCCTGCATAATTATTTTGATCCAGCAAAATTACTTTTAGATCTGTATCTAGTTAACTAATTTTTAATTTTTTAATATTTCAGTAAAATTATTCTTCCATGTACGAGTACATATGAAATGCAAGATGTAAACAATTATCATTTCCATTACGTGTTTTGCAGTAATCGAAATTGCAAACGACCGTAATGGTGCTTCGTCGTAATTACGGTCGGAGTTACGAGACAATATTTTTTGCTAGCTAACGAGAGAGAGAGAGAGAGAGAGAGAGAGAGAACGCTCATCTTCTTGCGGCAAGTGGCAATTGCCTCCGCAAGGATGACCGATCCGTAGAGTCATTTGGACTTAGCGAATCCACAGACCCAAGCTATACTAGGGAAACTCGACATAATATTTACACGTGATGTACACTTTTGTAAACAATAGTGCATTAAATAGAAGAAATAACAACATGAGACCTAGTTTAAGAAGATTAAGCATTAAAATGAGAATAAAAACAAGCCTCATATGTTTGATGTAGATAGAGCAGGATAAGCTAAAGCTCATTTTTACGATTTATTCTCCTGAAAAAGTGGCAATTACACATAAATGTTATCGTACTAAAGAGATTCTTAAAACGCGAGAAGAAAAGCACTTAGAAAATAATGTGCACCGCATAACGTGCAATTACACGTGCTGACTTTGCTCAAATTTTCTGGTTTAGAACCTAAGAAGAGAGTATATAAAAGAATCTTCTTTTTCTATTTTACCATAACATTTACTCGCACCTCTGAGTTTTTCTAGGTAGCTGTTAATTTTAGATTACACAAAATGCAAATGTACCACTGACGTGTATTGCGTCAAGACGTTTTAGTAATCTCGATGCACCCGACAGGAGTGAGAAAAAGTTATGGCAACCGAAGCGCTGAGCTATAATTGGTCACGACAACGTTTGTCTCTCTTTCCTTCTTCATCTGTCTCTTTCTCTCTCTCTCTCTCTTTCTCATGCGGGAAGTAATCCTCTAATTTCGTGACGCATTCCGGAGCCTCAAATTGCCACATTCGAGTTATCTTATCAACGTTAGGCTATACTGTGACAGCCATTGCTCAGCCATTGCACGCAACATTAGATGTCACAGGTATAATAAACTATGCCAATGTTAGCTCAGGACGCTATGTGTCGTTGGAAATGGCCCCCCCCCTCGTTTATTCATCGCATCAAGGGTATGACATCACGATTTGTTAATGTCTCGATAAACGTACGCGGCCGCGCCCATGTTTGATATCCTGCGCTGCACCGTATATCCCGATCGCGCACAATGTGTGCATTAGCAATATTAAACGAGAATTTCTGCGGTACACGCTTGGAGAACAAATGTAATTTTCTGTGGTCATGCGTGGCGCAAAATCAAGCTAGAGCCATGAAATTACTCCGTTTCGGTGCCGCGGCGCGAAATCATCGATATTATTCTATAAAGTTATTTATTTAACCTCACACACCAATACCAATATTTTATTTGATCCTGCGTAGCGGATTAATTACGCAGAAAAAAATCGAGCTCGCGATACGCTTGTATGCGGTTACTTCCACCTTTATAGGGACAGCAAACTTGTTATGATTAATGAACAAAGTTACCGTTAATTAATATTACTACAATAACGTATTAATGAACAAAGTTACCGCTATACTTAGTGATGGAAGTCGGCGCACAATTCCGCTTTCCGCGTACGAGCGTCATGGGAAAAGTGCAATGCTCTAAGGAGACATCAAAGATATACCCATCATAACGATAGCTCAATCATCCGGTGATTACTTCTCGATTCGTCTAGTCATCACGACAAGAAACTGTTACGTTACAGAGTTTATTCGGTGTCATCCATATTTCATGGAGTAATCCAGACGTAATCGTTGGTAGAGACAGCAAACACTGGTGACGATAAATACGTCGACAAACCCGTTTGCAAAGATATAATTTTCACAGTCTTGATTATATAAACATTTTTCTCTTCAAATGGACAAACGTTGTATTGAAAAAAAAAAACATTATTTTTCTACATTTTTTCACGGAAAAAAGGATTGATTAAAATATTAAACCAACTAAAAAACTTGACTGATTCAGCAAATCTGCAGTAAATATACGGACAGCCAGTTTTCTTAAAGTAGCACAATTATACAGCTGAATAAAATTAGCGATTATAGATATATTTATTTTAATAGCATAGCAAATGTACTTTTGCGTGACTTTTGCTGTTGTAATGAAGAAAACTTGTTACATTAGCAATGTTCATTGTAGCAAAGAATTAGCTGAATTAGCATACTGATAATTACTTACAGACATTATTCCTTTGTTAAGCCATCTTAATTATAGATGTTGAACTTGTCCAGCAAGCTGTCGCTCTGCTGGACCATCCAATCTAATTTTTGCCTCGAATTATTTTCAACATTTATGCGCTGTTTCGTATCGACTGTGGTCTTGATTTTTCTCTCTCTTTCGCAATTCGCTCCTCAATAACCATCGTAAAATAGCATCTCGATACGTGATTCCTGATTCAGCGAGACTCGAAATTGCGGATCCTGGATGCGTAGGTGTTTGTGACACGGTGATCTAATTTCCATGTACGTCAGAAGCAAACACACGGCGGCTTATTCGTAGCGATGCGATACGATTTTGCGCTTCCACGCGTCATCACTCTCTCGCTTCGCTTACTTTTCGCCTATCTTTTGCTTCCTTTTCGCAATCGTGATTTTTCACACACTTTACGCGCGTATCGGGATCGATCCACGCTCGGCCGACCGATCGTCATGACTTACGCTTCAGTTCTCTCGCAGGATCGCGAACGCAAATATGCGAAAGCCACAACGGAAACCAGCGATTCGCTTACGTTTGATCGAGTGTAATAAATTCGACAGGGTAAACGTCGACTCTCGCGATCGTTATCGGTGCCGATAATGAATCGCGTCCATCGCCGAAGCGAGGAGAAATCCTGGTAAAAGGCGGTAAATCCCCAGTGTCCCGCAAGTTTTTGTTTGCAAGTGAAATGTGTGGTGCAGAATTCGCGCGGCGATTTCGCGCTTTCCTATTTTTTTTTTTTTTTTTTTTTTTCCAGCGACGTAGTCCTGTCAATGTCCCTGGTGCTCTTGTTAACACGACGCGACTAGAAAATAAACGGAATTGCAGAAACAACAAAAACTAATGCAAGCGCATAGAATCACGCGAACTTTATCTTTCCTTGTCCTATCCTGAAAGAGAAAGAATCAAGGTACGTTTTGTAATAAAAAAAAAAAAAAAATTTCTCAAGCTCGTCATATCCAACGCGAAGGATCTAGAGAACGTGTTTTCAGAGTGCATTTCGCAAAATCGGACACATCGACACGAAATTGCGAATAATAATGTACGATTTCGTTCCCGATTTGCCGTGGGAATCGCGGGCGAATTAATTAAATTGCGACGAATTGCACGGACACGTTCCGATTATGCGAGCCGTGTTAATCCCGATCGGCCGTGATAAGGATATTCAAGATACCGAGATACATACGCACGTGTATACACAGGCTGGGGTTCGCAGGCTGGGAATAATTATTGCCACACTGCTCCTTTTTTCGTTCCTGCCATCCGGCGATTTCTCGCGTGCGCGTTACGGCCCAACAGCGGGAAACGCGAACTCGCGGTTTCTCCCATACCGTCGTAATTGCATTAGATTGGCCTAACAATTCAGGATACGCCGCGATTGATCTCTCTTTATTCTACCAGCATCCCGTTTTTTCTCTCGATATTTTTCTAACCACTCGGTGCGGAGCCATTTCGACGGTATCTGTTCGCGGATAATATTTTCTTTCGATACGATTTAATTGTAGTGCGAGTTGCGAAATTCGTACTCGCTCGCTCGTTCGTTTCATGCGGCGAAACAACTGCGGTTAAGATTTACGAGCGAAAAACGACTTTGCTTGTGCAAAGAGCGCGCGCCCATTCGATTTCAGACTCTCGCCACGACGCAGAATTGAAATGGAGAGGTGCAATTAATGAACTTTTGCGGCAGCACGCGATCGCCGTGTTTGTTACGCTCGCTCGAAACGTACGCGTCATTCTTAATCGAATTAAGCGTGAAATATTTGTCAAGCGTCATGAAAAATCGTTATGGCGTTAAAGCGAAATTTTATGAGCAAACGTCATTTCAGCATCCCATTGTGTGCGCATGAAAGGAAATTAAGTACAACGGGGAAATTAGAGATAATCAAGTTTGGAAGTCGATTATCGAATCAAATAATTTTATTCGTCGTATCATAAATGTTTTTTTTTTTTTTTTCGTTATGTCATAATTTGCTTCAATAATTTATGTGGCGAAATTCTTTTCGTTGAATCGTTGGATATGACGAGCTTGAAAAATGTTTTTTTCGCCACGCTTATGTGTAAAAATGGAGAAGCACATCACGTCACGTAGCTTTGCCCGCAAAAAATAAAGGAGAAACAAATCCGATCTGCATTGCAATCGTGCGGAAGTACTTTCCATGGAAAACTTTCCTCCTGCAGTGTTTGCGATATTTTACACGTTTCTGGACCGTCCGCAGGATATCCGTTTTCTCACACGTGCCGTGAGAGGTGCGGTCGACAACGAAGAAACAACGAAGGAAAGAAAGCACGACGAACCGATCGCGAAAGTCTAACAAATCCGGTTTCATCTTTTCCGCACGTAGAGACTGAGTTGTTCGCACGTAGACGTGTCCACATTTGTTCTCAGTTGCCTGCGTAACGCAAAAGAATTGCTTCCTAGTCGTTAAGGTATAACAATATTGACTCGAGAGTTGAACATTTCATTGTGAAACCGCTGGCTCGAACGTGCGTCCTTTGGTATGCACATTCGCGTTAATAATTACAACTCGAGTAAGTAATTACGCTTTAAAATTAGAGAGAACTTTCGAACGTGTTCAAAGTTAAGAAACTGTGTTATTCGCGAGATAAAATATAGAAACAAATGCGATCTATGAGAAGTGTACCATTTTCAACGCATAAAATTCATTCGCTTCGTCTCGTGCTTTATAATTTAAGATTCTTACACCCCAATCCTTTTTATCTTGAAACATTGGTGGAAAAGTTACGTAAAAGTTACGTTTGAAGTTTCCAAGATAAGGACGTATCGAGAAGAGCAGTCACTTTTATGAAGTAATTACCCTCATTTTAGAACGGAGACTGATTCTCGATCTCCCGAGAAGTTTCTTCGTATAACGACGGTTTCGTGATGCGGGGGATGAAAGAACGAACGCGTATCTTCGTCGAAGAATCCACTTGTGCACGATCACCTTCACAGGCGCAATGGCGATCGTTAGTTCCCCGTTAACGCACGCTTCGTTATCCTCATTAGCGGAAAGTACGCGCGCACAAATGCAGATTTCGCATCTCTAACGAGCTCGACGGTCCAGATAGCTTCGATTCCGTGATGTTCTCCCCGATATTCTCATCCACGAGTGGGTAGAAGTAATTTGGTGGAAAGCACGACGCCGCCAGATGCTCGTAAGCACCGTCGAAATCTTCACGCCGATAAAACATCTGTGAGCAGGTTGAATCGGTGAATGCACTGAATTCCGGAAATGAGAATGAATGAAATCCGTCGCTTCCTGAGAAGAAGAATCGGCTACGCTCGAATAGTTATTCACGTTATCTTTGAAGGAACATTGTTATTCGGAATTTTAATTTAACGCAATAAAAAACGTGCAAATTAGAGTAAAGTGAAGTACTTTGAATAAGTTAATAGAAATTTTCAAATTGTATAAAAGATTGTCTTTGCTTTGTCGTAGTATATATACAATACACTCTAATATATGTATATAATACACTCAAAAATTTGAGATGTGGAACAATCTAAAAGATTGGCTGCTGCAACAAATTAGATAGTAAAATATGGCATAGCATTTTTAATTGGCTGCAACAGCTAATTTTTGGTTGCTGCAGCCATTTTTGGATTGTGTCAGCCTATTCGCGATATCAGTATAGAATTTTGATTGGCTAATGCAACCAAAAATTGGCTGTTGCAGCCAATTAAAAATGCCATGTCTTATTATCTAATTTGTTGCAGCAGTCAATCTTTTAGATTGTTTCACATCTTAAATTTTTGAGTGTATTATATATATGTTTGAGTGACAATCTTTTATACAATTTGAAAATTTCTGTTAATTTATATATTTTACCATCTAATTTGCTGCAGCAACTAATCTTTTCTTTCAGTGTAACACGGAAGAGGCATGGTGGCTGAGAGATAAAGAATTCGAATGCTACGTATGATGTTATAGTTGAATAGAAAGTCTTTGTGCGAATTGCTTTTGCATCCTGTGAATAGGGAGATCGGAGTCAGTGTCATCGGATTTTCTTTGTTACCGTGAAACGGATGTTGTACGTAATCCGTACAGCACGCGCAGTTTTTCCTTCTTAAGATCTAAGACACTTGGAATTTAACTACGGCCGAGTGTCTCGCGGAAACGATTGCGTGTTCTCATTTTCGAAACTCGTTTCTTCCGTTTGCGACGACACGCGACGTCGTTTTCTTCGTTCTCTCAATCCGACTCGAGCCAGACAATTAATGTATAATGCATGTGATTACGAGAACACGGATTCGCACGTAAAATTTGATGTGTTCTTGGGATTTTAATAAATCCCGCGTAATAAAATATGAAAATTTTTGACGCGCATCACCAAGTTATTTTTCATTATCGGAAAAATAGATCGATTATTCATTAGTAGGCATTGATTATCAATATGCTCATTGCATATTTTCGTGTACGAAACATAGTTGCGGCGTTTGTACGTGATATCGCAATATTCGTGGTATTTATTAATATATGAATTGGCTGTCGATTAAAGCATTCATTAATTGCCGCTATAAATCATAATATTTATTATATTCTACCACGTGTTTATGTTCTGTTACGTGTTATAATTGAACTGTCCTAATTAGTCTAATTATTACATGCAGTAATTCTTCGACAAATTCATTTTAAATCACTTTATATTATATGTTAATGAACTGCATTAATGAGGAAACATCAAAATAATAATAATAGCAAATCAAAAATAATCCGTCGAAAATGTAAATCTTTGATTGAAATTGCAGCTTTTAACAAAATAAACTATGACATTTATTCCAAAAATATAAATAATCATTTAACGTGCTAACAATGTATGTGCATAAATATTATAACTTTTAACCTTTTCTAATTTTTTTTAATCCAGAGTTTTATAAGAAATTTCTCTTACTTTTTTTGTAGCAGTAACAGTATTTTAAAATATGTAACAGCGTTTATATTACACGATGCAATACAAAAATCTTCAATTTTTCTATTCATTTTTGAAAATTATTATTTATCTAAGAGAACACCGTATTTGCCTGCATTGTCGAGAAAAATTAAATTACAAAGTTAGTACCAATATTGGATAAAGCATGTTTAGCATAAAGAACGCTTGCTACAATTAAATTAATTAAAGTGTGATGAAAAATAAAAATAATTCTGTCAATACTCACTATTGGAAGCGGCTAATCACGATGCTTAAATTCTGCCTCTGGAGTTTCAGCGTTTCTTGGAGATTCCTCAAACTCAGTAGTGACGCATGATAATTCGCCCTGGTAGGTAGATACAGAGGGGAAAAAGAAACAGCGAAATGATCAATCCGAATGCACCGCTACGAAGGTAAGCACGCACCCTCTACGATTCGTAAGTTCACACCGTAACGAGATACGCGCACCTCGAAATCTCGCTCAATGGGAACGTTTCTCTCGGAGCTGATGCTCGTGCGCGAGGTAGAGGATAAACACACAACAGGACTCCGACACAGGTGGACTCCCCTCCTTCTCTCCGACGAGATGGAGAACGGCGACGAACCGTCGGTCTCGAAGGGTGGCGGTCGACTGAGGCGCCTCGTCGTGCGTCGTGCATTCGCTCGGTGCACCTCCCGCGCTCGCTGCTACGGCCGATCGCCGTGCGATCCGCGGACACACGCGTGCCTGCGTGGCCCGCGTGCGTGTATAGCTGCATACGTACGGCGAGGGAGTACGGACCTCGTCGGAGAACGGCAGACGCACTCGCACAATTACTGCTCCACGTCGCAGTGCCCGACGTTCGCGAATCTCTCAGCTCCACTCTTACGCACCACGGCGGTCCGTTTGTGTTGTTCGGAATGTCCCGAACTAACGTCGGGAAGCTTTTGCTTTGTACGGTGCTTTTGCTTGTTCTTGCGGTTCAGTCGCGATTAAACACGTGTTACTATAGTTACAACTCTCATCCTCTGTTCCCTCCGGCGACAAGTCGAATTTAGGACGAATCCTCTTGCACGATCCAGCTGCTTTGTCTAAGCGAGCTTTGTTACTTAGTCCCGGAGGAATTTATCTTCTATTGTTCATGTATTGTGACGTAATGCGATAAAGAGATATTTTTAGATTACTTTGACATTCCGTGACTGTCTATGCGTCGCATTTATTATATTTTGAATAGGGAATATACATTTAAAATGGGGTCAATGTGTCCGCATTGTGACTGTGTAAAATGTAAAAATACACGTTGCAGGAAACGTGATGTATTACGAGATACTTATTTTATAAATTGTTCTTTATCGCTGATTTGTATATTTCTTCACGTAAGTGAATAAAAGTATCTTTTAAAGAAAGAAACTCTTTTATAAAGAAGCATTTTTAGCACGATTTGACTTCCCGGGCGAGTTCCGTCGCATGCGAGCTCTGAAAACATCTTTTCTCTTCTTTCTCTTATACCGCACAGTGAAACGCACAGTAAAAAGCCATGAATAGAACTAATAAAAGCCATTTCCGCGGCGATTCTTGTTATTAAATGAAATAATTATTGAACAAAAAGAGAGAACGGAAGACATTAACAACAAAATCGTGTGACCGCTTATTCATGTATATACAAGATGTTCTAGAAATTGTTTTTTGCGAACAAATTCCTGAAACAAACAGTCAAATAAATATCAGTTGTTTTTATACATTAATAAGTAAATTGTTTTTTTTTAATTTAATAATTAAGCTTTAAACAATGATGAAGAGGGATCCTTACATTTTTGAACATTAATTTTATTTTACCACCATTTGGACAACCATCTTTTATACACAATTGAAATTGGAGGAAAAAGCTCTGTCAATATCAAATGATTTATCTTGTAATTTAGAACGTGGAGATCTCGAATTTTTCTATTTCACAGTCGGTGTCGAAAGTGATGGAAAAATTTCGGATTTTTCTTTGCAAGACATTACTTTTGGTAGTAAGCGTCGCGCTACCTTTACGTTTTAAATGCGAAACTATCCATGAAATTTAACGATTTGTTGCTGCTTTTTTATTGGAAAACGTATCATGGAAGGTTTACAGTTTTTATACAAAATATGTGCGTACGCGCTTATAATTATGAATAAGAGAAAAACAAGATGGAAAATTAAAATAGAATTCGATTGCATTCTGTTTTTTTGATGAGATTAACGTTTTAATTAGTAAAATGATACAAGTGAATCTCGCATAATTTAGGCGACAAATCTTCAGTCCCTTCTGGAAGATTTCGCTTTCGATCGTAAATCTATTCGAAAATTTACGATACCGTGCACACACACCCGTCGAATTGCATCGTTTGATTCTCTCCCATCGATAAATCACAGTTATCCATGTGTATTGCGGATTCGATGCGCTGTTAAGCGGTCCCGTATTTTAGGTATTAAGCGATTCAAGATTTGTGGAATACGAAGCGAAGGGATTTGCAAGGTAGTGGATTCATTCTCGCGATGGAAAACAAAACAAATCGTAATTGCGAATGCACTATTAAGTACGCTATCGTTATATATTTTATTAATCCACCGTGAATTGAAAAATATTATATATGAGTAATAAATGAGTAATTTTATGATATTAAATTTATCTCTTATTTTGTTACTAATTTATACTTTTCATTATCGATTTTATACGACATATATAATATTGAAAATTTAAGTATGCAGCAAAAATAATATTTTTATCTAGCCAGGTCACATATGTACAGAATTGTTAAACAATATTTCTTAACCGGTTATTCATTGATCGCGATATTGGTTGTCAATTATGACACAGGAAAGTATAATCACGAATCATTTGTCAACGTCACGGCAATCATAAAATGCAACTCTGCACGTCACGAATGGTGAATAATTCGCGAATATCCGCTTCTTTCAACCTTTTCGTCGCCGCATGTTTTTCTGACTGTGCGCGAGCCGGATATTTGGCAAACAATAACGCCTTTAATTATTGCACGCAATTAAAATCGTTTCTACGCGTTTGCGCACAATCCGATAATGTCGCACGTTAACAAAAAGCAATGAAAAAATGCGAGATTAAAATGCTATATTAAGATTGCTTAATTGTACATTGATGAATCCAAGATTTATTTTTATATATTATCCATACAAAAGAGAGATGATATATTTTCTATCATTAGGAACGAAAATCGTCTCTTAGATTTTCTTTACATTGCAAAAAAACATGTAATATAATTTAAATATGTATAAATTTCCGAAATTATTATTTAAATTTCTCTTCTTGTATACTGTCATGTTAACTGTTCTCTTATGCATGAAAAATGTACGGCTACAGCATTCTCTAATGGATGCGAAATGACAGAATTAGCAAGTATAATGAATGAAATTTTCTAATTGCAGATAGAAAGAGCGCAAGGAAGAAATTGTGGCGAAAAGGTAATAAAAGCTAGTGCAAGAAAGATGTAAATGCAACCAATGTGCAACGCAGTAGTAAAAATGTATGCAGAAAATGTAATATTTCTTCAGAACCGGTTTTGCACAAAGGTGTTAGATTTCCAATGTCAGTATAATTGAATTTTTGTGACATCTGGATTCAACGCAGTAGATTAACGTATCATATCAACATATTTAAATGCAAAAAAATGTATAATAAATTCAAATTAGATTTATACACATAGCATTGTTGAACAATTTTGAGATCTATAATTATCTGGATCTGAAACAGACACAAAATTTATAGAGAAAGAGATAAAAAAGAAAATTCTTCATCGAAAGCAACAAAACAAAATGTAAAATATATAAAATTAAATATCAGTTGTCATAAAATAAATTTTTTTTTCATGAAATTTTTTTTATAAAATTGAATATTATTTTTTGCGGACGCATCGTAATTTCTAATATTTTGCGATTAATCTGGCATAGCCATAACATATGCGCGGCGGATGTACAATTGAAAGATGGGATATATTTTATCGTGCAAATCTGAGATGGCCGCAATAACACCGTAAACACCATGAAAGCATCGCGCAACAACTCAATATGTTTCCATTAAGTTCATCTTCTGTACTCATCTCCTATCGCTCGTATGTGCGAAACTATTATAGTGCTACGCAATTAAGAGTTCAGATTTGTTCAAGTCTTTTGTCGGTTTTCGCAACCCGCCGAGTTGTATCGCCATACATCTACTTCATATAGCCAGTCAAACGCTTTATGAAGGACAAAGTTACGTTCACCTACCGATAAGTAATGGTTTGCAGCCATGTCAGTGTTAATTGCGTTTAGGATTTGCGTATATAAGCGATTCGGTAGGTAAATCCCTTGGGGTTTTACTAATTGGAGTCAAACCATGTATGAGCATTAGCATCAGCGTTTCTCATCTGTGATATACGAAGGAAATCAATCAAGCGACATGCATCTAAATTGGCTTGTGACCTTGTCGTAATTAATATTGCGTTAAGATTATACGAGATTTTCTCTATTTTCATACAACTTTCGTTTTAACGTCTTAACGAGATAATAAATTTCAAAAAGGAACATTATCTTGAGAGCTTTAGAAATAAGATATCGTTAATCGAAAATGACTTAGTTTCGCTGTTTGTATAATAATAATCCCATAGGGATTATCTATATGGACTTTCAAGTGCAATATATTACTCACATTATGTATATATATCCAAACGTTTCTGTAAGCGATAGTGTAATAAACATTTAAGGAAAAGCAAAATACAATCTAGTAAGTATAACGATAAGCATAAAAATAAAAATAAAAAAATTTGTGAGTTTGATGAAGTATGATAGCGAATGCTAAAGCTTATTCTTTTATTTATTATATATTAGGTGTTGGAATTAATTCGTAGCGTTTTTTAATGAAAGAATGTTATTTATTTCACATGAGCATTAAAAAATACATTAATGAAAGTACTTCCCATCACTTGTAAAACGCTACGAATTAATTCCAATATCTAATATATATTTTAATTTACCGTAAAAAATTTACCGTAATAAAAGAATCGATCTGCGTTCATCTCGATACCGTGAAGATGCTTTTGTGAAGATTGAAGATATTATGACTGAATGACAAAGAAAAGTAGCTTCGGCGACACTTTCTTTCATCGATGACGAGAAGCAAAAGGAAATGAGGAAACTCGGAGCAGGTGAGTGATCGAGGAAGTAAACGGGGAAATCTGCCTCCCAACTGTGAGTACTGCTTTCTCAGCCGTAATATTGGAAGTTTACGAGGTTTGCTGTAATCGAATCTCGTTGTACAGCCACAGAAAGTGCAATCTGCTAGAGGCCAATGCGACGTTGACGACATGTCACGGAAATGTGAGCCTTACCAGAAATGACGCGTGATATACTATAGTTTGATGACGTTTTAAACAAACGAGATTTCGCACTTTCAATAGGAGAAAATTAATTCGAGTCAAGAAAAAGTTTATCTGCAATGTTACGATTTTTATCACTAAAATTGAAGAAAAAAAGAAAATATTTCTTTGATTTTAATTCTATCATGATTAAATTACAGTTATTGTATATGAGCGGCAAGAAACCAAAAAATGCTAAAATTTACTGTTCTAATTATATCATAATCATAACATACTTGCTACGGCTGCACAGTTAAAATCGAAACTGATACTTAAGTCATAATTTAACCAAGTATTTGTACTTATAGTTAAGTTTCGAAGTATAAGCAGATAATGAGCGGAACGCACGATGGTTACATTACTCTCGCCTTGTGTCGGTTAATTACTTTATATGCACATCAAGGAACTAATTAACCATTCCGAATAAACTTTCGTTTACGATCAATTTCCGCCGCGAAGTGCAATGACCGGGCGAAATATAATACAAAAATAAAATAAAATAAGAATAAATCAACGTAAATATCAATATATCAGGAAATATATCAGAAATACAATTACTAAAAACAAGTTAAACATATATCTTATTTCATATATTAATATTTTAGCGATTTTTTTATATGTATAATTAATATGCATGAATCAATATTCTGCAGGTAAGATACATGTTAAAATAAGTTCATTTTAATGTAACAATTATTCGCACAAATGAAAAGAGTCAAGGGATGAAAATTATAATGATATCCAAGTACCTATATAAATTTATAAACAATATACACAGAAATCGTGAGAAAAATGTTTATCATAGTAATTGCATGGCGAGATAAAGCAGCATTAAGCACTGTTGAAATGATTAAATTATTTCGTGCATCTTACATATTTGTATAACGATTTGTATAAAAACAGCAGCACAAGCAAAATATAATTTTTTAAATTTGTTTTATTATACTCAGTTACTTCAAAAAAATATTTTAGTTTTATAATTAAATTAGTTTTATAAATAATAAAATGATACCATACATCAAGTTAATAATTATATATTAGGTGTTGGAATTAATTCGTAGCGTTTTACAAGTGATGGGAAGTACTTTCATTAATGTATTTTTTAATGCTCATGTGAAATAAATAACATTCTTTCATTAAAAAACGCTACGAATTAATTCCAACACCTAATATTATACATAGATTTTATATATTAATATTATTTATATATATTAGTTTTATAATTTCCTATATTTAGATGGTAATCAACATAGAAGATTTATATTGCATTATAAAGACTGAACAATTTTCTATTGTATAACAAATTATGTGAACTGGTCATAAAAAATACATGTTGCGTAGATTGCTGTTCATTAAAGACAAAAGAATCCTAATTTTATGTCTTTATAACTTTATTTAATTTTTACAGTTTTTTTAAATAGAAAAATACATATATTTTTCTTCAGCCACTGGATATGTATAACGAAATACAAGATTAAGACAGCATCGCAGAATGGTCTTTATGCAATTTCATTGCGTAGCCAGCGGTCTAAGACTTTACAGTTAGATCACTTTATCATAATGCGAAAAAGTGTTGCGAACGTTGAGAGGGACATGGAACCTTGAGAATTCCCTCGCTCATTGTGATTCGCAAAAGAAATAAGGTCTCGTATGCACTCTTCCTGGCATATCAGAACAGAATTTCCCACACTGCTACGGCCCAGTTTTGCATAATGCATCTTCTGAAGAAAAGTTCTTAAATGTCTTACATTAAATCGGAAAAGCAAGAAAATGTCTACTCGATTTTTCAGAAAATTCGTACCTTCTTGTACACATCATTACACAATTGCTGTATTAAATTCGAATTTTGAATTAAAATTTTTTACCTATAAATTTATTATATATTTCTGTGAAACAGAATATATTTTATGAATATTGATCTAAATAGACATTTGATGCATTAACAAACTATTTAAAAATCTAATTATATTATTATAAATAATACATTTAATACAATTTTTTCTTTGTAGCATTCAATTTATTATAATATTTAATATGAATTATAAAATAATGTTTAGCTGAAAAACAGCTTACTAGCTGCAAAAACATAAATATGTTTTAATAACTTTATGTTAACAGATTTTTAAAAATATTATGATACAACGAGATGCAAGATTAAATAATCATAAATATAACCTATAAAAACAATGAATTGTCTATAATAGCGTATATAATAAATTTTAAAGCTATTATTATGATACTTGATGCCACATTCAGCGAATATATTACACAAATCTGTATTCATGACAAGTTTCAAATTTGAAAATTCTATTAAAAATTTGACAGAAGTCGGAAATAGCGCATCTACGTTTGACAGTTTCATTATTTCTGGGGAAAAAATGTTTTACTTTTAAATTACAATCCAAAATGCGAAACTGGCTGCGAAATTTATCGTTGCTAACTTCATGACATTATCCATGTAAGCGTAACGCAATTTCATTTACTGCATCCGGTAACGTCGTTGTAAACATACTGCGGGCGTCTTGCGGCGCAAATAGATGAGCTGTTGAGAGAATTCAGCAGTAAAACAATAGAATTTGCCTAAGTATTCTTTAATTAATTGAATGCGTATCCGTTCAGAGTGAATACATATAACATATAGAGGTCAATTTGTAAAAGTACTATGATTATCGACATGCGATTTAAGTAAATCACACTTTTGAAGCGTACTAAATACTGTAATTTTCAAATAAAAAAAATTGTATCATACAATATAAAGGAAATTTAAGAAAATTTAAACGTGTTCTTTGTACATTAATAAAGAAAAATAAAACTCTTTGATTTAATTATCTCTTTGATTAATGAGATTAATTATAATATAAAATATATTATAAAACTGAAAAATTTGAAATAAATAAATTTAATAATCTTTGTGAAAGTATTGAAACAATCTACAGTTGCATCGTTGAAAAATATTTGGTATCTTTATTGTCGGTTTCTTTATTGTCGTAACTGTCTGGATTACACTTATAATTCGAATTTCTTATAAATACATAATATTAAAAATAATTAACAAATTAAAAACTTGAAGAAAAATTTTATAATTTATTCTTAGGAATATACGCTTTTATTTTTATATTTGCTTGATACATAACGCTTGACTTGATGAAATTTACTAGATAAATATATTTACATTAGCTCCTAAATATAGATTTTTGCTTGAAGATTTTTAAGCAAAGTTTTAAGATATTTTTTAGTTTTAAGACACGATACAATGACACTGCACTTCAAGTTCAAAAATTAATAAGAATTAGTAAGAGTTAAAATTAATAGCCACCCACGAAAGCATAAGCCACGTTAAAGTCATCGTATTAACTGATATCACATTAGCATTATTGCACTCATTTGTATTGCATTGTTTTACAATTTTACATCCATCACTATCAGTACATGTAAAATTGGAAAGAATGCAAGTACGTTCAGTGGCTTCAGTGTTGTTACTGTAATCTAGAAAAAAAAACATTTATTACTAGACATTATTATTCTTTATTGCCATGCAAAAGAAATATGCATAATATATAAATTTGGAATACTTACAATGTTTAATTATAGCACAATTCCATTCTTCTTCTGCATATGTATTTCGTTGAATGTATGGAAGAACACTCCTTCGTAGTCTACTATGGTGGTTTATTGCCACTAAAAAAGTGAAATTTTAATAAATATCGTATATAATACGTATTGTGATAAAAAAATTGAAAGTAAATATAAAAAAACAATAATTATTCTATAATAGAAGAATTTAATTCAAAGAATAGAGAAGTTAATAAAGAATAAATTAAATTTATTAATTAAATTTTTTAAAAATTATTAATTAAAATTTACATTCATTTATACTAACATATTGTGTTAACATTAAAATTAACAAAAATTAAAATTATTGATATTTAAAGTTCTTTCTTATGAAATACGATATAATTAAATTTAACATTTTGCGACACATAATATTAGGTGTAAAACTTTGCTTTCGCCGTTTTCCTATAGATAACTTTAGCGGTAAGTGGTGGTCGAAATAAATAGATCATAGACGTCATACAATAAATTTGGGCATCTATCAACATAATCCCATAGAAACATTAGTGTCTGCATCATAAAGTTATTCTCGATTGAAAATGTCAGTTTACGAGCCAAATTCTCGTCATTTGCGGGAGGTTTTAATTTTCTGCTTCAATATGAAAAAATTTGCGGTTGAGGCTCATCGAATGCTCTCAAATACTTATGGTGAGGCCGCTATTAGTGAAAGAATGTGTCGTGAGTAGTTTCAATGCTTCAAGAACGGTGATTTTGACGTCGAAGATCGGCACAAGTGGAAGAGAGAAGGTTTTCGAAGATGCAGAATTGGAAGCATTACTTGATCAATCTTGTCAAAATCAAAAAGAATTGGCACGATCATTAGGAGTGACTCAATCAGCCATTTCAAAACGTCTCAAAGCCATGGGAATGATGGGAAGCAAGGAAATTGGGTGCCGTACGAGTTGAAGCCGAGAGATGTTGAACGGCGTTTGTTTGCTTGTGAACAGCTGCTTGAAAGGCAAAAACGGAAGGGATTTCTGCATCGCATTGTGACTGGGGATGAAAAATGGGTTCATTATGATAACCCCAAGCGCAGAAAATTATGGGGAGTTCTTGGCCATGCTTCCACGTCGACGGCCAAACCGAATATTCATGGCTCCAAGGTCATGCTCTGTATTTGGTGGGACTAGCTCGGCGTAATGTATTATGAGCTGTTAAAACCGACTGAAACAATCACAGGCGATCAGTATCGAACACAATTGATGCGTCTGAGCCGAGCATTGAAAGACAAACGGCCGTAATACAACGAGAGACACGATAAAGTGATTTTGCAGCATGACAATGCTCGACCCCATGTTGCGAAAGTGGTCAAGACATACTTGGAAACGTTGAAATGGGAAGTCCTACCCCACCCGCCGTATTTTCCAGACGCTGCTCCTTCTGACTATCACTTGTTTCGATCAATGGCATACGACCTGGCTGACCAGCACTTCCGGTC
>NW_011627526.1:693447-726272 GCF_000204515.1 Acromyrmex echinatior | reverse complement strand
CTCTCCTGCCTCTTCTTTTTCTTCTTCCGCTGCGCATGATCGATATTTCCTTGAAACGTAAACGATGCTGTATAACTTTTTATATCTTATAACTATAATCTTTGTTAGTAATCCTAGGTAGCAATATGATATACGTTTCTTTATTGTTTCTTCTTTTATTCTATTTTTTTTATTGTTCCGCAAGTTTTCACGGAAGTGATATCAATCCGAATAATGCTATGTTTGAACAATAGCATTTATATCATACAGAATTGTATCAGCGAGATAAGAGTATCTGATTGATATCAATAGCGGATGTACAACTATCAGTTTCATCCTTATGTTGCAATGATGCGAAATATAATTGATACGTCGAGTAAATTTATGACACTATTGACGCATCAAGAAAATGTTCCATACATTTACGAGAAATCCTGGCGTTTCCATATTTCATTAATTATACTTTCTTCGATAGATCAAAGTCTAGATCAAAGTTTAGATTTATTAGACACGGTGAAAGCGTGGAGTATTGTCAATACATTAAAATTAATCTTGGGCTATTTTTTTTTATTATACGTTGTATCCTGCCTCATTTCTTTATCATTATTAGCATGAAAATTCGGTTTCAATATCGCGGAGCGATTTATGAAAAGTTAAGACAAGATAGCTCTTAAATCAAATGCAAACTTTCTTATCAATTCCTTGAAAAGAGTCTCTTCTAATGAATCGTGCAATAATCATCCAAATCTTTATTGATTTTGAAAAAGATTTCCGAGAAATTCTTTGTGTGCACAAAGAATTAAATGGAAGATCGAAGGTAATTGTATCTCACACATATATGCGGTTTAGATTCACGTCAACCTTGAATTAAATTTTGTAGTGTCTATAGCCGAGTTAATTATTTTTTCCTCGATTAAATTTTTTATTCATTTGAAAGTTTTGTCATTGTAGCGATTTTTGAATTTATATTTGTACTTTGTGTTCATAAGGTTTGCGACTTCCTCGTGGATTTCTGTCCTTTGCGATGCATAAAGATGCGTGTAAAATGTCAAAAAAAGAAGGTGTGGAGGAACACGTGGGTGCGTACAAACACATTCCGAGGTAGGAAGGAGTACGAAGATAAGAGAGATGTAAAGCTATATGCCAATTGTATGCCAGTTACTGAGTTGTCAGGATGTTACTCTGGTGAAACGAGGACACCGGGATCAAATCGACAGCGTCTCTCTAATATCGACACCTCAATGTTCTACAAGCGTGCGTCATGCAGGATTCGTGAATATTTATAGCAAATTTAAAGATTACGCGCGGAAGCCTAGAAAATTAATCTTTCACGAAATGTGCACAATTTCTGATAACATCGTAATAATACAATTCTCTTACGTTGTTTTTTTAATACAAATAAATTTGCGTATAAAAAGTTATTTTTAAAAAAAGCCATATATTTGGCGTGAAATAATATTTTCTCAAAATTGTTTTTTAACTCAATTCGTGATATACATTCATACATTTTTTATTCAAATAAAATATTATTGTCAAGATTATATTTTACATGTAATATAACTTAGGTAAAATTAACCTTTTCACACACACATATACAAATTATTTTACACATATACAAGTTATAAAAAATATTTTTATTTTTGTGCACATTACTTGATAAATAATAAACGATTCGTAAAAATTGGATGTTTTGATTGATATTTTCAAAACGTGTAAAGACTTTTCTACTTTTATATTTTTGATATTTTCAAAACGTGTAAAGACTTTTCTACTTTTATATTTTTATTCAACAATTTATAATAAATTGCGCTATAAAAGTTTTTTGTATATATGCATGAAAGATTTTATAGGCAATTCATATGATTTATCATTTATTTGCAAGATAAAGATGAATCCACTTTAATATTAGTTTATCCTGATTAACTATTTTAAAGAGATTTAAGTAATTTTCTGTGATGTCTACCGTGTATAAAATATCATATTAAAAATATAAATAAGATAACATTTATAATAATTTATCTTTTGATATCAAGAGAAATTATACGTAATTCTTAGTTATTCATTTTTCTGCCAAAGCAAAATTAATTGAACATTGATCGATTTAATAAAATTTATTATCATCAAGGAAATTGAAAATAAGGTTTCATTATATTATATTAACATTGTCTTCCGCAATTTTTTTCTATACAAATTTCCGTGTTCATAATATAAAATACTATAAAATATTATAAATATTTTATTTCTTTTATATGATTAATAAGGCTAATAAATTAATGATTTATATATCCAATATTGTGTATACTCACTGTATATCTTCAAATTATAATTGTATTTTGCTGAATTTCATTTTTCAATTTCAACAATAATCGCTAATAAATTTAATATTGGCATTGTTGTTGCTTAAGATGATTTGTAAACGCATAATCAAAACTAGATGAAATCGACAATGCTCTCTAAAATCATTTATAGCTATGGCATACGTGGGCCGCGATGAAGAATCATTCTAGCATCAGAATCACTACAAAGGTATAATTATCATTTATCACCAATGCACAACGGATACACCATAATTTATGGTTTGACGATGATAACGTTGGTACCGTGATTTTATGATGCATAAAGGAAAATTCCTTTTTAAATTGCCGTAGAACTGCACGTTGGTTTACTGTACAAGAGAATTGATAAAAAGGGTAGATTCGAACGGTCGATGTTATTTCCGTTGCCAAAGGAAAATGCCATTAACGTTTAAAACTTTCAGCGATACGTCTATCTAAACGAGTAATAATATATCTGCAATATTAATTCTCTGGCAATAAGCAAAATGGGAAATTCAATGTGCATCGTGATAATGCACGCTCGCAGAAATATGAGTTTGCCATAAGTTTACGTACAATGAATATGAGAGAAAACATATTACCCGACTAAATAGAGAGTAAAACATCTTGAATGTTTTTTTTATTAAAACACTTTATGTCAATTTGAATTTCACGTGGTATCAAAGAAGAGTTACTAATTACGTGTAACTAAATGCGTTCTGCGCGATACTACATACAAAGTGCGTCACCCAAATCCGGACAAATTTCAATTTCAATTTTCCACTATATTATGCCTCCGCCAGAGATTATTGTTGGCATCCGAGAAAGCCTGATGCTTCTAGTAAACAGTCATATTCTCAAAATGGCCGTGAAACCAAGTGCGGAGTATAATCGAAGAGTCATGATCATCGAAGGCTTTCATACTGGACGCTCGCCCAGCAACGGAAATAATTCGGTTCTTTGGATACCCGAGATCAACCGTTTATGACGTTGTGACAAAATATATAGCTTTAGTCCAACGAAGGTTTCAGTATGCCAGCGAAGAAAAGTCACTCGAAAGAACGCACCACGAAGACTTCCGCAATCATTGAAAGGGTTCAAGCGCTGATTTCGGATGACCCAGAGCAATGCCGTTGCGCATTCTGATGGATGTAGTGAAGCCGTGGGTGAAAACTATGGCGTCCGGGAGGCCATATATTTTTCAGCAGAACGGTGCACCGGCTCGTATAAGTCATTTGATTTAAAATTGGCTCTCAGACGACGTCGATATGTTTTGGTCCAAGGAGTTTTGGCTTCCCAATAGCCCAGATTTAAATCCCTTGGATTATTACGCATGGAGTGTAGTTGAAAGGGTCACAAACAAGTCTCGGCATCCCAATGTGACGTCATTAAGGACCACTATTGAGGCAACATTCGTCGGCATAGACAGCGCTACATTAGCAGCGAACGCTTCAGACTGACAATAGAGGCCATCATTCAAGCTATGGGGAATATCGAATAATTGTGATTAGTAATAATTGTAATATCCCTCTACAGGGATCCCCCAAGTGCCATGTAAAAGGATTTTTTGTAATATTTAATTTTTTATTAAAAACATTTTGTTTAAAGAAATTGTTCGATTTTTCCAGATTTTGGGTGACGCACCCTGTACATATAAAGATCCTCACTAATACAATATATTAGAGATACAAATATAATATTAAAGACTTACAATCTGAGAGGAACTGGATCTCTTAAATCTATTCTTTTTTGCAAATTCTGCAGTCGTCATAAGGATAGCTAAAGCAACAATTACAATAAAGAATAATAAGTCGCTGAGTTTTATAATGCTCAGTTTTATAAAATTTTTGTGTTTTTTTTATTATTTTCTATTCTAATGTAAATAAAATAATAAATTTTATATTTATATATATTTCTAAAACTGATGACGTGAGATTGAAATAAAAACTGATATATGTACTGCACGAATTTAGCATATAATATTTTTTAGTATTAGATATTATTTGTAGGAAGGTGACATGATAACAGAATAAAGATAATTTAACAATATTTTATATATATTAATATACCTCTTTCGGATTATTCGTATATTATTATTATAAATATCATAGAAATATAAAATTGCATTGAAATATAAAATTGCATGATAGAGCAAGCTTGAGATTAATAAAACGTAAAAAAATTAATAAATTGCTTTTATTTTACTCCTACTCTATTAAATGTACAAATAAGAGATATTTGAAAATTTTTTTAAAAATAATTATTAAAAAGACGCCTTAAAAATCGCAATTTTAGAATTTTAAAATTCTCAATTAACATAATTTTTAAAAAAACTAAAAACATTTAAATTTAAAAAATGCATTTCTTTTATTTTTATAAAATTGCAATAAACTAATAATTTGCTGGCAGATAACGACGAAGTAACTTCATTATAGATAATGACAGAGTAACTTTATTATAGTCATGGATTTAGTCATTTTATGCGTAGTTTCTGTGAGTTATATCTATCATTTTCGAATAACAAAAATCATAAAAAAATAGACAATGCTATAGAAGATATGAAGAGTATATCGATTATAAGTAATGTTTTTTGTGATGTTTCATTTTATTAAGTTACGATTTCTGTATTTTTATAGATTGCAACGAAGTAATGGTACTGACTCATAAAAGATAATGCACGACATACGTGCCGCACGACAAACATATTAAATTTTTAAAACATTTTTTTACTGATATGTAACAAATTTAGAATTGTTATATAAAGTGCTTTTGCATAATTTAATATTAACAGTTATCACGTATAAAAATCCATATAATTTATATATTGATGCTTAATAATAAAATTAAACGTTGACTTATTTTCTGTATACGCAGTTGTTAAACGCATATTAATTATTATCGTAATTTTTTTATATCATTTATGAGTTACATTAAATTTTTATATTTTACAAAAATACTAATTATTTATGTAAAATACATTACATCCTTGATTTTAAATACAAATTTATCTATCGAATTATTATTATTATTTAAAGATATTAATGATATGAAGATGTTACAAAGCGCAATTTTAACAAAAATGCAATTTCTTTAAGTCATTAAAGTCAAACCATTTTTTATATTCCTGATATGCTTTATTATATTGATAGTAAGATATCACTTCTTTTATAAATTGTCTGTTCACTAAGGGAAGACAATTTAGAAGCTACGTAACATACAACAGTTTCAAACGAAAAAATTAGGATGAAGACTGTAATTTTCTTATTCGGGCTTGTACTCGTTGTCGCAATTATCATCCCGACTAATGGAGGACCTATTGCCGAAACAAGTGCCGAGGCTAATCCCGAACCAATTGCCGAGGCTACGCCTGAAGCTAATTCTGAAACATTAACTGATTCTGAAGCAACACAACATCATTCAACCAATGTTAAACACTCCAAACATCATATTAAACAATAGCATCTAAGGTATAATAATAAAATTTTATTTAATTTAAAATAATTTGACTATATTTTTTAAATACTTTTTTAGTCATTTATATGTCATAATAAAGATAAGCAAACAAATTTTTTTGTATTTTGTGAGTTTATAATTTAGTAAGCAGAGAATATTCTAGTAACATTACAATCTATATTACAACATATGTTCCAATATGTTTTTTGCTTACTGGAGACTCAATTCCCCAACGGTTGAACTTCTCTGAACGGTTTCTTATCTCTTTCCAATTTTAGAATTGGAAAGAGACAATGAATAAGTTGAACCTCGGTTAAGAGTTAACCGTGAATTGTGGAACTGGGCTTAATTCATAAACTTATGAAATATTGATTATAATTATAAAATTTGATTACAATATTGCTACAGTGTTGTTGGAATATTCCAAAATGTTTCTTACTTATTAAGTCAATTATTTATTATTCATTGTTAGCAAGAAAATTAGTAATACTGCTTAACATGGAATTTAGATCATAAAATTATTTTTATAGATTTTTTGGGAAAATTGAACTCAAAGAACTATAAATAGCATTTTAAAATGTGACCTGTGAACTAAGAAAACTCAAGATGCGATAGAGCTGTTTCATTAATGAATGCGTTTCCAATGATTAAAAAATCTGTAAAATTTTGTCCGATTTGTGACAAATTTTTTAATTTATCGGATAGTGTAATTAAAGTAATTATCATATTAAATTTATAATTAAAATGATTTGTTTATATCTTTACGCAAAAATACAAATACTTAAAAAATATTTTTTTATACAGCTTTACCATTGGGTCATGTTTAATCTTGCAAATTTTTTATTTTACATATATTATTTACAAAATTATCTAAAATAACAAGAAATAAAAAAGAAAATTGTAATACATGATATAACATCTTGAAACTTTTCTTAAACATATTAGGTGTTGGAATTAATTCGTAGCGTTTTACAAGTGATGGGAAGTACTTTCATTAATGTATTTTTTAATGCTCATGTGAAATAAATAACATTCTTTCATTAAAAAACGCTACGAATTAATTCCAACACCTAATAATTTTATTACTCTAAAATTTGTGTTATCTATAAATCAATTAATAGCTTTATTAATATACAATATATTTGTGTTGTAGGAAGACGTTAAATAAACAGCGAGAAACTCAACTTTAATAGAAGAATATAACATTTTTGAATCTAAATAACGTCGAAGCTGATGACTTGGTGTTGGAAAAGCTAATACATGCACTGCACGAATTTAGCACATAATATTTTTAGATATTATTCGTATGACATGATAACATAATAAAGATACATAACAATTTTGTAAAAATTATAATTTCTAAATTTTTTGATCGTAACTGATTTTATTATTATCGATATCACAATTTAAAATATAAAATTGTATAATAAAGCAAATATATAAGATAAATAAAGCATATAAAATAAATAAGTTATTTTTTATATTTTTATTCCTACTGTATTATTCCTACTGTATTACTTTATTAAGTGTAGATATAAGAGAAAATGAAAAAAATTGTGTTTTTTTAATAATTATAAAACAGCACATATTTAAAAAAAATCATTACTTTAGAACTTTAGAACTTTTTAGAATTCTTAATACAAAAATTTATTAATAAAAATTAAAAACAGATATTTAAATAAAAAATGATATTGTCAGATAATTTTTATAAAATTAATTTAAAAAAATTAATACAAATTATATTAAACACTATACCGTCGTATACGATACTTACATTTAAAGAGCTCGTGGTGCATATATTTTTAAAAGTATTGACATCTAAAATAATGATTTTATATATATTTGAAAGATAAGATTCCAATTTGTTGTTAACCGTAAAAAAATAAAATGAATGTAATAAACTCATTCCGACCAATGACGAGGCTTAAATTCCATTAATTGCTCGTCAAAGAGTTTGGTGCTCGCATGATTTTGGTATTAAAACAATCTTTAGACATCGTAGTATCAAAATATATACATTTCCGATTTTAGTGCTCACTTAAAGCAACTAAAAATAATTAATAAGTCGCGAAAGATGCGCCATGATTTTGGTATAAACGTGACGATCGAATAACGAACTTTAGGCCGCAGCGCGACAAATTAATTATTTTCAGTCACTTTAAGTAAAATCGGAAATGTATATATTTTGATACTACGATGTCTAAGGACGTTTTCATATCAATATCATGCGAATACCGAATTTTTTGATGATTAAGTAACGAACTTTAGAGCACGGCGCGCGCTCTTTCTTTTCTTGACGTATTAATTATTTTCATTAATTTAGAGTGAGCACTAAAATTGGAAATGTATATATTGTATTTTGATACTATGATGTCTAAAGATTGTTTTCACACCAATATCATGCGAGCTTTCTAAATGTAGGTGTCGTATATGACGGTGTAGTGTTTAATACATGTTGGAATATTTGAATTAACGCTATATTTGAATTTTTTAACTCTATTTTGAAGCATTAAATTAGCACTAAAATCCCTATGTACTTATTTTGTGTATATATGCATTATACAATATATATATTTTTTTTATAGGGGTCCAGCTTGCCCCCTTTTTTTATTGTTGCTAAACGAAATTTGAGGAATTAAAATTCGGAATAGGTACTAAATTAGCACCTGAAAAACATTATATTTTTGACCTATTCCGAACTTGATTTTCGATGGTGGGGGATCCAATTTAATAAACATCAGTATCCTCAATTTTGTCGATTACAAGTAATGTTTTTCATAATAATTTTGTTTTTTTAAATCACTATTTTTAAATTGCTACATATTGTCAACGAAATAATGATGTTGAGTCTCACATAAAAGATAATGCACGTTCCGCACGATGTACTTATTCAATTTTTTAAATATTTTTTTTTAATTTTATGTGTACATCGTGCATGCATTTTATCTTTTGATATGCAACAAAGAATTGTAAAGTTAAAATTGCTGAAAGACGACTTTATATTTTTTATATCAACACATAAAAATATAATTTATCACAGAGGAACACATTGTCGTCAACTACAATTTTTATATAATTTTCTTTTTATATTGAAACGAGTTTTATGGTTGATCTCGGACTGCGTCCGAGAGCAAATTTTTAATTAATTTTTATATATTTTATCTATATAACATTTCCATTGTTATCTTTGAGTCACATTGAAAATGATCCAACAGGAATCGAAACGTTTGTGTTTGTTCACTTGCTGACGATCAAATTATATTTCATGTTTTTTAATTTCACACATGACATGTTTTATTTTATTTTTTAACTATTTAATACAAATTTGTTATTTTATGATAATTGTTTTAGGCTCGTAGCCCTTTGTCTTTTTATTTATTATATTAGGTGTTGGAATTAATTCGTAGCGTTTTACAAGTGATGGGAAGTACTTTCATTAATGTATTTTTTAATGCTCATGTGAAATAAATAACATTCTTTCATTAAAAACGCTACGAATTAATTCCAACACCTAATAATTTATCATATTTAATTTGATGATGTTAGAAGCAAGAAGACATATGTTAAAAGTTCTTACAAAATATTTTAAAATAAAAATATTTTTCAACAAATCAATATTTACATTTGATAAAATTTACTTGTAAAATAATCCAAAACTGTTCTTTTATTTCAGAATAGATTAAAATTATATTTATATTTATATTAATTATATGTATATTAATTTGATACCTGTCACACAGTTTGTTTCGTTTTTTAATTAAGCATACTTTAATTTTAAATATGTATATGATTATTTATTGATTGCTAAAATATAAGGGGATTTTTTGGTATATTTTTATAAATTATATTCTATTAATATTGCAAATGTTATTTTATTAAGAAATAATTATTTAAAGATATCATGAAAATGTTATAAAACTCAATTTTAACAGAAATACAACTTTTTTACGCCATTACATCGATCAATTTTTTTTATATTCTTGATATGCTTTATTATGTCAATAGGAGATAATAAGGCACAATTTTTTCTATAAATTGCCAGTCAACTAAGAACTTTTAACTTTTTAGACGCTACATGACATATCACACAGTAATTTCAAACGAAAAAAACAGTATGAAGACTGTAATTTTCTTATTTGGACTTGTCGCAATTATCATTTCAACTAATGGAGAATCTACTGCTGTTACCGAAGCTACTGCGAAAGCTCATCCTGAAACTACTGCCAAAGCTAATCCTGAAACAACTACTGAAACTAATCACGAAACTGTTCCAAAAACATTTTTTACGTTCTTTACAGAGAAATTTAAGGTCAGTATAAGGAATAGCATCTACGATATAAATTAGAAATAAATAATTTTATTTCTCTAATTTAAAATAATCGGCTCTGCATTTTAAGAATATTTTATTATTCATTTATTTACAATTGTCTATATATAAAAATAAAGATAAGTAATCAAATATTTTTTCATACTTTGTAAGTCTATAACTTATAATTTGTCCATTGTTTGTCATTTATTGTTGCCAGAAAATGAAAAATTAAATTAATTTACAATTAAAAAGATTTGTTTATATCTTTGCACAAAAATACATCATTTGAAATGTTTTTACGTTCTTTACTATCGAATCATGTTTAATCTTGTAATTTTTTTATTTCGTGATATACATATTTAAAAAATTTTATAAGATGACAAATTAAAAATAATCACATGTGACATAATATTTTAAGGCTCTTGTAACATAATTTTTATTAATGTAAAATTTTATGTTATCAATGAATCAATTAATTTTAAGAAATGTATATTTGTAGTTATTCAAGCCGAAACGTGTACCAAATGAAAAATGGGGAAATGTAAGGTAATAATAAATAAAAAAGTAATATGATATAACATTTTTAATTTTTTTAATATCATTTTTATATTAATGTTAAATTTTTATATTATCAATTTTTATAAATCAATTAATAGACAGAGAAAGTAACTAATTTTTTTAACATCTTTACTAATTGCTTTCCTTATTATTACTTTGTCATTAGAATGATTTGACAATGACGAATTTTTTTATGATTGTAACTAAAGGATGGTTGTAACATCAGGATGGAAAATCATTCGATTATTTGTAGTCAGTTGGAAAAGTTACTCGCTACTGAAAAAATTAATTCGACATTTGGAATTCGTTACTTTTCAGTCGTTACTTGAAACGAGTAACATTACTCGTTATGGCACTAGACACGGAAACGCTTACTACGCGATAGTCAATAAGCTTACAGTTCCTAACACTCGCGTGTTGACTATCGCGTCGCATTTTGCCGCGTGGTAAGCATTTCCGTGACCAGTATGCAGGAATCATTATTCATTACAAATTACTTTTTTTGATAAGTAAACGCATAACGATGTAAGTTACTTTTTAAAGTGACTTTTCCAACCTTAGCGCAATCTCAGCGTTTATTTATCATTATAATCATAAAAAATTGCAACGTCATTATCAAATTGTTATTATAAAATATAATGGTAACGGAAGAGTAACTTTTCCATTCTCTTCTAAGAGATTTATTTAAAAAATATACATTTATATTGTAGGAAAGAAAAGAAGGAGGAAAAGAAACCTTAATATAAGATCATGCTAAATGCAAAGATCAAAAATATCGTTACATATATAAATGAAAATAAGAAGTAATGAAATTTTGTTAATGTCTAATATATAACATATTGTCAACTATGTTTGCAAAAATAAATATTTGTTAATTTCAAATAAATACAATAATAAAATAAATGTCCTATTTATTAAGTTGATTAACCATCTTGTGTATTTCATGCAAAATTTTTAAGTGTAACAAAGCAAAATATATGTTTCATGTTGAAA
Source organism: Acromyrmex echinatior (assembly GCF_000204515.1). The sequence continues at coordinate 714,665 of NW_011627526.1, read as the reverse complement.
CTTGAAACATCAAATGTTTCCGATTAATACGGATATAAATGACGGGGAAAAAAATGACTCGCAGCGTACTACACGAAATGAAGAATACGGGATTAAAAATTATAATAGTATTGTAATATCATGTATATATTTTTGGTTTAGAACGATGTTTAAATATTACGACAACATTGAAAATGACTCGATCGGAGTCGAAATGTTTGTATTTGTCAATTGTAATTGTTATATGAATTTTTAATTTCAATTTAAATTAAAGTTCTTTGTTACATTATTGGCTCTTTGCCCTTCTTTTGTACTACACGAATAAAAATACTCTAAAAAATTACGATTCTATTATATATAGAGGTATTAAAATATATCACACTACGTGCACATTAAATTTTTAAACATTTTTTTATTGATACACAATAAAGTTAAAATTGCTGTAAAATGACTTCCCTACTTTTATGTCAACAGATTATGCACAAAAATGTTATGCACATATTGATATTAAAAATAAACTTTGATAAATTTTCTGTATACATTTGTTAAACACATTTTTTTTATTATTCTGCCGTTTTTTTAATACTAATTATTCATAGATTATATTAAATTTTTATGTATAAATATCTACGGGTACTTCTTACAAAAGTAAAAAATCTTATAAAAAAATTACATATGTGCATTTCGCGGGTTATCTCCGTGTTTATATAATTTTATATACATATATATACAGATATACATACATACACACACTCACATACTCTATTGTTTATAAATTCGAAAATATTTTCAATTTTTTCACATTTCATAAAAAATTAATTTTAAAAAGTCTGCTCTGTATATTTTTCCACAATCATTTATAATTTTATTATTATTATTATTTCTTTTAATATTTTTAATAATCTTTTAATATTTTTTAAACAATATTCAAAATAAAATGATATATGTGTGTAGTTCATATATTTATATGACTCGATAATTTTTACATAATTTATAAATATTTATTATTATATACAAGAAATTTAAATAATTACTTGTTAAGAATTGTATCATTTTTGTCTGCTGTCATAATATTGAAAAATATTACTGTAGAATAATTATAAAATCAAATATATTATCTTTAAATTTTTCCATATTGTTTTAAAATTTAAAATTTTAATTTGATTTAAAAAAGTTGAATATACCAATAAATATCTGAAATGAATATGGTAGATGATGCAAAAGAAAAAAAGAAGCATACACTAAAAAACAAGTTCAAAGTTGTGAAGGATTAAAACAAGGATAAATGAATAGTGGCCTGGACCGCTGAAAATAAAACGCAGTAAAGAGTAGCCGGTCGAGCTTGTGAGAAAATAGGTAGGAGAGTCTACAGAGAAGAGTTTGTAAGAAGCGCGTCTCTTGCGCAGAGGAAAGAGAAATCTTTTATTCTCGAACGAGTGAGAGAAATGAGACGAGATCTTGTTAGCCCTGAACTTGGTCACGAGGATAGCTGATGATCTTCTGTAGCTTGGAAGCAAGACTGGACTTATTTTTCCATCAAACTGCTAGAAATTTTTAATTTTTATCTTTTACTTTAATCGAAAAAAATCAAATTTTTAATCACGATTAAATAAACAGATTTTGTTTTCATTATATGTGCATTTGGTGAGACACAACGATGCATATTCCAACCAAAAGAGAGAAAGAAAGAAAGAGAAAGCGAACTACATAATCTTTTAATTATAAATACAGAAGTATAAGTCAATAATTGATTGAGGAGCCTCAAAGCAATCGCACGATTATCCATCAAGGACATTTTTAACCAATTAAATCTCTAATATACAAATTTGCCTCCCAGTTAATTTCAGTTGTGATAATAAACTGATTCTGGGACACCATATGTATCGGAAAATGTAGGACGATGTAGGATATATTTCTGTTGATAATAATTGTAACCCGCTTTTACCGTCTCTCGCATGCATGTATTTTCCAGCAAATGCATATGCTTCCCAGAGTCCCGCGAGCTATCTTTAGCACAATAGTCATAGTTGCAGTTGGTAGAAAAAATCTCAGAAACGATGCCGTCAATCTGTCTCGCGAAACCAATCATCATGGCGATTTTAAACAGATGCGATTCATGGTCTCTCTTTCTCTTTCTCAACCATAGACATGTGTGGAGAAAACGGCTTTCGATTTGAGAGATGCGTCAGCTGATTGCGTTAAACGCCCGCTCCTAGGAATATTTAGAAAACGAGTCGTAAATAGCTAATGGGTCAATAAAGTTGCGCGCAGGGTACGAAGTCCGCGAGACGCAATTGGGTTTACGAGATGTTACAACTAGGAAGGTTCACGGACGCATGCGAGAGTTGACGAGAAAGCGACACGCAAATGCGTGTTGGCAGAGACACGTTAAAATCGACAACGTCATTACGGTAGCTATTCTCTATCAGAAAAGTACCTGCAATCGCGATTTGTTGCGACGTCTTGAACTTCTTAAATTATACACTTTAAATTATACACATTGAATTTTTAAGGATCATTCGTGTCTATCAGATTGAGCTTGTATGATATTAAATTACCTAACGTATTCGAAGACATGCTAAAAAATGTCTTTAACGTCTATAGACGCGTAAATACAACTTGTGATGAGTGCAATCATGTTTTGATAGCACATACATATAATGGCATGTATCATGCAGAGTGTATATTATCAGTAATAGTACTGATGAGTCATAACTTCGAGTCTTGCAACTTCAATATATACGAGTCTACATTCAAGAAATTAACAAATGTACATCTCATTCTGCATATATGCACATCGTCAAATATCTTTTACTTTCTAAATAAATTACCCATCTATTTGATTTTATTATCATCTAGCCATAAGGATTTTAATACGAGATATTTTTCGTTGTGCGTTATTATACGCATATGACTAAATTTTCTATATATTCATTTTATTTCTGCGCCCTAACAACTCTGTACTTGATGCTTTTTTAATTATTTGTCATATTTCATTATGATCTATTTCTTAATATATCTCGATTCGGATTAGTACAGACAGAAAAACACGAAAAGAGCGGAAGTTCGAATAATCACACGCTTATCACGAAAGGAGGCGATGACAGGCGTGATTTTGTCTGATTCGATTGATCAATTAAAAAGTACGATCGGCCACTAACTGGCAAACGATGATTAATCTGAACGCCGGGATACAGAACAAAATTCGTTTGTAAAAATCACAGCAAGAGGCAAGTGGCGGAACAATTCGAATTTGCTGGCAGTCAGCTCACGTAATGAATCAACTCGCTCATAAATTCCGTAACGAGTCCTCGTCGCACGTAATCGTGAAATTATGTCGTTGGAACATTACGGAATGCAGATTGCGCAAGAACAATTAAGTCTGTTAAAGCACGTGGTCAACGATAGTACGGGAAAGCATAGAATAATGATGCGTCCGGTATACTTTTGTTTGTTTAATTGGCCTGAAAAAAAATGCGAGAATTATATCCACGATTATGCATTCCTTATTACTGTGTAAAAATCGCAATTTTGCATTTTACATTCATTGTGTTTTGATACGCTCAGCAATACAAGTTCAATCCCATTCGGAGAAATGTTTGATATGAATGAATTTTCTTATTTTTTAGAATTGTGTTATTCTAATTAGACTTTATGGAATCGTGAATTAAAGTATTAAAATTTTAATCAGAGAACAATAAAATTTTTTAATTAGAGAAAGTAAGAAAGTTTTGTAAATTACATATTAAATAAATGATTACTAAACATTTCTCTCAGTGCCTAATTAGAGCATGATGTATAAATATGAGTGATTTTAGAAAATTGCAAAGATTAATTCGTAATAAATTTAGCAATAATGAGTTAAAGAAATCGACATTGACATCGTTTAGATTTTAGAAGTTATTTGAATTTTTCATCGTATCGGATATTATTCAAAACAGTTTCTTTTTACGACGATTCGTCTTTCATATACGTTAGAGAGACCGTAGTTTTACGTTATTATTGCCGCATTAATATGTTTTTTGCATGATGATATTGCCCGATTATTCATGTGCCAGTAACGATGAGTATTATTTAAACCAACTTCCTGCGAGTCCCACTTTGTGTGAAAGGAAGAATCATTACTTGCGGTTCTTTCGAGCTACTATCGACGTGACTCTAAACCCCGTATTGACCCAGACTGCGTGAGTCGAATGCTTCTATCATTGCATACTCTTGTCCAGGATCATTCATGGACGAAGACGTGTTAGTCACGTGTTCACGTATGCCGCTGGGTCAACGGCTTATTGCGCGAGAATTTCCCCATACCTAAGTGAGAAAACTATCATCTTTGAAGAAGATCAAATCACAAATCACGGAATAATACGAAACGAGAAAAAATTCGAAGAAAAAGAATGAGAAAGAAAAAGTAAGTAAAGCCGCGACAAGTTGTATCGATTTTTAATATCTGTAAATAATTTGCTATCTGTAGATTTGTATTATAAAATATTAAATAGATCTCTTGAAAGAAATATCAATCTCTCAGGAGGATTTTTACGAAGCAAAAATACTCTTTGGAGAGAATTCTCTCGAGAAAGAGCCCCGAAAGAATTCATAAATAACCTAATTTTCTTTTTTTTTCCCTTTTCGTGACCACACATTTTGATTGTTCCTGATAATTTGTTGCAGCATGGTTATTGCACTTTGCGAAGATTTCGCATCACAAGTACACTGTTTGTCTGAGGTCGTGAGAGAGACCATCAACGTATACATTCACTCGTAAAAGCTACTATTTGAGAAATTGCATGTTACCTTCTTTTAAAAAAGACCTAAAAAGACTTTAGAAGAGAATGGAGAATAAGGAAAGCCATTATAGCCAAATTAAGAAAAACTCATAAACATTATTGTTATCATAACGTAAGAGTAAACGAATTTTTCCATGCAGGTGTCGCAAGTAGTGATCCTAAATAGAAATCCTAAAACTTTTTAAAGTCTTTCTGTGAATTGTTAAGAGACAAAGAATCTCCTGATAAAGTCCTAGACAATTTACTTAGGTTACGATGCAAGCAGCAATTTTAACGTCATTGCAACCTTGTTCCCAGCTAATTATGCAGTTGTAGGGTTTACCGATCAGCGATCAGATAATTGCAATATCGTAGACTCGCACAATGATAGGAGACCGCCAATCGATGTTACCGAAGATATACCGTTACCTGCCCGTCACTTTCGAGCGTTCATTGACGATCATGGAAATTGGAACCGTGTCACCGGAAGTAGCTTTCAGTAGTGGCGAGCGTATAACGAGTAACGTATTGGAACCCTCTACAGACACCGCAAACGGGAAATCCCTCGTTCATCAATTCGGCGCTTGATGTAATTATCATGAAGTCAATTAATAACACGATTTGGAATATGAATAACCCAATCTTGAATCGGGATTGCACTTATTGATCAACGAGAGATCATTGATATCAGACCATATGCTATGTAATTGTAACTGTGAAATAATTCTAACGTAATAGTATTTATATTTAAATGATTATATTATATTTAAAGGATTATATTTAAAAGATTGCCTAGAATTTTGTTCATCGGACCGTAAAATGTTTCACACGATTCGTGCGAGCGCAGTTTGTACATCCTTCGCATTGTTTCAAATTGATTAAAAGGGAACGTTAAACGATTTACGGTATCGAGGTCGAAGTATCATTAAAATGTAGGAGTGGCTATCGGATTATTTCAATACTTTATTATCTCATATGAGATTTTAAATTTAACTTGACATATTATTTTAATAATTTTTAGATCAGGTGTGTATTTTAATAAAGTACAAAGAAAATTTGTTCAAATAATATTTATTTAAAAAATAAATCATATGAATTAGTGAAAAGATCATAAATTTAATTAATTAATTAAAATTATTTTCTTCTATCTGTCTGTTGCGAAAGATTAAAAACAGCTGCAGGTAATACAATCATGTAATTAAGCATTACACGATATTCTTTTATAAAAAATTTTATAAAACACTTGTGTGTGTGTGTGTGTGTGTGTGTGTGTGTGTGTGTGTGTGTGTGTGTGTGTATACCTTTCTTAAAACAGACACGTATTGATTTTTATTGTATATAATCACGTAATAATACAAGATTATTCAAGTTGCATTTTTATTCGGCAGGATAAAGTCAAAGAAAGAAAAATGAGGCACTGTAATGAGACACTGTAATCTTTTCACAAAAGGAGATTCTATTAATCAGTCTTTAATTCCAAGTATTGCTTTCACAACTCTTCGCAAACTGATTTCTTTGCAAACAGAAATTCTTCATTATTTCACATAACATTTGCACATGATTCACACGTTAGTCTTATTATTAGATACGGTTCATTCTTGATACACATTAATGAATATTGTTTGCTTCAAATGGCACATCCAGGCGATTTTTTCGGGAGCGACGTATATAATAGCTATTTTATTCGCTATTTTATTCGCTATTTTGTTCGTATATAAATCAAAGTCTACGCCATGCGGCCAGCTCGTAAATACTTCCAAATAAATTATCTTAAGCTATACGCGACAGTTAAGTCGCGTGATTTTCACTGAACACTTTTGACAATTTTCGTTTACAACAGCCAATGCTCTATACGTTTGGTTTATCGCACTTTCACACGATCCGTTGTAAATTTCTCACGCTTGCCGGTTAATAATTAGTGCGAAATTGCGATTTCATGCGAACGCGTTGAGTCGATTTCCTCTTCCATTCCCTTGTAATAACACGGATCGATGATTATATTTCTCAATGCTTACTCCATCGGAGTCGATGCTGGGGCGAGCCATCGACAACGCTCGATCGACGTGCGAGCGATCTCATGGCCTGTTGTTTAATTCACAAAGCGACGATAGTCGATAAACAATGATCCTCTTCGTACAAGACGCTCGTTTACGCAAAATAAACGCAACGCTTTACGACACTTGTGCGAGGAACAGTTTTCCCACTCGCGACGTTATTCACCTACGTGAGATCGGAAACTCGAGGTCACCATTTAGTACGTGGATTGAATATAGGGATCGTACAATGTCCTCCGGGAATGCTTAAAACTTGAACTTTGGCCGGTGTCACGGAAGAAGGCTGCTTCTCACTGGCCTTTTGTTATAATCATCGTCTATGTCGTGGAGATCAGGTGGGTCCGCGAAACCGCTGTCCTCGTAACGGGTACAACGTGAACCGGGCGATCTCGGCGGATGGACTGGATGAATGCTGCAACGAGGAGAACCGAGAATAATGCAAGTACTTGAATCGGAGATGTAGAAAAAAAACATAAAAAATTATATAATGTATAACTCGTACAAGCGCAAATTTGTATTAATAATAATTTTATTTTTATCCTAAAAATCACGTATTACATGTAACGATTATATTTGCAAAATTTTGTTTTAAATGTATCATAAATGCAAGAATCAATCATCTAATAATTCTATAAATATTTCTTGGAAGCAGTGTGGAAACAAAATCATGTGATATTATTCAAGTGACACATCGGTAGAGTCAAAAGAAAATTTAAATTGTGAAAAATACAATGGCACTTGCCTATCCTATCTCATTATTACCTGGTGCATCTCGAAGGACTCGTTTCCAAAGGCTCGTCGTATCTACGGGAGAGCATCGTAAAGTCTCGATGAGCTGCGACCATTTTCTGTAGTCGCGAAATGATCTCGTAATCGGGCGTGCAGATTGGCTCTGACAATAACTTCGCCACGGAGACGCGGAAGCTCTGAAGCTGAGACAGGAAATGACCAATTTGCGAATTGAATCATGCTCGTAATTTATAGGTACTCGGACAGTCGCGCGATTCATTCGAGCATCAACTATTCTATTACAAATTTTGCGCATTTATAGATTATACAATTGTTTCTAACTATACAGGCAAAACGTAAGCATTTCAATTGTTATAGAATATTTCTATTATACAATATAAATAACTTAGAACGAAATTATTTTATTTCGCTCAGTTTACAGAATTGGATATATATATATATGTATAAAATTAAAATATTCAAATATTAAGATTCAAATATTAAGCTCATACCATAAACTTTCGTTACTTAATTGTATATTCATGCATCACGATCTTATAATATAACACTTTGTTTATATTAAATTACATTATATTTCATGTTGTACACGAAATCCAATTATTTTTGCAGATTTAATAACATTGTACGTTGTTGATTAAAGTTTACTATTTTATATTAGAGTACCAACCATTTCAGAGTACCAAACTTTTTCCATTTGAAGTATAGTATTTCTCTTTCTATTTGTCTTTCTTTATTCATATTTTTCTGAAGTTTTAAAATTGTTTTAACAGTTTTATGTGATAAATACGAGGGTATTAAGATTCAAGTGTCTTACGTGTAATTTATTATAATTAATGTTCGTTTGTTCGAACTAAATCAAAGTTTCGCGACGCTTCGAAAAGCGAAGTTACGGCAACGACGGGATAAAGCCTCGCGAAATCGCATGCAAGATTTACAGTCCTTTCACGGAGTATGCCGCAGCGCGGGTTTAAGTCCAAGGAGCTATCTTCTTTACAGCCCGGCGACGCGCGAACGTGTCTCGAATTACTATGATGTAGAGTCAACTCCAAATCGTTCTAAACGAACGTTATGCGCCCAACGAGACAGAGAGAGATCACAATTACGCAAATGATCGTCGTCGCGAGTCATTGAAATTGCTACAATGAATTAACGAGTCTCTTTTGATCTTTACCTCCGAGGAATAATAGAAATAAGCTTTGCTAAAGGCGCTTGCCTCTTTAATAAGAGATCAAAGTGTTTTAAACTCGCAACAGAGTATTTGTGGATTACGGAGAAATAACGAGACGATTTCTGCAAAATAAGTAAATTTGTATCATAATTAGCTTTCTTTAACGCTCTTTTGCAAAGAATTAAAGCAACTTTAAATACACTTTCTCGGGAGAAAATGTGTATTATTTCAATGTTTAGGAAAGACTTACGTATTCTTTGAGAAATGGAAATTCAAGAAATACATGCGTAATGCATCGGAGCAGTTTGTCTACGATGCAACGAACGTTCGTGGTCGTTTCGACAGCGACTTCTTTTGTAATTTAATCGTTCGCAAATCCGCATTCGTATACAATCATAAATCAGAATTACGTGAATACCAATACGCGTGCCGAATATACAATCTGGCATTGAGACGCGGCTTTTGCGTTTTCCGAATGATAAAGCAAACGCAACGACGCAATTTCTTAATATTAATTCATTTCAGCATTCGTTTCGACTAACAAATTTATTTTACTTTTTATATAATAATAATACTATATATCACTTTTATTTGGTTTCATTAATGGGACGTCAACGCGGATTTATAGACAGTGGTAAATTCAAGAGATGGAATAGCACGGGTGATATTTGACACGTACAAAAGTAATAATGCATCTCACCTGGGATTCTCGCCTCGTGACCTCGGAGAGATTTTGCTTGACCTGAGCCATCTCGTCGCGGAGGAGCTGTAGGGAATGGTCGTTTATCGATCTCTCCTGATCGGCTGTCTCCGCAGTCGTCCTCATCTGTTCCTTCGCCATCGTCAACTTTCTGTTGTAACGCGTCCTCAACATCTCGCTCTCGACTAGACGTTTTTGAAGCTCCTCTATCTTCCGGCTGCGTTCCAGCGCAGCTATCTGCTCGCAGAAAATATCGAAAAATGAGTTAAAATATCTGATCGATGGCTGCAAATTATGAAGGCTTTCTCGCGCGGTTTGCGAAGAGAATTTATTCGGGAATTTTGTTTTCCCGACGTACGCCACTTCGCAACGTTCTCGAGCATAAAATCGATTTAACGAGGCTTTCTATAAAAGCCTTTCTATAAAAGCCTAGAAATTTTAAATTGTTTAAAAAATTGAATGAAGTATTTCGTTTACTGAAAGCAAATAAAATCTTAACGGAATAATAAAGTTTACGAATGCATTAAAAATTAATGCAGCCAATATATTTCGCTATTCAACAATAAATCACTTTTTTTTTTCTTCGAAGTGCCTCATACCTACCTCAAAGATTTTTTTATAAATATGATGTCAATGGCAGAATTTAAGTAGCATGTCAAGACACATTTTAGTAAATTAGTAATAATGAATTAGGATAATTTTTCATTCATTTTTTCTTAATCCACACTTAAATCTATAGGGACAAATTTAACTTAATGTGAATCGTCATTGCTTCTACTCAATCTTATCGTTATTTTATACTAAAACAATGCTTATATTTGACACTATATAGTAATTATCGTTTTGGTAAAAAATAACGATATATTTAGTAGGAGCAGTGATTAACATTAAATTAAATTTGACTCTATATATTTAACAGTGTATTAAAAACTTCTAACGTGAATTCTGATGAAGCGCGAAAAAATCTTCGGGATGTATACTATGGCACTTCGGAAAAAATTGGGATGTTGATTTAACAATTGTTTAATGCAGCTGTGAAATTACAGTGACTAGACCGCACTATGTTCCACATGTATTCCTCGGAGCACTCGGATTTATCTGATTGTGAAAAAAGTATGGACACTCTTAAAATTACATACCTTATAATCCGCGGCTTCTGTCAGTTGTGCGCTCAATTCCCGATTCCTCGATTTTTCGTCCGACAATTGGATCTGAAGTCGATCGACTTGTTTCCCCAGTTTCTTTGCGCTGAAAGAAAAGAAGGAAGAAGCTCATCGAGCATTAAGAGAAACGATGCCTAACATACAATAATGAACGTAGAGGGATACATTCGACACATTTGAAATAAACCACTATCGAACTACTGTCAGAAATTATAGATAATCACCGGCGATCACTGCGTGCAAAAATCACACCACATCTCGGATGCATAAAGCCACGCACTATCGGTCAGTAAAATTTTCCAATAAACCGCGATTCTATATATCTCCCATCGAACAGTTAATCGATAGGAATTGTATCCGCTAACATTGCGTGTTCAATAGAAAGTAAATATTAGAGGCGATTGTAACACGAATTAATTATTGCAACACTAGCAATAGTTAGTTTTAATTATTCAGGATATAGATGGATAGTCTCTGTCTTCGCAAACATCATAATTCCTCGCGGTAATTATCTATTTTCGCGTGATGTACAAGAGAGAGAAACAGAAAGAAAGAGAGAGAGAGAGAGAGAGAGAGAGAGAGAGAAAGAAGAAAAAGAAGAAGAATAATTCTGTGCAAATATTAGTTTTTATAAATTATTCAATATATCTGCGAAAAACAAATTCAAAGTTTGTTTAAAATTTTGTTGCAACCGGCCCCATATTATAAAACTATTCTAAAACAAACCGTATATTCGCCTCGTCCCTCTCGCTTTGCAACAGCGACTTCATCCTCACACTGTCCTCTTGTAGAGATAGCTTCCTACGTAGAAGGTCCAAATGCAGGTCCCTGCGCTGTAGTTGCTCCCGTAGGGTTCGAACGCGACGTTGCAACTGATAAACGACTGATGTCTGCGAAACAAAGAAAAAGAAGATCACATTTGTCGAGTTCTTCTTAGCGGCAAAGACGATAAATTTCTCAAATGTAGCAATGTGCAAATACCCATCACTACACAACGCAAACATATCGACATCATCTAGTTCCTCGTGCAATCAATAATTTGGGTTTGCCAACACATAAGTCTTGAAAAATGACGAGTGACATAAAAATAATAGTGAAAAGTATTAAGTGGAAATTGACCAAAAAATTTTTTAACGATCAAAGCGAATCTTGGTGCTTAATAATATTGTAAAAATAATATTGTAAAAGTTTACACAAAAAAAAAGTTATTAAATAAGCTCTGCTTTGACCGAATATAGCCTTTTTCGCTTATTTGTGTTGAAAATAATGACTTCTTCATGCGTATTATGATTTTTTTATTATCAGGTTAAATAAGCAATGTCAGGTTAAATAAGCAATGTATAAAATACAAATTGAATTTTCACGAAATGAGGGAACGTTCTGTTAAAGGAAAAGTCTGTTTTTGCTGACACGTTATCGGAGATTATTTAATTAAAAGTTAGTACGCCGACCAATTTTATGTTGGAAAGAGCGACCGCAATATCGACGCGTCATTGACAGCACCATAGAAGCTGTATTAAATGGAACTTCATTACGCGGTATTTCCGATAAACTGTCAATTTGAAGCAACAATTACGTCGCAAGCAAAGCTCGACCAGCGTCCAACTCAACCGCAAAGTATATCGGAAAATCTAAGAGGAATGAAAAGCGCTCTCTCTCTCTCTCTCTCTCTCTTTCTCTCTTTACGTTAAGGATGCTTCACGATGAAGGAATGAAATGAATGTCTACGAAGAGGATGCCTGAAAATTCTATGAAGTTTCTCTCTAAGGCGCTTTGCTTGCGTCAAGGGCTTACTTCTTTGAGACAGGGAAGCTCGTGGAATGATCGCTCGCGCCGAATCCTCGGTAAGATCGTGTAGCTGGAGTACAAATACTGCGACGTGTGGTAAGTACACACGATTTGCACGACAAAAAAACACAAAACAAAGGAGAAAATGTTAGCAACGTGACAGCGGCATAAAAAAAATGTAATATCGATCGCCCTTCACCTTGTCGACTAGTTTGTCGGTCTCCAACCTGGCTAGTTGCTCGGCTCGTACCAACAATGATTCAGTTTGAAGATCGAGTCCGATCTCCTGCGAGATCTCATCCATTTGCATCGCCTTACTCAATCGATCCAGAAAGGTCATGAACTGAACAAGTTTACAAGATCAGCTTTAAAATGCTTCAAGGAATAAACAATACGTTAGCTTAGAGATAAATATTTTTCAAAAGTTGGAAATTTATGACACCAAAAAGTCAAATTAGAAATTTCTGAAATATTGTTTCAATGATTAAAATTACTTTCTTAAATAAAGATTTACTATATTAATTCAAGGAGACGAGAATAGTTAATTGTAATGTCTTTAAATCCTTGTTATTTCCTTCTCTATAGATAATATGTGTCAAAATTGTTTTAACATTTCAAAGAGATAGAAGCGTTTGAAATTACCGTCTGCTTGTCTCTGCGTAAAGACTCTCTGGAGAGATCGCTGCTCGTGAGTTCAGATTCGAGTTTGTGTATTTTAGTTTCTTGAGCTGCGCGTTCCTCCTCTAAACTGCGTACCTTCATCATTGTGGATTCGACCAGTTCACTCTGTCGATTCGTTGACTCCGTCGCCGTGTTCACCTTTTCTCGAAGACTTTGTATTTTCTAGAAAGAGAAAAGGACATAGCGAATTTCGCAATATTGTATACATTATATAAAAAGAAAAAAGTTTCAATATGTAAAGTTCCTCAGAATTTCAATGAAATTCTTAATAATTAAACAATTTAAATGACAAAATAAAAAAAGTTTTTAAAATTTTTTAAATCTTGATCTTTTGCAAGCAAAAGTATAAAGTTACACACGTGCGTTCTATTTTTTTAAATAACTACCAGTAACTGATCCTTATTGTCAGCTAGAATTTCTCGAATGCGATCTTTGATCGCATTTTCGTGAGACTCGACGAATCGACTTGGTGTACTGACAAGAATCGCAACCGACTCTAGAAGGTGACGGAATTCATTTTGTACACGTTGCGTCTTCTCTTCGCGAACTTTCAGATCGTCTGCAAGAATGATACAGTTAAGAATTATCAGTTAAGATACAAGAGTGAATCAATGTGATTTACCTCGTAATTGACAAATCAGCGCCTCTTGATTGGATATGTTTCCCGTCGCGCTGGTTAAACTCCTATTCGCATTGACGAGCTTGTCTCTCAGATCATTCATGTCTTTCTCAGCAACCCTATATTGCATTTCCAGACATTCCTTTTCCTGGAATAATGGAAAATAAATGATACAGTATTTGATGATTAATGGATTTTAAATAATTGCTTGAAATAATTAAAATAATGCTGCATTCACAATTTCTGTAGTAGCGTTTATATAATTAAATTTACGAATAAGAGGTCCTTTCAAAATTAATCGTAAATCAAATCTAACCATCATACCTGGCGCAAACGATCTATGTCGATTAACTGAACTGACACTTGTCTCTGTAATTGTTCCTTTTCCGTAGTGGAGCGATCAAGAGCGTCCCTACAGGTTCTAAAATCTACTTCGACGCCCGTCAACTGCGTCTCGACATTTGTGCTCTTTGTTCGCAAACGATTCACTTCTTGCACGAGTTCCTCAGCTTTATGAATCACCATCTCCGGACTGTGATGCACCGTCTCGCAGTACTCAACGTTCAATGCATGTGCCAACCTTCGCACGAAATCCTATGAAAACAGATAGTAGAAATCTTATGAAAACAGATATAAGATATCTGAAAAGATAGAGGATATACCGAAAAAAACAGTTTGAATACAGAGAGGAAAAATTGATACGATTTTTCTACGAGGAATAAATGGAGATGTCGACAGGAATGTAGAGAGGAATGCATTTTGAAACATATGGCACCTGCAGATTTAGACGTGCCCGTTCCTTCAATTGAATTTCCTCGGATATATTGTGCTCCAATTGTCGAATTTTTTTGTCATACTCTCGGACCTTTTCCTCGTGATACTTCACGTCACGTTGCAGACCCTGTATCGTGATCTCATTTCTGCCCTGGGACGCATAGAGGTTTCTTTCCCTCTCTTCCAATTCCTGAAATCGTTATTGAATTCTACAAGATATATATATATGATCTGTCGACTGCAGATTCCGCGAGTTTCGTTATCTTTTTTAACGAAAGATAGCTGAGATGGAAGAAACGAATTATCTTGAAGCCCATTAACGCAAGAACCCTTTAATCGTCTGCTTGTTAGGGAAGAAAATTAACCTGAATGCGTTTCTTGAGACTGGAGATGACGGCATTCTGCCTGGCTGCTTGCTCGCGAAGCTGATCCGTCTCTATTTGTAACTCCACAACCCGTTGGTCCCGCGATCTCACGGTGCTTTTCATTTCCTGTAGCTAAATGAGGATCGAATTGATTACTAACGATTATCGAAGCGGTGAAACGATAATCGGTTTACCTCAGACATAAGCCTGTCCCGTTTATATTCAAGAGCCGCCAGCTCGCTCCTCAAAGTGGTCGTTAAATCGTGAGTCATAGCGTCATCTGGGTCCACCTAAAACCAGGTATTCGATTATTCATTATCAAAAATATCGATATGAACGTATCATATATATTTTATACTTTATATTTTATACACTTTTCACATATACAACATATCACGAATGATTTTTATAAAAGGAAATCAAATGCTAATTTGAATTATCTAGGTGAAATTGAAACTATCATGATAGCCATTAAATTATATTCATATTTGTGTCTGAATCTACATTAAACGATTAAATAATCTTGCTTGCAAAAATGTGAGTCGACCAGTGATTGCATTTACTTATTTACTATTGTTTATTGCGATTCCATTTATGAATTTTCCAAGTATGATTACGTTTTATACTCGGAATACTAATTATTTTAAATTATCTTATACCGTACAATGTATACTGTAATGTTGAATTTTATCACAGGCGAGGAGATTTCATCGTAAAGAGTCATTTTATTTCTCGAAACTCCCTGCGAGATGGAGGGCTTTAATGGCAAAACGCTTTAAACGGGAATAGATTAACGACGATTTCCGCGGCACGGCTTCTGAAGTTCTGACCTTTCTCTCGTTCGGAGAGACTGCAGGATTCGCAAGTATCGCAGATACTGATGACGTCTTTACCGGCGGCTCGTAATAATACTCATTTGAGTTTCCACGTGTACGAAGGAAGACTTTACAAGACAGTTCAACATATTCCTCGTTGCTATTATCTATCTGTCTACCTGTTTGGAAAATTGCCGGAGAATATCGGTCGCAAGATGGGTAAGTTACAGCTTGTTGGCAGCTATTTTTAGAATGGTATTTCGAATCATCTATTTTAAAATTCTTGGCTTGAATTAGAAAACTTTCACGCTAGTTACTTCGAGACGATAATATTCTAAGAATAAATTCCATTATTGATATGATATTAAGTATAATATCTTTGATTGAAAATACGATAGTTCTGACCTTTGATTTTTTTTAAATATAAAAACCGATCACCATCCATCCCCTGAAAAGTTATGCTTTAATCTTACATTAAATTTATAAATAATTGCAGAATGATTAAATCGTCATTAATTAAATTAGAAGGACGCATGTCACTCAAAATGAGACGGATGAATCATATTATAATTATTAAGAGCACAATGATACAGTTAAATATATTTATATCGACAATTTTGGCGTCAATTATTGCCATTCTAATTGAATATTTACCGACGATAACTGATCTCCATTCATGCGGAGCCAATTGCTTTTATTTATTTATTTATTTTTTTTTATGCTGTTTTACATTCGACGCGATTAATTACTTTTTAACAAATCCGACTCATTACGGGATCTACAACGGAATTAAATATATCCCGTCGAATCCCTCTTGTGATCTAAAATTAAATCCAAGTACACGCGTTCAAACTCGTTTCGCCGTTAATTACAATCGTAAACGGATTTAAAGCTTAACATGTAAAAAGTAAGTCTTTTTATGTCCGTTGTTTTTTTATCCATTTCTCTCGATCTTATCCGCGAATTTGCAAACGCGAGCGTACTGTAATATAACTTCGTGATAACTATCTCAGTTCGTGCAAACAAAAAGTAGAAACAGAATCATCGTGAAATAAACACGGTGCGAAGTTTTGTAAATGGAGGTATTTTCATGCATACGAAATTCACTAATTACGTATTCATTCTATTACTGGTGCATCTATAATACTTGAAGCTGATTGAATTGTATGTGCATTGAAAAAGCATATTTTGCACGATAATCCGAATCTTATATTCTCTTCACGCAGTGAATTAAAAGAAATTTAAAAAGCAAATTAATTTAATAATCTTATAATCTTATGATATTATGTAATAACAATATTATATATATTATTAAATATATTACAATAGTATACAGTAATATTATAAACACGTTAGTATTTTCAATAATTTTATAAAATTGTTTCTACGTAGAGCATGTCTCGCCAATTATTCCCATCGTCGAATCGATCTCGTCGACATAACTCGCTCCACGTAACAAGGCTCGTTCAAAAACATGATCAACTCTACCTCGTGTTGCCCGCCGGATCCATATCGCAGGTTCCCGCAGGAATTTCCGCTACACGATCGTGCGCGACAGCGCTTCGTATTTCCCGAAGCACCCCGTGCTCTTGATCCAGATAGTACTCAACGGAGTTCGCACTCGAAGTCCGAATCGTGGATAACGTTTCCGACTGCGCGAAGAGAAGAGAGAGAGAACGAGGGCGCGCATCGAAGGTAAGCCTCTACCATCGCCAATTTCCAGGACAATCGGATGCGCGCGGCACAGACAGTTACGATGGCAAAGTTTCGTCTGCCTACGACAGTGGATTACGTGACCCGAATCCACCGATGCCGCCACTACCATCCTGGAACGAGCAACCCTCACGACCCTCGTCGCCCTTCGCGACCTCGTCCAGGTATTTGTATCTGCACGCGAAAATCTATGCTCGCGAAATCTACGTCAGCTGCCAGAGCAAGAATGTTACCCTGGAACTCAGCTTCAATGGAATACGCTTCTCAAATTTACAGGTCAGCGTTTCCACAATGATACTTCTCGATGGTGATCGCTATTGATTTCATATCGTAAACCTGAATGCCTACTTTGACTACTAATGCGAATATAAAGATACGAAGACATGTACTCTCTAAAACTTTTAGAGCGAAAGCTCACTTTAAAAAGTCTTGCCCTTAAAGATTGAAGATTGAGCCATTCTTTTTTAAGACCAGCTCCATTTTCACTTCTTGTGAGATTCCACTTTAAAGGATTTAGAGTGTATATAATACGAATAGTTAAAATCATAATTTTAAATTAGATACAATTTCAGTTATTTTTAATCATTTCTATAGGTCGCCACTGCTCCTATCCAATATATTAGGTGTTGGAATTAATTCGTAGCGTTTTTTAATGAAAGAATGTTATTTATTTCACATGAGCATTAAAAAATACATTAATGAAAGTACTTCCCATCACTTGTAAAACGCTACGAATTAATTCCAACACCTAATACATTAATTTGATTGACTTAACTCAAGAAAATAAGTATTAAATTTAGTTTACTAAGTGCATAATTAATATAGACGATGTTTACTCTGAAACTAACTACAAAAATGGACTAATTTACACATTTTGACATAGATGGAAGTTAAAAATAACAATGTTATTTAACTCAAGATGTTGTTATCATTGCTCATTTGGTATCTAACTCCTACTTTCTTTTCGACGACTCCTCGCTGATTAAAAAAGGCTTCCAGTACTTGCACATCAGTGTGATCACGTCAAAAGGAAAATCCCTCTCGCACAAACGTTGCATTCGCTCAGGGGATGAATTATAATGTCTATCGCGCGTTTAAACGAGGAGGATATTTAATTCAACGCGCTTTATTTTCCCGGCAATCAAATTGAAATCTGGATCCTACATTCGCCACGATCAATTATCTCGCGATTTAATTACGCGACAGGTCATCGACCAGGAAATACGCGAATGGGATCGTTATCGTTATCTGCATGACCCGAAAATAGTTTCGTTGCGCGGGTGGGAGGGTAGTACGGTTTTGACGGGGCGCATATTCCCGCAACCCGCGGAATACCGTGAATTTCCGTGGTGTGGTTAAGTCCAATGATATTGAATACCTATTATTCCACCGAATCATAAATATCCTAATGGTCTCGGGACAGTCGGGATCCGTGCGGGAAAACGATCAGCGTGCGAGCCCGACCTATTTACCCACCGGTATTTACCTCAAAGCGCGCATGGGATTACAGCGAATCCCTCGCTCGCTGGTAGATACACCGTGCACGTACTAGTACAAAAAAGAAATAAAAAAAAAAAAATTGTAAATTTGCCACCAGGGAGACGGTTTCCTGCAGTGTCATTTCGCGAGTAACGCGCGAACTCGTGATTTCGCGCAACCGTAATAACACCGCAGTAAAATCACAATGAGAGTACGTGAGCGTGTTGAGAAATGCAATACTGGTAAAATAATTTAGATCTCCGCTAAAAACTGACTGATGTCCCGCGTGTGTCTTATAATCTTGCAGTCCATTAAAAGGATCGATTAAAATAAAAAAACGAATGTACGTGCCTGCAATATAATTTTTTATAATGTTCACGTAAATGGATATGTAATTGCACTGAAAAAAAAAAAAGAGTCTGATAGTAACTATCAAATATTGAGTGAAATAATTTCAATATTCGACTAATATATAAAAGAAAATTTTTTAATATATTTAATATAATTGAAGCAATGTTATTTTTGTGAATTTAAGTCGAAGGATTTTTATAATGGTCAAAATACGATATTGCATATACGATATTTTAGAAAATTGCGGTCGGATGGTATCTATTTTTGACGCAATATACCAACGTGTTCGATCAGCATGATATTGCAATAGCGATATATGTCGGATAGTTCGAATTTTGCTCTATGTAAGCAGAATTTGCAGCATAAACGCAGTGCATGATTATGCTTACTCGGTTTTTGCATTTCGCCGATGAAGGTTTATCAGCATTTTTCTTTTTATTAAAATACATAAGTGAACTCCCTTCGCTGAAGTTTCATATGAAAAACAACGTATTGCGTGTGTTATATAAACAGATAAAATTCCCCAGATATTAAAGCATCCCATTTAGCATTACAACGAAATACGAAAACGTGGATCCCTGTATTTTTAATTACATTACGCAAAAAAATTTAATTATATTATTTAATTATTTAGGTTTTTCTTCATTTTTCTCTTGTACAACTACATATTTTAAACATTATGACGTACATTGATCGGACAGGCAGCAACAGGAGAGGATTTATTACTGATATAAGCCGGAATCTCCTAATTAAAGTTACAATATCGGTATATTAATATGATAGCAAATACAAAATATTGATCTATTCTTTCACGTGATTGTAGAAGGGAAATACATCAGAAATAATCAGTTATCAATACCTAAACAATCAATAAATACATTTGTATCTTTAATCAAAATAAATATAATTTTTATATGCATATCACATTTACAGATAATTTAAAAAGAGTAATGTACGCAATTAAGATAAGGAAAATATCGGAATATTAACAGTTCTTTCAAGAAGAAACGAGAGTAATTTACATTCATATTTTTATGCATTTAATTAATGAATTATTTAGCAAATTATTTTATTATTAACATTTCATTTCGTTAAATTACTACGTACATACACATTTTTGTAAATAAATTATAGAAATGGAATAACATTATTAACAATAACATATACACAGAAAACGTTTGCAATTTTTATTGAAAAAGAAAGAGCAAAAATAAGTAGAGTAAAATGCTTTTAATTTTTCTCTCGTCATTTATCATAAATAAAATACTAGAGCAAGCTAAGATAAATTTCCAAAATCCACAGGATCAAAAATGTCCCCGAAAGGAAAGCATGCACGTATTCTCAAAAATCAAAGTGTTCGATCGACCTAGAAAGAAATTGAGACGAATTAAAAATATCGGGACATCGATAAAACTGGATTTGATGAATCCTGGCCCCATTGGAGCCCTTCCTCCAATCGCGCGCCGAAATAAGACATGTCAGTCCCTTCTATCAGCCGTGCCTGATAACTTAAGATCGAAAGCACGCGACAGCGCGAGTGGTCGACAGTTGGGGTAGCAGCGACAGGTGAAATCGATTCGATGCAACGCTATGGCAACGCAACCCTTGTTCACGCGCGAGTCGATATGCGCTTGCGATTCGCGCGTGTTGAGCAAGAGACTGAAAGGGACTGAAAGGGAGCGCTAATGACGAACGTGACGGAATCCCACGTGCAATTCGATGCGCGAGTTGTGTAATTAAATAATAGCGCAATCGTTGGAAGATACATTCTCGAGCGAACGAGGAATATCACGAATCCCCCGATTCTCAATTAGAAATAATAATAATACGAAATTCGACTGATGAGAATAAATCTAATTAAGTAAGAGAAATCCTATTTCAAAGCGATTCTCGGTGCTTAAATATTTAATATGTGATATTACTACTCCAGTTCTGTTTATGATTGCGTTTTAAGATTGAAAATATTTCAGCACGCAATTTGCAGAATTGAATATGTCTGTAAATTTACACCGTGAAATATTTAAACAAGATCCACTTTAATTGGAAATAGGATTTT
>NW_011627526.1:660298-686499 GCF_000204515.1 Acromyrmex echinatior | reverse complement strand
CGAAACCGATGCCAATATTCGATATCCAAGAGCCGAAGGAAGAGGATGATGTTTACGAGCCACTTGAATCGCAAATTGAAATGAAAGAAGAGCAAGAATTTAGCATACCGTACTAAATCGTATTACGCGATTGTGTAAATAAAGATTGTTTTTCAATAATTTCCTCGCAGTATGAATATAAAAATTATACGAATACTCGACACCGTAGATGCAACTTGCGTCAATAACATTTTTTTCACGAAGCTTACGTAATTAAGTTGCTCGAGAATAATGCTAGTGCTTTACGAGGAAACCTTCGAAGTGTCGTCCAATAAGATTAAGTAATTAGCGAAATGTTGTTGTCCTGTTTGATCTCTTTAAGAGACTAACTTCTTTACTCGGACTTATCGGATTAATTAACATAGCGTCATTGTGTCAACCATTATACGCTGGAACTTCTGTACATCTCTTTTCGATCTTTCGTAATTTATTTCCATCCATTTGCTCTCCAAAGAACATATTCAAGAGAAAATTTTGTCGCTTCTACGATGAGCTTATCAGCGTCGTGGCGCATTTACCAGATGAGGAAGTTAATCGAACCGCGCGTCCTACGCCCAAATACTTTCCTTGCCCTTCTCATCGTTGTTCCTTCTATCGTGCCGATTCCTGAATTCTGAGTTTCAGTTAGTTCCAGGGAGGAAACCACAACCCACACATACAAATATGGCACGCTCGTTCATCCGTTCGGCCGATGTCTCCCTCCGTCGTGTCCGGCGGCACTCCCACACGGTGGACGCCCACACGCCCGGCAAATAGCAATGCTCTTCCTCGAACAACCATGGTAGACCTTGCGTTCAGGCTGTCGCTGTCGTTGCCGACAAGTTTATTATTCGCGCCAGGTTTTAGCGAAATTAAACGCGCCCGGCACGCGTCGGCGGTTCATGCCCGCGTCACGTGGTGATGATGGGTGCGTCGTGTCACCACGACTCACGGAAGAACCCTCACTGTCCCATGAGACTGGGAAACGACGCCTCGAAACGATAAAGTGAAGACCAGGGCGAATTAGCACTTGTACCGAACGTGCGCGCTTTCATTATTCGCGACTTTCGCGAATTCATCACTAAAACGCGTGAATAGAGAATGAATCCGTTTGCTATCTTCATTGCAGATAAATTTAAAACTGACGCTAGGGAACAAATATCTTTTATGTGTGAAATACTATTGGAATTTTATTATATAATAGCTTTTTTGTGAGATTTTATTGCATTATCCTTTTTAGTTCTCTTTTTATTTGTAGTTTTGTTGCAAGTAGCGTCTCTTATAAATGAACTTCTAAGGATGGTATTCATAGTTCTTATATTATAAGATTATCTTAAGTAAAGTCTTAAGATGCATCAGAGAACCGTATTATCATCTTAAGATATTACTTAAGACAGTCTTGAAATAAGACTATGAATATCGGCTTAGGAAATTAAGACAACAAAACGTATAATCGGGGACAGAAAACGCTTCTTTGATATTTTGCTGTCTCAGTTTTCTCTTCTTAAAAGCTTTGTCTTCTATTATTCTCTCTTTACATTCGATTTACGCTCCGATTTTTATTTTTGCCATCAGGACTTGCATAATCGATTAATGATTCTTAATATTCTCATTCATTGTGTTAAATTGTAAAATTTGTGTTAAATCACTTTCGCTGCTTATTCCTAGCACAGCTTCTGCTATGTAGTACACGATTTAATGAATGTCGTTAGCAGTCTGCGCGCTCTGAAAGGATATGACACGCCTTTAGTATACTATTGTTAAAGTCTATCGTCACTGTCTACTGTCACCGAGAAATGGTAAACATGAGTGATGAGTTGACGGTAGTGATGACCGCAATGATAATGGACTAATCAGCGTGGGTGGCCGCGTGACATGAGGAACAGAGGCAGTTCGCAAGTGGACAATACAACGTCTATCCGGGGGATCCTGTGTCTGATCTTAGCCAGGCTTGCTTTGCGCCACATGCGGTTTCTATGACAGGCACTATAAACTCTGAACCCTAAGTTCTGTTCAATTTTACACACTAATTTTGAAATCATGTTTTCTTGATACACTACATCAAAGCTTTTAAACTTTATGATTATTTGAAATGTTCTTTTTTAAATACAAGGAAAGGACGATTTGCTGAAGTATCTAAAAATTCAGTTAGATAAAACATCTAAACATATTTGTTAGATTATCAAAATAATTATATATGTTTTAAAAACACTTAAACTGATTGCTAAGTTGTTAAAACTTTTTACGGCATTGTTCATCATGTTTAATCCATTATTAATTTTTCCATGATTGAATTTCTCTTCATACTTTTTTCTATCAGAAGAATGTTAGCGAAGTGTACAGTATACTGATAACGACAAGGAAATCATTATATATAACATTTAATTGTTTTGATGAGAAGCAGTAATTAGAAACAAGCGTTATGCTCCCACAAATTGCGCTTAGAAAAAGACAGCTTATAAAGTCTTTACGTCGACGTGGATTGTTATTATTTACGCGGAGATACCCAACAGTGGTTTCACACATATCACTCACACATACAACACGTATAAGCCGTATGCGTAACAGAAAAAAAGACTTGATTCACAGAAACGTTCGATAGAAATGTGATCGATGAAGAAAATATATCACTTGATAAAATAATTTATAAATTTGTACGAGTTTATTACAATATTAATATAGAATGATTTTAATATTATCATATTTTAAATTATGAAATAATATACTTTCACAGAAAATTTATAAAAAGCAAAATTCATTAATTTGGCATAAACAATTATTTGTAGCAGTGGATTATGTTTAATATGTTTAATATGTTATAATTTAATATTTTATGTACTATGTTTAATAAATTTTTAGTATTATGTTTAATAAATTATATGATATTTATGTTTGCATGATGGATGAAAATATGAAGATAAGGAAAGAACAAAAATAAGCAAAAAGTAGATTTAATCTTGTCATCGCTACATACTTTTAATATCTCAATTTTAATAATAGCTTAATAATAGCTTAATTTTTAAATTGTTATTTAATTCAGAATTTTAAAATCATATTTTTTATGAAGATTGATTTTCTTAATTATAATATTTCGATAAAAGGCTTCTCCTTTACTATCTTTGTCATTAGTTCTCTATAATTTTACATGTTATGTCAAAAAATTAATAAGAAATGATTAATTAAAGAATAAATTACATATAAATATTCCAATTTTAAGATTCTATTAATCGAAATTTTAAAATTAAGATATTAATTTATTTCTTAATTAATTCTGAAACTCTTATAGAGAAGACAGAATTCCATTAATTATACACTGTTCTAATAACAAGCTGCTGACTTAACAGAATCGCAATTACGAGTGTATGTAACGAAAACACGACTTAAGTATACCGATCATAAATCTACTGTCTAATAAGTTATACTACCGTTCATATAATCGCTAGTCTCGCACCGATGACTAATTTTTCTTCTCGACGAGCGTAATCGCCATAGAAATTCTCCTTCTAACATCCGCCGCTCGATAACGCGTATTCATTTAGCGTTGCACGCGAGTTTCGAGTGCGTGTGCATCGGGAAAATTGATTTCGATCGTTGCCAGACGATTTTTTGCCAGATTGCACTCTAATTCGATTTTAATAACTTCCCGCGCGCACCTGATCTTGATGGACAAGCGTTTCGTTGAGTCACGCTTGCCAGGAACCGGATCAAGAATTCTGGAATCTCATTTTGATTGCGTGAAAATCACGATTAGTCAGAAATAACAAGTTAACAAGCTACAAGTGCGATTATGGTTTGAAGTAATTACGTTGTATTTTGCCCTTATAAAGGGAGACTTAGAAATGGGAACGCGCTTTTGAAGCGAGGTTTGTTACAAAAGATGATCCTTCGTGCTTACATTAAGAATTTCAAATCTTAGATTCAAATGCTTCTTAGTTTTTTTTTTAAATAAATAATAAATATCAAAATAGTTAAGTCATCATATTGATTAATCGCTAATAAAATGATCTCAGAGAACGAAGAAAAAAATTATGTATTATGTTCAAGACCATTTGACTTTTATCCGGTGTGTATATAAGATGATATAAGTATAGTTCGAATTAATGCATTTTTATTATCACCTTGGCAATGAAGCTAATAATAACATTGCACTCGAGTTTGCATTAATCCAAACTGTATTTATACCGTTTATGCATTGAATAAAAGTCGATTAGTTCTGAAATACTTAACTTTTTTTCTTTTCCTTGAAAAGAGAAAAGATTCTACTTTTGATCCTTCCCTTATCGATTGCTTTCGAGGTCTTTTTCATGTCATACAAAATATGAGAGTTTTGTATTAATATCGCATTATGGAATTATTTGACATTTCATATTCACATTTGATATTTTAATAAATATCGATATTTCATAAATCATTCGATATTCCATATGAATCAATCATTCGAGATTTGCCTAATATGAAACGTAAAATGTAAAATTGTAGTATCAAATATGAGATATTGCAACTCATATGTCAATAATTTGTCACAATAATTGTTACAGAATATTCAAGCGTTATATTCCATATATACATGTTATGTATACATATATATAATTGTATTTAATAGAAACCGCACTTGATTTGATTTATATTTGATTTATAAAATGTGGAAACTGTACCTGATTCTCATAATACCTAAATTTAAGTTAGATTAACGGGGGGAGGAAGTAATAGTGAAATATCTATAATGATATCTATAATATTTACGTTCATTTGTGGCGTCGAAATAGCATACATTTGATCACATTTACATATCATGAGTGTCGAAGGAACCAATCAGCTCATCTCTATTATCAACTATATTACAATTGTATGATATTCCGATTACCCGACTCACGTTCAAGTTAAATTCATATTTAAAGTAAGTAATTAATTACTGTCTTTTATACATATATTTTAAATTGCCTAATATTAGATTTTTATGAAGGAAAAAGGTATATATATTAGAAAAGACAAGAAAAGTCAAACAATGACCGTATTATGTGCAGACAATAATATCACATGATTGCATATTTGATTGCATATTTGATTGATAAACACGCGCGACAAATTCATCAAGTAAATTCCGCACGATCGTAGGTGCGAATATTTAATTCATATCAGATTCGCGGTCGAATTATTTTCCTTTCTCCCATTTTTTTCCTTCTTTCTTTACATGTCACATCGAAAACGCGAAGAAAGAAATCGCGACAGCAGACTCATTGTATTAACCATCGCCAGGGCTGAGCATGTATTTGAAATACTTTGATTTAAAACACACTATTTACAATACAAGCGTATTTTGTATTTTTTATTTTAGCAGATCACATAAAAGTATTACGTATTTCGTATTTAAAATCGAAAGATTGAGAGCTTTTTGTATCTTGTAATTCAAATAATAATAATATTGATTATCAGTGTTAGTATTTCAAATACAAAATGCAAAATACTTTCATAATCTTTCATTATTAATACCGAAATATAATAAAATACAAAATACTTTTATATGCTCCCATGAAATATAAAATATAATTGTCTTACCAATACTGTTTTTTAAATAAAAGTATTTCAAATACATGCTCAGCCCTGACCATCACTCACATTCTCATATTCTAAGAAGATTCGGAGCGCTCGTGCAACGGAGCACCATGGTGCGTACACGCAACATAGTGGGGATGTACAAAGTGGGGGTAGGCAGGACAGAAGGTGGGGGACGCGTGGCGGAGCAGCGACGAGCGACGAAGCGAAGGTTCGGCGGAAGCGAGCGCAGTCATCCCGCGGAGCGCAACCTGTCGCTGTTGTCGAGTATCGTCGCACGCGCGAGACGCGAGATCTTTCTCTCGCGATCGTTTCTAGTGATCGACATTAGCTGCCTCTCAACGCGCGTCAGTCAACGTTACGGAAAATTTCAGCGTTAACGTAAAGGGGGAGAAGGAGCGGAAGAAAGAGCGAGTGTGAGGCGTCGATTACGTTCGATTTGACTTGAATACGCGACTGATTTCAGATCGGTGCGACACCCGGAGCTCGCCGGGGTCCCAGCGGCGGCGATAAACAAAGAAATCCGCCGCACCGGGATGGGATGCGACCGCGACGTGAGTCAGATCGAATCACAAGTCCTGAAGTCGGTGCGGTAAGAAAAGGGATTGCTGCCCGCGTGCTTCTTTCTCGAAGTAAATATCCCGCGTACGTATATACGTTCACTGGCGTATATTCGTAGAAGCCGCGTTTGTTTATGTTTCGCGACTAGAGAGTGGCCGTGAATCGAAACGATCGATTGAGAGAATTGAACGAACGAGAGAGAAAGGTGGGCTCGTGACGCGCGCGGTGAATCGAGCGTGGAAATAGAGAAAAGTGGTCGGAGACGTGAGTGATCGCTCATTGTTGGTGATTTGTGCGAGAGAGAGAGAGAGAGAGGAAGAGAACGTGGTGAAGTAAGGCAGAGGAAGAACGGTGGAGTCACGCGGTCGGCGGATCGCGTCGAGGTTACGTTTTGGTGCTCCAGAGGGAAACCGGAAGCCGCTATATTGGAGAGGAAGCGGGAAAGCGGCGTGCCGCTCTTCTGTGTGCCGCGGCAGAGGCGTTCGTCCGAGCCTGAAAACGTAAGTTCTATAAACGGAAAGATACACGAAATTTTAATAAATAATTCTTTGAATATATAGTACTACATTGTTGAATTCATGATGTCAAATTGTGTCTAATTTACCTCCGAATTATAACAATTATACTTTCGAATTTGAATCAAATACTTTCTGTAGATCGCCACTGCTTCTATTATGTCATTAATTTGTCTGAAACAATGGAGTTGAACAATTTTACTCAAATTTAGTTTATTTTTTACTAGATACGTTAATATGGATATATTTACTTTGAAAGTAAAGTAACAGAATAGATTGATTTATTTTGACACATATGAAAGTTAAAAAAAGTTACAGAATGTTTAACTCAAGAGATTGGGTTACGATTGCTCCTTTGATATTTAACGGTGAATGTAATATAACATTTATTTACAGAAAATAAATGTTTGCTAAATAAAAAATAGTAATAGTTAAATCAAATTAATGGTTCTTATACGAAATAAATATATGTTTAGTGAATTCAACTGGCATTATTCAAATGAATATTTATTAAAATTAAGTACATTTTCCTTTTAATGTATATATTAATTTCAACAATTTCGAAAAACAATGATCCGTATTCAGAACGCGCTTTTATTGATAAATGCGCGCTTATTTCTGACATTTATAGTATATGTAACGTATAACTGTATGCTAAATGCACGTTGATATCGTTGTAAGCGCGTTTCCAATACAAACATTTATTTTTCGAAAAAAGAAAACTAATGCCCGTTTCTACCAATGTAAATCAACTTTCATCTCGGTTCTTCGTCTTTTACAATTCTTAGAACAATAATTAGTTGAGCCAAGACTAAAATTAAACTATATTGGTAGAGAAACGAGCAGAAACGATCTTTATCTCCAATATTATTTGCTGTGATCGACGAAATATCGATTAAGACGCCACGCCGATAAGAGATAACACTGATAAAATATTGTTTAAATTGATAACGATAATCGTTAACCGTATTAAATCACCTTAACCAATGAAACCGGAAGCGTTATATCCAAACTCTTAATTTTTAAATATGTATTATTGTTTTACCTGTTCTGGGAGAATAAATCTGGAACAAAGTATTCCAATCATTTCTGACGCCGATTATGTTTAATGCATGTACTTAATTATATCCTTTACGCGGCAAAGAGGCTAAATGATATTTCCTTCATAAAAATCAGACATCACGATTAGAAAATACCGTGAAGAGAAAGAGAGAGAGAGAGAGAGAGAGAGAGAGAAAGAAACAGAGTATCGCACGTGTATTGAAATTACAAAATCAAGATAAGTCTTCAAGTAATCGTATGAAATAATCTGAAAAATATCTTCAAGGTTTTGTCTCTTGGAAATAATCGTAAAGGAGGTGAGACAAGTGTCATCTAACCGCTGCAAATATAGACAATGGAGTTTGTTCAAATTATAGACACAATAAGAATAAATGCACATTTCTATCAAGTTGTCGCTATTAGTTTAGAAAGAGTAAAATAGCTTGAATCATTTCTCTCTCTCTCTTTCTCTATATATAAAATAGCAAGTTGAAGGTAGATGCTGATACGATTAAATTCTTTCTAACGGAACACAAATACTAAGATATAAGAATGCACAGTTTATATTTATTACTTCTATGAATACAAACAACAGACTTTATCTAAACTCGATATTGAGAAAAAGTACTGGTTGGGTGAGGAGGAAATCGCAGAAAATACGAGATCGAGATCCAGGTCGATATTGCAATTAAGCGCGCAGTGCGACGTAATTGGGTCGTACGGGCATAATTAAAACGAGCGAAACAAGCATGCGGTCCTCTCGCGCGCAACATGATTCGCGATAATGATTCGCGATCGTTAACGGTGCGGGACGTAATCGACAAGGTCGATGTATGACGATGACGACAGATATATGTCCCTCTTTCTGTCTGCCACTCCCGTGTAATTAATCTCTGCAATTGATAATCAGGAAGGTGGAGAGTTTCCTCACGTATGATTATAACGTGGAATTACGTGCTCGACCATAGGATCATCGCGTGCTGCTTTTCACGCAACTCCGCCACGTAACGAACGTAATGCCACACGTTAATTTTCTAATCGCGCACCGTTTGGCCGTTCTGAGTCGAAAGAAATTTCCCGCCTGCGCGCAAAAAGCCATTGCACGTGAAGATAAAATTCTAAGTACGTCTGGCATTAATTGCACCAATTTCATACGAGGCGCAGTGAGTGTGGATTAAATTAAATTAAATTAAAACGAGAGAAGGGGAAGAACTGTTTACTTAAAGATCAGATTTTTTTAAATATGTATTTTATTCAAAAGCTCATTCAGAAAAAATTCACACGTGACATAGGAAATGTGTTACTATGTGAAACATAATTATACGACATTAGGATGCAGAATCACGTACTCCGTGATAATATCTCATGCATCTCGTTCGAACGCTCCACGATTAACTTGTGCCATAATCTTATCGTTACAATCGCTCTTAAATTAAATATCTTTGAATCGGAAAAATTAATATTATTAATCCGGGAATAATCTCACCTGAGATTTTTATACTCGACAACAAAAAAAATTATAAGGTATTGTTTTATATGAATTCGTTTAATAAATTTTTTTTCTTTAATAACTATTCTTTTATGAATCTTTATATATGAATTATAATTATATGGAAATATAATATATAAAAATTTTATCTTTTAAAGATGCTCGCATAATAAGTTACATGTTCCTTCCGTTTAATATTTGTTTTTACTTAGTATTTTCAGAAAATTAAATCTATATCTATAATGTTCTCAGATATTAATAAATTGCAAAACAATCAATAATATACAATATATTGTTAATAATAATGATTATAATTGGAGAATAAAAATGCATCAGGTGATCATTTATGTAAAAAAAAATCACATGACATTTCCTGAATTAATTGAAGAAGACAAAAAGTTCCAAAATTCTCTTTAAATATCGATTATATATGCGTTTTGTTATTTCTATTTTTATTCAGAATGTAACGTCGATTATTTTCATTCCAAAGTATCGATATCGCCTTTATATCGCCCACGTCATTGTTAGCGGATCATCATCGGGAACTTTAGCATTTTCATGACGCATTGATGCACGTAGGACGTTGTTGCGTGATCAAAAACATTTGCCATTGCTCAATCACGTAACGGCGAGATCATGGACGATCGTAAACGATTCCCTGCCACTCGCATCTCGTCATCTCATTAAGATCCCTCACACCTGAATTTTTCATCGTCGCGCCGTCGTCCGCGAGTGATACTTTCTCCACGATTTAGGAACTTTTTTGTTGGTTCGTTTCAAATGGACCAGGTTTTGAATGACCTTTATTCCAAACGATCTCCGAACGCTCCGATAAAAAGTAAAAACGATTTCTGTTTAAATAATTCGAGAATGGAAATGGTAAGGACTTTTATAGAAGTTGTAGAATAAAAGTTAGAAAAATTATAAAAATAATTTCTACATTGAAAATCTATTGCACGTGCGATGTAAGGAATGATACGAATTAAAAACGTTGGAAATATTATTGAGAACAAAAAAATTGAAAAAATGAACTTGTTCTATAATTATACAAAAAATGAGGTTTGAATACTATTATATTTGAAAATAAAATGTATACTATTTAATTTGTTTTATTTATTACTCTCACGTACAAATATTAAAATATATTACCCATTAATGTTATAAATAAAATCTTAGTAAAGCAGTTAAAAAAAAAATAAAAATACATATTGAGAATTTATCAATTATTTGCGAATATTTTAATTAAAGTATATTTGTTAATATGTATTTTTCCAGTACATTTTTCTCAAATCTTAATATAGAATACGTTCATTCTTTCAACGCAAAGTTATGTTATAAATTAACATACATTTAATTACGAAGAGAGTTGGTTGCCATACTGCTTAAGGTAATTCTTGGGAACATTTTGATTCTTCGCATACGATTAATTACTTTCCAAATCGAAAAGACGATACACATATGAATGTATGGTAATTCAACAATCAGCTGTAATCTTGTCGTTCATTTGTGAAAATATCGCGAGTTAACACCGGAATGGGTGACCTTATCGTTTTCTTTCCGATCTGATTAACCTCAGTGATCTTATTCGCCGGTATTCCTACGCAACGTAGCGAATGACCTCAATTTCACATTGTCATGTTGTTCGTGGGAAAAAAATTTCTAGGTGATCTCGTTGCGGTGAGTTTCCAAGTTGGATTATTCGTAGGCGAACAGTTACTTTTTAATGAATTTTTTTATTCCTGCCGGAATCATTTCTTGAAAAATAAACATAAAATGTTAACATACTTTTCTCGTAGTAACGTTTTTGAAAAGTTAATTAAATTAATATTACATTAAATTCCTCGCACGTGTGGAAAATCAATCTGTCGAGAAGGATGCGGTTCGATTAATCAACGATCGTACAGCCGCTTCTCACACGGTTTTCCTGCCGGAGTTTATCAAGGTCAGCTTCTCAATCCGTAATTGCTCATCGATACCTTGGACGATAGATATCGTGGGTTCAGTCCTTATATGGGCAGCGTGGGTCGACGATGTACGCATTGAGAGATCCGATCGTAGCCCTCGATGATCGTATGCTCTTCGTGAATTTATTCACGAGATCGCGCTTTAATGAGGGCGTCGTGACGCGATCTCGACGTGTCAACGAACGTGATCTCTTCCGCGATATTCCGATACGCCGATCTCCGGTTTTTCCGCGTAAATTGGATGGAACCGAAAGAGAATCATCGCGCCTTTGATCTCGCGTCTTTTTGAGAAACTGTAAATTATTACTTCAAAGCTACATTATAATTATGTATCCGAGTTACAATATATACAGTTGCTTGTAGATAGACTAACTAAAAAAAATAGATCTTATGTAGGAATTTGTGCTTTTCGCGCGCGCTTGTCAGTACAGTGACGGTTTTTGCAATTATACGAACATGTGCGAAACACATGGTACTTTTGCGGTAGATACTTTTAAGATAGTATCTATTAGCTCCCACGTATCGCACGAAATATGGAAAATGCCTGAGGTTATTTCCTTTCTACATGTTTCAAATTCAACGGAAAGGTCTCACAAATTATCGTTATTTGATTTTTGATTCTTAAATTGCCGAAGTGAAATTTGGGAGAATAATCAAGATTTATTGGACGATACTTGTTTGTGTTGCAAAAATTAAGAGAAAAAAGAAATAAAATGTACATAATAAAATACACATAAATTTATAATAATATGAGAATAAGAAAATATAGAGAAATATACTTTAAAAAATAAAAAAGATAAAAAGGAATATTATATTCCACATTTTTTTTATATTATATAATATAACATATATTTTTAATCGAACTTATCACAATTGTGAAACAAATACATAATTATTATCTTGTCGGAAACGCACGCAGTTCGCCAACTTTTTTAACGAGCAGTCACTCTCAAATGACCTGGTATGCGCTGCTTGAAATCTTTCAGAAAAAAAGGTCTGTACTCTTCTCGTTCTGAAGAAGCGCTCTCGGAATTCGTGTATTGTCGTTCCCGAGAAAGAAGTCTTTGTCTCTTACGCACATAAGTTATTGTATTCCCGACATGTGTGATTGATGGGAGTTCATTATTACGCCTACTTCCGGTCGACACACGGATGACTCTCGCATAGCAGAAATGCTCATCCTGCACAATCCGAAGACGCTAAATTGTAACGGAATCTCAGAAACGTCAGCACTTATTCGTATACAGTTATGTATCGATGTAGTGTTAAAAAAGAGCCTCTGTGAAAATTTATTACACTGAGAAAAATGTCTTGGATTCATTGGAACTTTAATTGAAAATGAATTTTTTTGTTAAATCTCTATTAGAATTGTAGTGAGATAACCGTAATTGATCTAAATACAATCAGAATCTTATAGTTTGTCCATTTTCAAGTAGACATTTTTCCTTGCATTTTTCCTTTCTTAGTGCAATGAAAATCAGAATGATAGTGTCAATAAAGAAAAATATATACAGTCAAGACATTATAAAGATATACACACACACACACACACACACATATATATATATATATATATATATATATACACAGAATATTTCGAAATCATAAAATCTGTGCGAAATTATTATTTTTCGTATCTTTTTTCTAAATTTCATTTTTTCATAAGCTTTAATTTCTCGGTCTATATATAGCAAATAGCGTGTTAATCTGTAAATTTTGAATTTTTGCAACAGATTAAGAAGCTCAATAAATGCGCAGTACGTTGCATGGAATCTATTAAAAGGCTCGGCTTATAGCTGCATTTCCTGATCAGTGTAGATGCGCTTTTTATGCAGCGCACGATGTATCGTCACTTCTTCAGAATTCGAAGTCTGATCGTTTCCTTCGCTTGGCAACGACGTGCAGGCACGATCAGGTTTCGAAGACGCGCTTATTTCTTCCTAGAATGCCGAAAGGTATATTTCGTGTGGAATTTTTCAGAGCAGCTGCGTGTCTAATCGATTTTTACAGGCTCTGCCTGTATACAGATACGATGTGTAGCGACAGAAATCAGAATTTATACTTTTATGTTTACAGAAACGTGAACTGCCATTTATCATGTACTCCAATGCACTTGGTGATTTATACACATCCCATTTTTCATTGGATCAGGCATCAAATAATAAACTATTTGATAGAGTTGATTTAAATGGTAGCGTATATAAAATTTTTTATACTCTCAGTGGTTTGCCTTCCGAGAGGAGATGATCAAATAAAATTTGATATGTCCTGAATAGATCTGAATTCGGATTTTTAACGCAAAACAAATTCTTTATTTTACGCCACTATCATTTTCAATGTATTTATAATCTATTTATATAATAAAATTTTATAGTATGTAGTAATCTATTAAACATAGATAATAAATTATCGTAATAAAGGACCGATAGCTAATTCCAGACGTTTATGCTTCTGTGGTCAAAGGCAGTCTGATCAATCCTAATCGGCATGTTCCGTGATCGCCGCAAATCTCGCAAATATATCAGCATAGTATATGTTCTGCATCGAATAGATGCAGAACATATACTCGGCTTCGCTTGCGATCTTTCTCTCTATACAACTGGACGAGTCACGAGATCGCCTCGCAGCTACATGCATGAAGCACGCACAACGCGCGCGGCCACGCGTAAATTCCGACCGATTCTCCAATTAATGCGTATCTTACGGTGCATCCCGTGGCAACACATCGGGAACATATACTTGGACGAGAGTTATCCAATGTTCTGCGCCGACTTAAGCCGGTTTCACGCGTATCGTATCTTCAAAAATGGAAAAAACTTTAAATAGAATATCTCGGACGCACACGGTATTTTTTTTTTAATAAAAATTTTTATACCGAGAAGAAAAAATTTCTTTAATCATATTCTTTATGTTTTAAAATTCATTAAGATTCGTGCGAATGTAAAGAGTACGTTCGATAATAGATGCATTGTGATTGACAAGGCAAGTATTCATTGTTAAGAATTGAAATGAATTTTTTTTCTACTAATATTTAATAAGATATTTAAGATATTTCATTTCTTTTGCAATTTGAAATTTTTTAATTAAACGTAATTCTTTACAAAGATTTTATTAAAGTCTATCTGAAATTATTCAAAATAAAATTTTTACCTATAGTATCTAATCCGTTCCTATAAAACTATTTGGTCAAGATTCTTTTTTTTTTTTAATTTGAGAACTTTTTATCTTTTTATAAGTTTATATTTTTGTTTGCAGCAAAAGAAAAAGTTATTTTGTTATTCAATAAAGATTTTCACGTGCATCTATTATGGAATGTTCTTTCATCGACGAATCGACCAAGGAATCTGTCACCATTGTACAATGCGGCGGCGAAAGTGGGGCATGTCCCGTGTAAGTATGATACGGGCTTTCGGCCGCACACAACCGTACTACGTGGGGGAGTGCATTGACTTCTCGACTTGATAAACGTTGGCGAGCGAGGTGGAGTCGAGTCAAGTCGAGCCGAGTCGCCGCAGTGCTGGGACATCGTTTCCTCTCCACAAGTTCATAGATGAGAGTTCCCCCCCTGCGCACAAGACTCGAGCACGGGAAAAGGGCTATGGAAAGGTCGTTGTCTTGAGATGAATTCATTGTATACGAGCCCTCTCGTCCCCCTTTCCTTCCGCGATGAAGAACTACATTTGGCCGGCGCATTAAAAAAAATCCGCTTGTCACTGGCTCAAGTGATAGATAAAAGGCAGAAGAAGTCTCTTCTCAAGTATTCAAAGAAAATTGAAGAGATCAAAAGAAACTCTCTCTTTCTCTTTTTGTGGAGTTTTAATGATTTTCGAAGGGCTTTAATGAAATCGAGAAAATCGCGGGAAAATAAAAAATTTCGGAGGGCCATTGTGTTACCCGAAACCACCTCGATAGAATTGACCTTTGTACGCGTATGAGAATTTAGCTCGAAGCATTTACGGTGAATTACAGTAATTTATCATGATTCAATAGAGTGGTTCATTCAACGAGATTTTTTACCCGACGTTTTATCAGAATTCTATTGACGATAAAATTGAGATTTTATGCACAATTGAAGACTGCTTCGTTATTACGGAAAGAATATTTTTTTCAATATAAAATTTTAAAAAATTATATTTAAAATATATTTTCTTTTATAGTCATTTACGATATAGAGGAGAAGGGAGGGAAATTGCGAACGTTAAGGGAAAAGTAATTTAAATAAAACTGACCCAATTATTTATCAAATACACAAATCTTTACTCTAAGGATATCTTTACTAAAGGATATTAGCTTTAAACAATAATTAATATTCATATAGCAATATAAATTATAATTATAACAATAATATAATTATAATATAAACTATAATTATGACACAATAATTAATATTCATATGTTATTGATATAAACTATAATTTTAAACCAAAAATAAAATCGACCCAGCATTGCTGGCGGCGAATAATTTCGAATGGCAAGGATTTTATTTTTTATTTGAAATTACTTTTTTTTATTGATATTATTAATATATGTATGAATGTTAATTATTATAATTTAAAGCTAAATAATTGGAATATCTTTGGAATAAAAACTTCTATTAATTAATAGATAATCGCTGGCTTTATTTAATATTTTCCTTAGATGTTTGCAGTTCTCTCACTTTGCTCTACTATTGCAATTATTATAGATTTAAATCGGAGCAGTTATAACGGTTTAATCGACTTTCCTTCATATCGTTCGCGCTGTATCGCGTTGCTACGATTTCACAACGCTCTAATTGCCATGGTACACCTTTGCTTGACGTATCACTTTTACAATTACGCCGTTAACGCATTTAACTCGTTTGGCACAGTAACACCGTTCGCTTCGGCGACGAATTACGCATCGACAACGATTTAATTATTTGATACTCGACGCAGATTTTTACTTTCTGAGAACCCTTAATCTCGGGGGAAGGAAATTCCCTATTGTGTCTATCTTCATGACCGTCACTACCACTAATAGCAACGAGAGCGACTGGATCGTTTCCTGCGTCGATAAAACCTCCCCTCTCGTCGCTGTTTGAATTATTAGGAGCCATCGTGCGTTCCGGACCGTCGGGACGCGATACAAGTTCTTTAAAACCATCCAATCGCAATTAATTAGGGCCGGAAGCGTCGATTGGCCTCCTGATAGTTCATGAGAGGCCGTTGTTCGCAGGCTCTCTCATTCGAGCTCTCCACTTCTCATCGCGACTTAATGAGCTCGCGAATGTCGCGTTTCGTGATATGATTTAGCTCGATATTAATATTTTTTTGTAGGGAATGTAGTAATACAAACATACACACACACACACACACACACACACATACATGAACGTCGAATTTAAATTGCTCTTTATGCAACTTTATTATAACTTTTAACATACATATAATACTTTTTATATAATTATATTATGATGTATGACAATAATAAGAATTTTATTTATTTCGAAAAAGTATTGAAATTTCGAGATAAATATTTTATTCGTAAACAACTACAAAAATTAATTTAATCTAATCAAATTTTCGTATCATTATCAATATTATTATTCTTCGTAGCATAGATCCTGTTTTTTAATATTCGTGACTTGAAATCACGACGAAAGCTTCTCTCTACCGTGATCGTATCAATGATGGTGATGCCGGCTTTCTTTGAGAAATTCAATAAAAGGTCGTGGAATCTCCTAGGAATGCACGCGATGGAGATTTCTGAGGGATCGTTCCATGAAGGGCGGATGTCTCCCTTTTCTTCGGGGACGTTTGCGTCGCTGGATGAGATCCCGCATTCTTTCACATAGCGGCTGCATTGTTTACGGCGTGAACGAATGGCGTGGGTGGCGTGGGCTGCAACAAAAGACGCAATACGCGCCTGACCACCCCCTTCGTAGAAACGTAACAACACCGTGTATCGCGTCGCCCGGCTGCGTGAAAAACGCTGCGGGGTGCATATTTTAATTCGTGCGACGGAATGTTAGATATAGGGGGAGAATGAGGAAAGGCATTGAACCCGCATCCTGCGCAATAATGCTGACCGAGAGTACAATATGGCATCAGAACGCAGTTAACGCAAGCAATTCATTCGCAAGCATTCATTACGATTAATTATTATAGGGGACTAATATTAAGTAAATTTGTCATGTGTTTCATCGCATTATTCTAATAATGGGATTAATAATACCACGAATTTATAAATCTTCCGTTTAAATCTTGTCGCAAAGTTCTTTAGTTTGTTTATCTGTTTATTGATAGATTTAGATGTAATTTTATTTTTTTTAGATGTAATTTTATTTTTCGTCGGACTATCAGGATATTACTTCGAAAAGTCACGTAAACTTTTATCAATAAAAATATTGAAATCCAAATTAATGAATGACAACTATTTGAGAAGATATGAATAATTTGTAAAGGTCTGTTTTACACACACACACACGCTGCGAACACAACCAATAACTGAGAATATAAAAATAAATTTACGTCGTTGATTCATATTAGATGCTATTGATTGATATTGATTATTATTGGATGACTATTTGAAGCTAGAGGTCAGAACAAAATCTTTTAGGAATACGTACAACACATACAAAGTGTAATTTTTAATAAAATTAAATTATATAATTAAATTTATAGTGTAACTTATATAACAATTTTTAATAAAATAAGAAATATTGATTTTATTTATATAAAATTATTTAAAAATTATAAAGTGATATAAAATGATTTTATTATATAATGAGAATTCTTATACATTCAAAGTCTTATCGATGAACGTAGGCGAAAACATCTCATGAAAAACATGGAAAATGTTCTCACGTTCTTTTCCATCGTGTCGATTGAATGATTATACTTCTTGGCACGATGACCGATCAGCTATATTTACGATGTATATATCTTCTCCGTAAGGAAGAAGTGTAAATGTACTGTTACAACGCAGCATGCGGTTAACTGTATAATGTTTTATAGTTTAAAAACTCGATTCATATTATAATTATGTTTCCATTCACGCTCCAGTTGCGAATCAGTCACGATGGAAAAACAGAGATGACAAACTCTCTTTTCTATTTTTGGTCGAAGATATAATATACACAATATGTATTAGGTAGCCTGTACATGTGCAACTAATAGCATGCAAGATCAATTCTGTAAACTCATGTTTCCATGGCATTACATCTGTGTTTAAAAGCCAAAGATTAAAAACTATCTTATCATAATAATATTCAGCTGCTTTTCATTAGAAGTGTCAAGTTATTCTTTTTTGTTAGAATTCTCTTTTCAGGTAATCTATTTACGTTTATAATTTTACGTAAATGAAGTTTTTACCAAATAATCTACAATTTTTTTTTTAATCTTGGATCAGTTTTCAAAAGATACGTTGAAATGTTCCTGGAATTTATTATTTCTCGCTTATCGATTTTTAAGCTAAACATAAAATTGTACACATAGAAAAATACATGTAACAATTACTTGTTTCAAATATTTCGAAAGTTTATATATCCGCCGATCTCTATTATAAATTCATAATAACATCAAATATTTTATTCAAAATCCTGAAAATCCTAATAAATTAATACCTCAATTAGGATTATTAAAACAAATTTGATTTGCTTATTATATAAAAAAAACATCGATTAATTTTATAATATTCTTCAAAAGAACATAAATTCTTGAGTACATAATAATAAGTTTTTCTAAAATTTATAATAAGTACATTTTACGATTATTATCAAGTGGACATTCTTTGTGATAACCGTTACTCAAAAGGAAGGAAATAAATTGAATATACATAATCACTTTTCTCCGCAATAGAAGGATACTTTTCTATGTGTACATAGGTACATCTACGGATCGTTACATCAATTCGGCCGCTTCTCGACGCGGTGACTTTGCGAGCAAGAATCGACGAATATACTGTTACGACGCAGCGTGCGGCTAACTGTAAAGCATCCGCCACCGTAATGCGCGCGAGTCAAATCATGAACGGCAACGGCAACGACAACGTTACCTGGCACACGAGACCCCTCGCTGCGCGGTGTACGTTCGTTCGCCCAATCCCTTGCGGATTCGCCAGGATTCGCCAGGATTCGCATCGAGCCGGGCACGCACGTGGCCGCGTGCGTGCGCCCGACGATTCTGCGCGGATTATTCCCGCGTTACTTTATTCTCCCTCGCGTTCCGAATCGACGTTAAGCCGTAATCACGCTACGGGTCACCCGTTAAGCCCATTCTACAATGTAATAAGCAGTAGGAAGCTTCTTATCGCGCCTTTTTCGCGCCTTATCTCATAATAAGCTTCGATTGGCTGGCAGTGAAGTAATAAGGCGTACGAAATGGGAATAACCCATTTCGCTTACTTCCGGCCTTAATGCTTTACGCCATATTTTACTCCCTCTTACGACAGTCTTACTACTGCATTGTATAATGGGCTTTACGGTTGTCGATCGACGATTCCATTTTAGCCAATCGTGCAGCGAGCACGGATGCAACAGGATTGGTAAATAAAACTGTCAATCGGGAATCTATAATTAATATAATTCTCTGTAATTAATATAATCGTGCAACCCGTAGTGTGATTAAGGCTTTTACTCGGGACACGAATCGAATCACTAATCTGTATGAATTGTATGGCTTTTATGCTCGTTTTCCGTTTCCAATGTAGATTTGCTTTAATTTCAGTTCAACTTACTGCTCATCTTTTTCCTAGTTCTAAGAATTAAAAAAAGATGACGAGTACTTAATTAATTGAGCCGAGATTAAAATTAATCTACATTGATGGAATGTAATCCGAAGAATACGCGTCAACAGCAATAATATATATATACGTTTATCATTTTACGTAAATGAAGTTTTTTTCTCCTCTCATCTATTAATTGTTTCTTTAATACTTAGCTTGTATCTTGAAACTTAAAGCGATGTTTATCTCAGAACGCGAACTACAGATGCACAGTACATACCATCTGAAATCCAAGATGGCTGGATAATTGGATCATTCATATACGTCATACCAGAATCATTGTCGGTCGGTTACTGCTTTCTCATCATTTTAACGCTTCGTCGCCTCTTCCCGTTCGACTAGCGGCAGCGAGCATTCATCTATTCAGCGCTATTTTCCTCTTTTTGCGTCTATCATTCGTAGGTAGCTCAGAACCTGACGTGAAAGATCGGCTGCCACTTTGATTCCTATTACCGATAACGTCATGCGTTGGGCGGCACGTTTCTGGATGTGCAGAACACTCGCAATTGTAAACAGGTCCTATTGCAGATATATGTGCGTATTTACGTATGTACGTTGCGTATACCTTCTATCCGGTGGCCATAATACGTGTGTTTCTCTCTACATCGATAGCGGTATATCCTTATATTGATGGTGGCGTGCGTTTAAAAACAAGTACAAGTTTAAAAATTTAATCTTTTACAAGCACTAACAATTACGTTATCTACAATATAAAAAAAATAGCATAAAACGACACTATTATATACGCTACCAATCATATACCGGCATTCGCTTTAATTAGGAGACTCAATTATTAGACTCAATTATTAGACATCGATGTATTAGAACGTCCGTCAATGTCATTTGTCGATAATCTCGTCGTAATATTCTCATAATCATGCAGTAATTAGAAGTCGTACTGGTAGCGATTACTTTACGGTAAATTGAACGACTCGCGATAAAAGCATGATCGCGCTGATAATCAACTGGTGCAGCCTTTGCGTCATTTGCGTATCATCAAAGGAGTATTCGACGACGAAGTCTCGCGGATGTCGGCGTTGGATCATCGTGCTCGGAGAGGAGAGGACGTGGATTACGGAGCGGTAAGGGCGGGGGCGAGGGCGGGGACGGGGCGGGGGCGAGAGGGGATCCGAGATGCCGTTAGTCCGGAGAATCACTCGGGGCACACGAACCTAACCCATCTACGAGAGGATGCGAGAAGAAAGATCGGAGATGCGCGAGTTCTCTTGTTTTTATCTCAATCGGTATCGAATTTAAAAGGATCCGGTTGAAGAGAGAGAAAAAAAAAACTCATTCCTCTATGCCCTTAATTTTTATGGAAGACGCCTAATCGAATTATAATTCACGTGAACTTTCACATCTTTTCGAGGACATTAAAATCGTATAGGTCTGTCTATAGCTCGAGCATGTGGGCATTTAAAAAGAAATATGAACGGTTATTTGCTGCTCTTTCTTTTTTTTTTTAATTTGTTACATAAAAATATATTAAGATCGAGCCATACTTGAGTAGGTAGTTTATATCTATTAAAGAATTTTTTATGTCGCCGATTATTGTTCGTTTAAATTCACGACCGACAATGAGTGCAAAAGTAACCCACGAGCCGATGCAAACATCATTTTAACATTATCATATTTCCCACATTTTCTTGGAAACTGCTTGTTTCCAGCTCGCAAAGTATGCCCATAGTTGTCTAGGCGCGTCCTCGTTTCACAAAGGAATTGCAAAATGATTCTCTTCAACTCGCAATCGCGTTTGTAAGTGCCGCTAGCTAGCATG
This sequence comes from Acromyrmex echinatior, assembly GCF_000204515.1. The sequence continues at coordinate 664,836 of NW_011627526.1, read as the reverse complement.
ATGGGCGTTGTTTGCAGAACTTGGAAAACCACTTTTCCATCGTCACCATCGGCGAGGTCGACACGATGGCCTGAATAATATTTCACGCGAACGATAACAGTTTGAACATAAACATTCACGTGACATCCACGATTCATCGCGAATTGATCGATGCTTCTCCAACTAATTGAGTTGGATGAATTTATCAGTATTCATCAGAGCTGCTTTTATCGAAACGTTTAGGCAAAAAAGACATTGACTGCGTTCAGTAGAGAAAACTGATCAGTGAGCGCTTGATGATTTTTTAATTTCTTTTAGTTTTGTTTCTCTTGAATTATTGTAATTGTTATCTAAATATTGCATAATTTTATTATCTATTGCTCGAGTAAGACAAGTTCTAAAATGCTACTTACTATATAGGTCTGTTCTTTTTAGTTAAAGTGCTTCCTTTTCTTTCTTGTTGGAGAGAAAAAGAGAAAAGATGAACCGTGCAAGAAGTTCAGATAAAAAGAACAGGCCTTGCATCGCGACAATCGTAATCCCCGAATTACACTCGTGGTAGCAATGGCTGCGAAGTCATACGATCGTTGACCGATCCTCTTGTTTCCTATAACGCGTCTTGCTTGGATTTTCTGGGTCACGCAGTTCCGCGGTCTCCACCGGCCTTTCTATTTCAGTGCGTTGCTTACTGTGGGTCATGCGTTGTCCAACCGGCTGACGTGAATGGTCAGAAACGAACTTGCAAGCGTACTTCATGATCAAGTATACTATTTAACACTCGCAATATCATAGCTATCTTTATATCGAAAAAACAATCTAGCAATAACTGTCAAATGTTGAGTGAAATAATTTCAATTAAAATTTAAAATATTCAGTTAATGTAACGAAAAATAATTTTTTTACTTTCTTAAAAATATTTATAGTAAATATTACTGAACATAATAATATAATAATTATATTAGTAAATACGATCATTTTCTACAAATCATTTTTTTTATCCTTTATTACGTAAGTCCTTTTATATTCAAGATTTTATTTATTTATTGTAATCGTTTATTCTTATCAGAGCTGAAATTTATTTTTATTGAGGGAAGTACCAAAGGAAGTAAACACGAACGACATTTAGTAAACTCGCAGAGCGAGCAAAATGCGCGCGTTACGCTCGTGTTAGTTGTACGAGTGACTCGGACCGACGCGTTTTTGCCTTTGTTACAATTCGACTACCTACACTCCTTTCGCCCTGCATCTGCGTGCACTCGAGCCGAGTTCCATTATGGGCATGTGTTTTTCGGTGCTGCTCAGCTGCCGCTGTCGTATTCGGACGACTTGCGCGCGAGAATTCAACGAGTAATCGTTGCGGTTCCTCGAATACATTACGTGCTCGATCGCTGCTTGCGAAACTCGATATTGTGCTTAAGATCCACGGTATATTACATTATATTGATGCTTTCAATTCAAAGCATCAATATACAAAGCAACAATGAATGTCATTCTGCGGTTTTAAAAACGTACTCTTTTTATTTTGGTGAATACAATGTAGTTTAATTTCTTCTCCCTAAATTTCTAGGCATTGTATGTATTATACTATACATTATAAAATAATTATAGTACATATGATAACAAAATGTGAATACGATACGGTATACATATTTTATTAAATGAGTATGATGAGCATCTGATTGCAATCTTGTTCAATCACATGAATATTACAAATGGATAATGGATAATCGTTTATGCTAAAATCACGTGTATGTTTATGAACGACGATCGACTAGCAATTTCCGCGAAAATCTTTTCTACATCGGGCAGATCACGCAGAGGGTTGAAATCACTGTCTGCGCGAGGGGCGGACTAATCCCTTAAATCGCTCGTAGAATATAGAAGCCACCAGGTGCTTCGTCTCCTTCGCCAGCCTTCAATGGTCTTCAGCTGGCTTTCAAATCGTTATAGTGATCGTGAGGACCATACAGATAATTGCCACGCAGGTGCACTGCACAGGTCCTTCATTACGATACCAATACTCCTTAGAGTTGTAGATGCATTCGCATGCACAGTTGCGAGAGTAGAGCGCAACATATGATCTCGCGAATTGAACTTTCCCTTCAGCAATCCCAACATTCCGCAATTTGCTGACATAAATATAGACGGAGGCTTTGGTAACCGTTAAATTTCACCTCTACTTAATACGTTATTATTTTTTGCGCGAAATTAACTTGAAATAATTCTATAACTTACAGTTCCAAACACAGTTTTTACGTGTATTGAATGTATCGTAATTATTTTTATATATTCAGTAATTATTTTTGAATGTAAAAAAAGATAATATGCAGCTTGTATCGATCTCGTCTTCTAATTCCCAATCATACTCAATTAGATTTTCTTATGCAAAATTATTTGATTTAATATTGGATAATAATGTAAGAAATGTAATGTATAATTATTCGATAATAATAATAATGACAATAATAGTTAATAATAATAGTTGCCTGTAATAAGCAATGCGATGCATAAATCGTCTCTTAGGTATCCTTCTCTGTCAAATCAGAGACAGAATGACGTCATTACCTGCAATTTATTCCGTGACACATGGTGAAAGCAAACCAGTGACGCATATCTTTTTTATCGGTTAACGTTTCGCATCATCATCGTTATAGCTGGCTTTAAACAATAGAAAGAGTCGGTAGATTCTCATAGGGGAGTCTTTTCAGGTTCGCTGGATGATACGGGATTTCTTTTCGGTCGTTTCTTGCCGAGCGCTTCCTGCGAGTAACTCCGTATAAGATAATGATCGGCCATTGTGGGGTACGAAACGTACTGACAGTACAAACAACGCGTCATGGTCGCTCGGCGCTAATCGCGAGAGATAAAAGGGTTAGATAAGGGCTAACGCAGCCTCGATCGGTGATACCGCGAAACACGTTCATTCATACCTCTCTTTAAGAACTTGACGGCGCGTTAATTCATGCGAGAAAGCCGATGATGAAACCCGATATCTTCCTATCGGTCGTAATAATAAAGAGGTCGACGCGAAATAATCACGCTATCAAAACAGAACTACAGCTCAGATGTGAGAGATATTTCCAAGCGAAAAATCCGCGGTCAGATTTTCAAACGTACACTATAAAAAATATGGGTGTGTCGCTGGTAAAAATTTTTCTCAGAATTTTTCGTATAATTTTTCAGAATTTCTACATAATTTTATAACTTCCTCACACTTTTTGTACGAATTGGAACATTTCTCAGAAAATCTACATCTTTTCTCACATATGTTAATTATAACATATCGTAAGATTTCTAAGATTTTTTTTAAGTATGATTTCTGTTAAATGTTATAAAATCTAAAAAATTAAAAAATATTTTTTAAAAATTATGGAATGAAAAATTTCAGAATATTTCAGAATTCACTTGTATGAAAAATTCTGAGAGAAGATGTAAACCTTCCGGATATTTCTGAGTATTTCTGAAAAATGTTCCAATTCAAACAAAAATTATGAGAAAAACTTTCATCAGAGGTGTATTTAACATTATGCGTGTTAAATATAATCTCTTCATCGGGTTAATGTTGATATAAATACATGAAAAAGTACCAATATGGTATTTATGGTGAATTTATTATGAATTTGATATCGTGATGTTAATCCACATCTATACTGAAAAAAATACTAAATTTTAATAAATATTTGTTTAAATAATTCTAAGTAAATATATATTTATTTTATACAAAAATTATTAATTTCATTTTTTTTTACTGAATAAATATTTATTTACCGTAAGTAAATATTTAGTTAGCTATTCAAAGAAATCTATACTAAGATTTAGCAATGTTTTTTCAGAGTATGATTAAATCTATGTTAATGTTTATATCAACACGGTGAGAATTATATAAAAAACATCACATGATTAAATCCGCACCCATATTTTTTAGAGTATAGAAAATCGCTCGTTCGCCAATGATTTAAATCTGAGATTTTTCCTTACGTTCAAACCGGAGAAATTCTCCGCGATTTCTCCGGCGACACGCAAATTCTTAAGACCGTTTCGTTCAAGCAACGATAAATACGTTAATAATGGTCCATTACACATGACACGTGTGCTTACAAGTGTGTACACTTTCAAACATTACATGAGATACCAGCTGATTTATCTGAGTAGATCCTCGTGTCTATCACATGCAGTTGTACAATTGCATCATGCATGTTACTATTGAGGATTGACCGCGACTCGAGCGAACTTTCAGTGTCTACGAGATGTCTTCGGAGAAATCGGTCGAACTTTAAAGACGTGTTATTCAAGCGATTCCGAGCGGTAGATAACGAGCAGAAATTTCTTATACAAAACCATTATAACTTCGCGCACGCGTGATATTTTCTATTCAAATCAAAGTTGTAAAAGGCACCTCTCCAGAACTTAAGGACTGCCTTCTAGGACACCATGTATACCGTTGGCTTCATATGCATATATAACAGCAGTGAAAGCCTCGTCGAGATCGCGACTGCATGTGCTCGCTTAATACCACGAGATTCTCATCCCAAATCTATAGTTACACTCGTAAAACAAAC
>NW_011627526.1:586835-660233 GCF_000204515.1 Acromyrmex echinatior | reverse complement strand
ACGCTTTGACATTTTCTTAAGACCCCTGCAGACGCGATTAATTCTAATTGTCGAGTTCACACTGAGAAAGCGTTGGTTGAAAATGAACAAACTAGAAATTATATCAATTAGAATACGTTATGATTATTACAATTAGAAGTAAATTCAATCCGAGGGGTCAACTACCTCATGTACTGTCATCTATTGCGCCAAGTATTGCTAATGTATTGTTAACATAGGCAATGCTAATAATACTAACGACACCCTAGCAATATGTTAACTAATACATTAGCAATACTTGGCAATAGGTGGCAAAACATAAGATAGTTGACTTCTCAATTTAATCTGAAAATTCTGAACCGTCCATTTTCAACCAAAATTCCAATTAATCCAACCAAATATTTTTTTCAGAGCATTTAAAGATTAAAAAAAAAAAGATTGAACGTAAACCAATAACCTTACTGTCATTGGCCGATTTGCTTACTGCTTACGTCTTACTTCGTTACGTTTTTCTATACGTACGTTTGGTTTTAAACTAGTGAGTGATTTATGTTGACGTGAAGAACCCGCGTTGCTCGTTAATATCCGTTCGATCCTCTATATTTATTCATTCCATACATTCGCTCATTTGTCTACCTACAGAAAAGGATCTTTTTACGATCATACTGGATTCCGGCTGCGGATGCGCGGAAAACGGCTTATTCACGCGCCTTCCGCCGGCGACTGCTGCTCGCATGCTATCGGTCCGCGATGATCTTGTCGAGCAGCCCTGGAACGACGGAAGGCCCGCAATGTAACGATTCGTGTCGGGTATGGTATGGGCGCTGCAATAAAGAGTGCATCGATGCACGCCGGCGTGGCGGACGGCGCCAATTTGTATCGCTGCGGGCGATGCGCGGGCGATGCGCGTCGAGATCCGCTTCAGGTGACTTTCCGCTCTCGTTCGACTGGCCGAGAGAGTTCCTTCCCCGGTTTCGAAGTCCGATCAGTGCGAGAGTCCGGAAGCGAGCGCTCGTAAAACTAAAATATCAACTTTATTCCGTTTGAACGCTTATTATCGGTAATCGCCGCTTTCTAATTGCGTAGATTGTGAATTATGAAATTAATTCAGATCGGTTATTTTTCTTGCACGTGCTTTGATAAAATTATTTTCAATTTAGGGAATAGAATAATTTATTACTTCAGTTTACATTGTTAAGAAAGGACTTGGTTCACAATAACGCACACCATTCACATCTTATATCCATTCATATCCATTCATATCTTATAAATTAATGGCTAACTACAAAAAAAACTAGCTTTCAATAAATCTACCTTAGATTACTTTATATTTATATTAAAAATATATTTATATTAAAAATATATTAAAAATATATTATATTAAAAATATATATTTATATTAAAATACACAATCTAAAAATATAGAGGGAAGAGATATATTGATTTATATTTATATTAGCACACAATCTAAAAATATGGAGAAGAGAAATATATATAAAAAAAGGCTTATAATTAACTCATGTGTGGGATAATGGAAGCGACGTTAGGCATCGACGCTTTTTAAATCAGATATCGGATGCATGAACGTAAACATTATACATTGGACAGATTAGCCGTGGAAGAAAGGCAAGCGGAAGGAGGAGGAGGGAAAGGAATTACAGATCACTGGGTTGAGCCCAGACGTGATCCTCGGGTCATTCTTTCCACGGGTCTTCAGTTTTTGTTGCTATCGACGGGAGAGAGAAAAGGAGGGCAGGACGCGAAGCCTTCGGGCTTCAATCTATTAACACGCCACGGCGATTACGCCGTCCTGATGACCCCGTGGGATTGCATCTCCGCCAGACATTTCTTTCTACGGTGGCTGACTGGGGTAGACTGTTCTTTCTTCCTTCTCTCATGGCTTCTCTCTTACCGCTCTCATCATCCCGACCGGAGTTTGCACCGGAACAATAAACGTTGCTTGGGCAACAATAGCTCGCGTCTACACGTAATCTACATATGTTACCTATTCTCTTGCATTTCAGACAGCGCGCGTAATGACTATCCTTTCTCCTTTTTTCTCTCGTTTGTCGAACTATAAAAATTATTAAAATGAACTATAAGCCTAACAATCTTATTATCTTCCTCATATTATGAAAAAGAAAGGAAAATAATTATATAATTACATTCAGTAATCTCACTATTGTTTTTCTGTTACATCGGTACCTTCTCGCAGGTAGCATAAACCGCATCTGTGGAAAATTTCTTTCTAAATTATACAAAATATTTGGTACGGTTAGGATTAACCGTAACAATTCCTAATTGTGGAGAAATGCGTCGAATATCCTGAAAATAAAGCGAATCGAGGGATACATTCCCGATTAAGCGACGGCAACAGAAGAGATCGGTCGCAAAGAATGGCAGAGGGGAGGGGGGATGAATTTCCGGTGCACAGGATCGTAGCTAGCCCTCGGCTCTTCTTTCATTGCGCACAAAAGGATAAGGCCCGAAGGGGATACCTTTTTCTTTATGGCCTGCAACATCGGAGGGTGGCTCGTTTTCTCGCCAGCTGACACCTATCTTCAGAAAGGGAAAATCGCTTTGCGACAAATCTCATTGGAATGCAGTAGTCTATACAGTCTACTATTCATTGTAAATTCAATGATAGTCTGTATGTACATTCCTTTCTCGAAGAAAATTTGACAAAAATCATTATTACACTTAACGATGATTAATCATGACATTTCATTTGTTTGAAAGCATAAAAAAACGTTACTCAAATTAAATTTTGTGTATATAAGGTGTATTTGTTAAGATATACAAGGCAACATCATATTTAACATCAAAATAACAATAAATAACGTCAACTTACTATTTGGATAATGATTTAATGGACACGTAAAACTTTATGGCCAAACTTTTTTGTCATTCTGTACATAATGTGGATAATTATTCAAAGCATAAATCGATGTATTCCATAAAAGTAGTATAGGAAACAATTTTAGTGATAAAAAGGCATTTTTAATAAATGACTACTCCGTTTTAGTTACGTAATTAATGCTATGTCGTAATAAATTCATGGGACAACGCAAGAAATTAAGATATTAGTCAACTTAGAATCTGTCTCGACCACAGAATAAATGAAATGATTACGTTCGCGGAAAAAAAGAAAGATAATCTTTTCCAGAAAATAATGTTCTATACGAATGAACGAGAAACTACGCGAAGTAGGACGATACGTGAGTGTACGATGAATTATGCAGTCGATGAGAAATGTTGCGTCGGTTACAATCGTCGGCGTTGCATTATCCCTAATTAGAGCTCGAACGAAGTATCAGAGCTTGGAGTGTTGCAACCTTGAGATTACGTGCTACTTGGCTTACACGAGTCGCACTCACATAATTTCCTTCGAAGACTGATGCATGTAAATACCTACTTCGAGTCATAAAGAAGTTTACATCTTTGCTTGATTTCGCGACAAGGTGTCTTTATTACGCGAATATTATCAGTTAATATTAAAATCTAATAAAATAAAACAATTATTTAATTTACGAATAAATAATTGACTCTCGAACGAGTTGAAAGTAGTATTTATTTTCATAATATAATTTGATTTTAACAATTAATAAAATTAAATCGGAAATTTATTCGCGAAATTTATATCGAGTCTATTAAAATTTACAGATGTTGGAATGTTTCCACATCTGGTGGAATTTTCGTTGTCAAACTCTGTTTAGAATAACTTAACCTAGACCCTTTTCTCTTTCTTCGTGTTCTTACTGTTCGTCTTTCCCTGCCAGGAGTGAAGGTGGCAATCGCAACCGCATTGTATTCAAATGATGTTTCAAGGTTCACAAGTTCTCTTAGACGTGACATGGAAAGGAATTTTTCCATGCAGCTTCCCGTTTCGCGTGAATTACCACGCGATTTTCTGAATATAAAAATCCTTGTTAAAAACTATAAATCCTGTATAAGAAGAATAAAATTGTTTTAGCTGCATTTCATTAAAACGACTAAGTGAGAACATAATTGTATTAAAGTGAGATAGGAATTTTCAATATGAACTTACAGTATATTGTTATTATTCATTATTATCTACATTTATTTTTATATACCTATGATCTCTACTATGAACATTATACTGTCCGTGTAAAAATAAAACCTTGGCATTTTCATCCATAGAATATTGCGCAAAATAACTTAAAGAATATATGAATCGTAACGCCTTGCGCGACTACACAAACATTCGCCAGCGGAAAACACCGGTCGACATTCTCGGCTGAAAATGTATGTACATTTATTACAAGCAACAGCCGTAATTGTATGTACACGCGACACGTAACATCGATTATGACTAGCAGTAACGTATGCGCATCGGCAAAAAGTTAATGAGAAGAAGCTTGTGCCACTGCGTGACACGCGCGCTTTACATGAATTACGTTTAAAAGGAATAAGTAGTGCATACTCGTCCTTCAGTGAATTGAATTAAGCTACAATGAAAGAAACTAAAGTATTATTTTTATTTAATGACTCATTATGTTCAATATTTTTATCATTATGGAATTATTGCGACTGTTATATTGGAAGAATATAATCGATAATATTACGAGAACGAAAAGCATTGCATTGTGCGGGAAAACAGATAGAATAGATACTAGCAACTTTTTACATAACTATAAATTGTATAATTTTAACCGTTTTATTAATTTTGTCAAATTTGCTTTATTTAATTTCTTTACACTGAAAATGACCTAATAATAAGGTCGAAACGTATGTTCTAAGAATTTGAAATACATACAAATCTAGCTTGTAGCCTTTTTTGTTATTTATTGTTTAAAGTATTATCTTTTGTTAGTGTCTTAGCGTTAAGTACCGTGTATAAATAGTAATAAGTAATGTATTCTTCGCCAAGCATTTAAAAGCAACGAGGATGTGCAGTGACACGGAATCGCCCTATATAAATAAGTAATGAAGCTCGGGGAAAGGGTTACGCTTAGGGCCCAAAGATTGCGTAAATACATCACTGCGGGGCCCTCGATTTCCCAGCAGGGAGGCCCCTCTTAACACTCTCCTTCGAGAGAAGGAGAGAGAAAGAGAGAGAGAGAGAACGCGACGAGGAAGGTGCTCTCGAGCGAGAGCGAACGATCGTTCGCCATTTATTTACTCCTGGATTTAATCGCATCCGCCGACCGCCGTTTCCTGTCGCTACGGGCAGCCCGTTTCTTATGCGAGAAGGGAAAATTAGAAAAATATTAGACGGCCGGCTCGGTTCGGCTCGGCTCGGTCGAGTCGCTCGAGACGAGGTAATAACATCGCTCCGACGATCCCACCACGATGAGAATCTGAAATTGACGATCGCGGTAGCGATTTCGTAATCTCCCTACCTTCCTACGCGTTGCCTTTATTTAATATTCCGTTTGATTATAGACCTCGACGTCGTACGTGTATCCGCCAATGAGAAATAACTGGATATGCCACTTTTTATACTAATATATAGAAAATAGATGAATATTTGCAATGAGGAGAAGTTGTACGCGAGAAGCAGATGCTGCAAATACTCATAGTCCATTACTGCAACACTTTCGCCTTTAACGTCCACCTCGACCATTCTCTTACAGAGATTCCAGAACTGCATGCAACTCGCGAATTTCATATTCCTAAAAAGCGACCGCTTTGTTTCGAGCGTGACGCGGACGCCGTGTTGTAAACGTCATTCTATCCGTTCGAATGCATAACTCCGAAGATTTATCGTTACGTAAAATTACAGCAGAGTTCTATGCCGATGATCTCGAGTCGGGGCTACGCATCGTGCGGAGATTGAAGTTATTGTTCGCGGCGTAAGAGATGAGTCGACGTATTGTACGCATAGAAAAATACACGCTGTATGCAAATAATAACAGGGTTGCTACAAAACTGGAAGTCAGGAAATTGACAAAGGAATAGTCAGAGAAATCAAGGAAACGTCCGGGAATTTTGCAAAATTTTGTGGAAAATAAAAATTCTTGACTTTAACAAGTTTAACGTACGTACGTTACACCTAATATACGCAATTTTGGATTACTACTAACTTAATTAAAAATACATTGTCAGCAACATTAATAGTAATTTATTTAACATAAATTGATTTCTTAAAATATTTAATGTTTTCCAAATCAGAAAATTAAAAAAATTTTAAAATATTATTAAAAGTCGGGGAAAATCAAATGAAATTTTATTTGAAAATTAGGGAAAAGTCACGGAATTTTAGAATGAGGAATTTGTGACAACTCTAAATAATTGCTTGTTTCTAATATTTCAAAGTTTATATATTTGCAAGTTTATTATAAGTTCATCACAAACACATTCAAAACGTATTCTGAATCCTAGTAAGTTCATTACTTCAATCAATTAAATTAAAATTCGATTTACTCACGATATAAAGTCACTTTTCCGATCAGTTTTACAATGTCCTTCAAAAGAAAATAAATTCTTCTTTTGAGTAAGTTTTTCTAAACTTCGTAACAGGTATATCTTAAGATTATTATCAAGAAAATATTCTTTTGTTAAAGATAACCGTTACTCAAAAGAAAGAAAGTAAATTGAATAATCACTTTTCTTAGAATGATATTGTGTGAGTTCATCTCATAAGCGAATTCAAAGAATCGCCACGGGAAATTACTCGAGGGTTCCATTTCTTAAGTGATAATTGCCTCAGACTTGTTTCCGCGTAATGTAAAGAGAAATTCTGGGAGATTTTAAACGTCAACTTCTTCACAGGTCTAATCAAGACAGGCCTAATGATCATCTCAAATTTTTCTCAGGTAATCTTTTAAATTTTCTTTCCTGGTCTATGTAAGTTCGTGGTCGTCAACGTTATCCCGCGAGATAGTCTTAGACTCGTTCCTGACGGGGATCGACTTCTTCTGTCTTACTTTTTTTCTTATGAGCGAAGATCCGATCGGGAGAAGGAAACCGCGGCCCCGCGTGGTTCTGATGGATATCTGCCTGTAAAAATTAACATACACACACCGAGGAGCGGGGGTAATGACCGACTAGCACGACGAGATTCCGGTGTGTAGGTATGTGCGTCTTTGCGAAAGTGTGCGTGTGTGCGTATCGACGACGCAGCGACACAACGTGCACCAAGCTCGCTTAGCGATTCTCGATTCACGTCGTCGTGCAGGGTCAACGATCGGATACATCGTATTTCTTTGCAACGCGGAGGAATCGATCGCGGTGTTAAACGCGGCTAGTTTGTGCAGTCGATTTCTTGGCCAGCGTTCGCCGATATCGGTGACTTGAGCACGCACTTGAAAAAGCAGTCGAGTGGTCGACACGCATTCTAAAAACGAGCAGATGGTATGGCCAATGTTACGCCTGGCTATCGAGAAAAAATTAGGAACCCCAACGCAGATTTTAATAAAGTTCAAAAATAGTTGCTTATCTTGAATTTTTGATATCGGAATAAACACATGTTTTGTCGTAATATTTTTTTCTAGTGTGTAATTAGAACGTTAAAACACATTTCATTAATCTGTACTCAAAGCAAAAGACAGTGGTGACAAAACTATAATTATATGTAGAATTAATGTACATATTTAATGTACATATTGTATATAATTAAATGAACTATTTATAGAGTATTGCAACGATAATATAATTCATTCAAGTATGTGCGACATTAATTCTACATATATAACTTATAAAGCTGCCATTTTTGTAGTTACTGTTTTTCTCTCAGCATAGAAATTAAAAGTATTAATACTCCATACTATTTGAATTGTCACTCTGAAGAGTGAAATCTCACTGTTAAAGATTGGAAATTGAGCTACTCTTTTTCAAGATTAGTTCAATTTTCTTTAAAGATTCCACTTCAAAGAATTTAGAGAACATACGTTTGCTTAAAAGTAATTGTCTTATTAATTGTTTGTATACCAAACCTTATAAACACCTACAATCAATCTCGTTAAAATCCTCGTTGCCGAGTTTAATTACGATTTACACCGCGTTGCAATCTTAGCACCCCGCGACGGAGATCCGCTTTTTCGACCCGATTCTTCGACACGATTCTTCGACACGATCCTGACATTACGGCAGCGTGACATTAAACGTCGGCGCCGCGATTTACGCGCTGAAAATGTTCGCTCGGGCAATGATCAGCGCCGACTGGGGCCACCTTTGTCGGCCGTATACTCTTGTCAGATCCAACGACGACACACGTGTGCCACATCACTGCATCGCCATGCACGGCGAAGAAAGTGTATGCGGGGCCAACCACTTCCAACGTGTGAGTAGACGTTCCTCGTCGCATTGTTTCGACGATCGAGTCTGTTGATGTCGAGGCATCGACCGACACGTTTACAATGTTTTGACGCCGAAGCGCCCAATGATCGATGCATACGTACGGCGATCACTTCCTGGTGACGTGCTCGTTGCTTCTTTTTTTCGCCCCACTCATAAATCATCTCCGGCGATTTTGTTCCGTTTTAATAATTTATGCACGCTTCGTTTAACTCGCTGCGTCGTCTTGCTCGTAACACAAAATTCGAAACTGCGGATTGATTAGATTCTTTCACGGTATATTTAATATTTAACGTAACGTATCATTGAAGAAATTGAAGTAACTGTTCTTCGCTAAATATCTCGACGCAATGTGCAACTTATGAATCATTTAGCATCGAGAATCGGGGGCTTATTAAATCTCGAGAAGTAACGGTAAGGGCTAAAAAAAAAAAAAGAAGAAATTATGTGAAGATCTCGAATGAAGTTTGTACTCGCAATGAAAAAGGATGAGTTAACTTAAAAATTCCCCGCATGACCCTGAAGCAAGTCATTATGTAAACTGCATATAGGAAAGGGGAGGGGAAAAAAAGACGTGTTCCCTGCATAATGTATATTTGCAGCGCGGCTTTAGTAGTCCCTTAGCCTTGCTTCGAGTCTCTTATATACCTCCGAGTTTATACGCCGCGGAATATACTACTAAGAAGAGAAATATGCTATTCATACACACCATTGGCTATATCTCGTCTGGCCGCGCAACACGGAGACGACTTGCGCGGGTCGTACGTTTGCGTGGTATCGCTCGCCCGGACTCAAATGGGTTTAGAATTACAAGACAAAGTGAGTGGACCGAGTGCATTATCACATGCGCTGACATCGTGAGACCCGCCGCTCAATTATGCAGCTGCGATGGGTGTCAGCTTTCTTCCCGCGTTCTTTCTCGTCTCGTTCGTTTTTCCTCACTTTCGTTCCTGCACGCGCGGTATTTGCGTTATCACATCTGGACCGTCGATTCTGAGGACCGCCCGCGGAAAGATGATCTCGGATATAATGTAAAGTGCGCGTACACGCGAAAAAATATTTTGCTGCTTCAGCTAGAATTAGGGTAACTCTGGGCAAATACGCCAAAAAAGTCAGAAAAAAATAGAAGGAGTGGAGGTAATTTTCCCGCAACTACTCTGTTACATGCCTTTATATATTAGTATGTGTTATGATTTCAGATTTTATCGTTAATATTAATGAAATTATTGTGAGTTGAATTGATTTGTCACTGTGATAAGTAACGCCATCATAAATTATAATCTACATAAAATGATTACCGTAGGACGTGTAAAAGTCTGAGTGGTTATTTCGTGATATGTGTAGTGGAATAGTAAACATGTTGTGTAGCAAAATACAAATGCTTTGCTTTCATATTCTTTGTTTAGTTTGTTGTCTTGTATATCCTACCTGTTTGGGATATACGGCATTTTTAGCGAGCGGGATTTATGCCCAAAGCATATAAAGTGCGCAGATTGAATTCAGTACACTAAATACAATAAACGCATATGAAATATGTACCTCATGTCATAACACTTGTAATATATGTAGGAAGATTGTAATTATTATTTATTACTTCATATACCATACATATTTACCATTCTTATTTCTTAATAAAACTTTATAAACACATTTTATAAGTTATTGTGTCATTATACGTCTTATTTATATGCATTATTTGTAAATTTTTCATACATACCCCCTATGAGTAGCCATATATCCCATCCCTATGGGATGTACGGCAAAAATGCAAGGATTTCAAAAAGTTTATTTTTTAATATAAAAAATAAATGTTTCGGATTTCTAATATTTTTTTCATAGTAGTAGACAGTACAAACTTTTACTAATATAGTTTATAAACATGGTAAATAATACTTAATAAATTAAGTTTTTGATAGGTGCGGCATATATACCGGAGTTACCTTATAGCTGTTTTTTGTATCTGATAGAAAATTATGTATCATAGAATTTATAGCACAAAATTCTATCTCTGTCATCTACATGATTAGATACAATATATATCGAAGTACTTGCTAGAAATTTATCTATTTTAATTATTCTTAGATAATTTTCGCTTGCTAACTGCAAAATCATTTTTTTGAGTGTACGCTTTTTTTCATGGAGTACATTGTGTAAATCAAAACATTGAATCAGTGTTGAAACGTCTCGAAAAGTGCATATCTTCTATGTACATATATCAGAATCTTCTCCCGTTTGAAAAGAATATTTCCATAATTTTATTATATTTACATGTTTTGATTTTTCTAATAACCATGATTCTAATTATGTTGTATTTTTTTACTTTCCGCCATTTATTATCTTTTTCTCTATTTAATTAATTTGAAGATTTTTTCTCTTGGCTATCTAACATTTTCTTAAAAATAAAATACTTGTAAAAAAATCTAAAAAATACGGATGAATGGATAATACGGTCGAATTCTCGAAGAACAAAAGATAGTTAACTTTTAGACATTTTTTGGGTTTTTTTTGTGACAGTTGTAAGAATTTCTTTGTTAAGATTTTTCGACTTTGTGTCATTTTCTTGAATAATTTTCTTCTATATGGTCGAATTCTCCTTACGAGGCAAATATTTCAGGACTTTTCGGGGCGATCTTTTCGGCAAAGGCTCTCCTCGCGGTTGTCCGTTCATACGGGCCAGTATATTTATAGTTTGACCGTTAAAAACAACATGTAGCCATGGCTGCGGCGGGCCGTTCAACGGGCCACGTAGAGTACGGGACCGGTCTCTTAATCTTTACTGGAAATAAACACGCACACGTGACGCTGCGCATCGTCGCGTCAGCAGCAAAAACACGCCTCCGACGTTTTCGAGACATTACCGATCGCCGTTTTACGAACATTCATTATTTCTACTCGATTGTTTACTGTATAAGGCTACTTTGTTATGCCTAAATTTAACTGGGAAAAATTACATGATTTATGATGATGTCTTGGAGCTTGCAAAGAAAAGTTATCTTATCTATCGGAATCGATCGACATTACGATTTTTCGTTAAATTATATGCGATGTGATAAAAATCATAAATTATTAGGAGCGCAAAATAAATAATATATTTTTTAACATTGTTAAATTTTCGATTGAAATTAAGTTTCAAGTGATGCAAACTAGAGGAAATAAAGTTCTAACAATTAGATGTACACGGAGAGAATTTTTTACTCTTAAAAATAAAACTGGCAAAACAGATGATATCAAAATTTTTAGTAATGGGCAATTACTATTAACAATTTTATTTAGAATTTATTTTGTCCTATTTTAATTAATTTAGTATATTGAGAATCGCCATTGTGATTCTATACGCGATTATATACGTGATTCTATATTGTGGTACAATACAATATTTTAAAGATTTTTTCCACTTCAGTAAAATTGATCAAACTTATTTTATACTTTATTGTAGTTTTATTAATGAATGAGAGAGATTTACATTAAAATTCTTCGAAATACAATATATTGTACAAAATGTATTGTTCCACAACTGTCATATTTTCAGGGTAAATTTCAAAAGAAAATTCTATCGTGTAGCGTATAAAATCACAATGGCGATTCTCAATATATAATACTAAAAAAAAAATTAATTAAAATAGGGTAAAATAAATTCTAAATAAAATTAGTAATTGTCTAATACTGGAAGTTTTGATGTCATCCGTTTTGCCAGTTTTATTTTTTGGAGTAGACTGCTACATTGTATTCGAAAGTTCACAGAATGAGGTACGCTACGTACAACGAGGGTCGTTCACAGAGTCGTAAAATAATCGTGTCAGTTCCGCTTTTCGTTGGAATCCCTCCGAACAAAGAGCCATCCATTCAGAACGAAATCGAAAGGAGGATCCGACAAAAGGGACAAACGGCATATGTTGAAACATGCGAATACTCCCGCACGCTATGATCGACATATGCTCTCATTCTTTTTCGCCGCGCTCGGATGTGTTCGTTAATGAATATGCTAATATCACGTGGCCGTTGTACCGGCATCTGTCACTTTCGGTTTAATTGAAATCGCACAAAAATTGAACGCTATCTATCTTCATAAAGTACTCATGTTCCTTCGTGTAATCTCGCACTTACATTGTCGCAAAATGGGAGATCAGATAAATATCGGGGAAGTTGGAAACGGTCATAGAAATTAGGAAAATGTCAGGGAATTTTCAGGAGAATTATAATAAAATTTTTGGCTTTAAAGAAGTTTAATATGCGTACATCATATCTACATATATTGTAGTATTTGGAAATACCACCAACTTAACAATTAAAAATGCAAGCAGTGTCGGCAACATTAATGATAATTTATGTAAAATTGTTAATCTTTCAACAAAATATTTGACGGTTTCTAAATCAGGAAGATAGAAATATTTTAAAATATTATTGAAAGTCGAGAAGAATCATGAAATGTCTGGAAATTAAGAAAATATTATGGAACTTTAGGAAAAGAAATAATAAACTGAATCACTGTATATACCGTGTTTATTTCAGCCAGGTGTTAATTACGCCGTCCATCTAACATCCTTCCTCCGATACTTTCGATTAATCTTGTAAATTATCGACTATATCGATCTCACCGAGCTTCTCTGTGTTAAATGAAGTCTAAATTTTTGTCTCGCTCGATAAAATCGAAGATTCATCAAAGGGGCCACTGAATTCTTCAACCGGGATTATCGCGCGAGAATCGGTGAGTCGGGAGAGTGGGTCGCGTTCTTTCGATCACTTGGGTGCGAGTTAGGTCCAGTTACGGGCTGATCGTTTCCAAGTAACGATCCCGTACGCAGGGCTCGTCGGACGGTTTCGAAGCGCGGATGCACGAACAAACGACGACGAGATGCGCGAGATGAGCCGAGGGAGGAAGACTCGTCCATCAACAGGATCCGTTTGCCCCGCGGCGAAACGCCACTTACACCGCCCGAGTCATTATCTCCCGTAATCGCCGCTCTTAATTTCATTTCGGCCCCCATATGCCAGGAACCGCAGGAACGGTACGCGCATTCGGGGGACACGCGAGCGAGCAAGGATTATTATCACGATCAACCAGATCATCAATTTATCGATGTACGAGGATGATCCCACGGAATTTTTCGATATTTCTTTAGACTTGATAACAAGATGAGTTCACGTTTACAATTTTCAGTTTCGAATCCTGGTGAAAATTTTTCTCAGAATTTTTCATATAATTTTTTAGAATTTCTCTATAATTTTATAACTTTCTCACATTTTTTTATACGAATTGGAACATTTCTTAGAATTTTTCATATATGTTAATTGAAAATATCGTAAGATTTTTAAGATTTTTTGTAAGTATAATTTCTGATGAAATGTTATAAAATCTAAAAAATTTAAAAATACTTTTTAAAAATTATGTGATGAGAAATTTCAGAATATTTCAGAATTCACTTGTATGAGAAATTCTGAGAGAAGAAGTAAACTTTTCGAATATTTCTGAGTATTTCTGAAAAATGTTCCAATTCGTATAAAAATTATGAGAAAAATTTTCTTTCACCAGGGAAACCCAAACTTTTTGAACGAATCTCCAGCTCTCCAATTGACGGAAAAAAATCTAATCGCTCAAAATTTTGATGACTTTTTAAGTGCGCGCATCCATTTTTCTCCGGTTTCGAAAAGAAATCTTCCGCAAAGATTACATTTTGTGACTTTTTGTTTAATGAAAGCACTACAAAACAATGTCGATGGTAGCAAGATATAATAGTAATCTCTTGTAGGAAGATCAAATCTGATAATTTTCTTTTTAGAAAAAACACAAGATAACAATTTCTTCCATATTGAAATAACCAATATATTACGATGTAAAGGAATGCTAATCCAAAAGTGATAATCATGAATATACAACAAGAAAACTTTGTTTAATTAAATCAATTAGATTTAATTTTAATGTATTATATATATTTGATTCAACGGGCGCTTTTTTTGCTTCTTTCTTTTACTCTATGGAACTTAGAGTTTGTTGCTAATTTATTGCAGCCTTTGTAATTTCGAAGTTTAAGCGTTTCGAATAGAGATCGTCCAACGTATAAAGGCCTAGGCATGGATTTCCAGACGAAGATCAGATTAAACAAGGGAACCAAGCTAGACGCGGGCACGACCGTAAACAGCGGCATTACTTACTCGGCCATCGCATAGCGGACGACCGTTTTACTTGAGCAGCGAGAGAGGAACAGACTGGTTCCGAGGTGCCGTATCTTTTATCTGGTTTGAGCTTATCTCTAAAACACCGGGTAAACACCATAACGTCGCAGCGGTCTTCTAACGGAGCAAGCATTTAATAGGATTCCGTTTGGTTACTTATTTCCCTTTTCGTTGTCACGAATCTGTGCATCAAACACACACACACCCACACACACACACACACACACACACACACACACACACACACGTTTCGGATATCATTTCTTTATATATATAGCTAAAAGTAGTTTCGGAATTTCTTTATCTAAAAATAGTTTTGGAATGAATTAAAGCACAGCATAATTATGCGATATCTCATCATTATATCAAGAGAGTCGCAACGAAACGGAGAAACGGGAGAAAAATACACAATAAAAAAGAGAAATCCATGCATAGTAATTTTACTTCCTATTCCGAGAATTAGACTAGTTGCTCTAGGCAACGTATAACAATCCCATTTTACGGTACTATAAATCTTTCTCACCCATTTTACGGTATTACAATCTTTCTCTTTCTCCCTCTTTCTTTCTCTCTCTTGCAACCTTTTCGCGATTTTTTCGCGGGCGCGCACCACTATAATTTTACGTCGATAAATGCTGACGGACGTGAAACGTACGTATGCTACAAATGACAGGCTGCGTTTTTCCGTTTTGCAAATGCTCGAACAATTTCGCACCCGAGAAGCAAAAAAAAGTAAGCGCAAAACTGTCGTTTCTGACATGTTTATGTCGTAATCGGACACAAAAGGCAAGCTTTATAAATTACAGAACGACATAAATTGTTTTGAGAATAGCGTAATAACCTTATGTAACTACAGATTGTATAATTTATAGTTGTTAAAAGAAGAATCAAATGAATATACAACAAGAATTCATGTCATTCTTCTGCGCAAGTTTCAATTAAATTTATGCACGCTTCTCTTAAGAAATTAAAGAAACTAAAGTTTTAGTACATGTTCAAGTACGAATTTGCTGCACCAATCTCCATCCTTTTAGACAATCAAATTTATGCTCTTCCAAGACAATTCTCTAACAAGACCAATTTGCATTTTACCAAAGGTATTATAAATCAGATGTTACGCTTCTTAATTTTATAAAAGTCGAATTACAAATATTCATGAAATTCAGTTTCATCCGTCGCATTTTCGTAAAGTCGTCATTACTTATGCACACTTTAAGTATTAAAGTCAATTAATTTATTCGAATGTCTTTATCGCTGATGAAAGTTTTTAATAAGCATCGTAAAGATCGCTTAAAGAAATATTATTATGTAACGTTTATGCATTCGAATTTTATGTACGTTTTATATTTACGCCCACATATTTGTCATCATTATATACTAGTTTCGTGATATTTCTTATTTTTATTATTATATATTAACATTATCTTTGAAGATAATATTATCTTTATAGGCTTCAACATTACCGCGAGATCCCTTTTAATAAAACCTTAAAAATATGAGTTTAACAGAAAATTTCATCTCTCTTTGGGACTCTCGAAGTACGTACCTGGTTACGTAAAACTTCCGTTTGAAAATAATTGAAATGGATTAAACGGAGTATAACATCGAGAATCCCAAGGAGTTTGCACTCTCTCGGGACAACCCGCATTATCTCACGGCGTGAGAGCGAAAGGGAACAATAAAATAGCGCACGTAGGTACTTAATTATCATGGGCGCTGAGCATTGTGGCGTTAAAGCAATTTAGCAGCGCGGTAGACGCTATAATTAAATCAACAATTAAATTATACCGTGTCCCTCGATCCCCGTTCTTAATAAATCCGCGAACGCGATAGGCACCTCGCGGAGGGGCTGAACAACCCCCCCTCGTGCGTGCGTAGGTCACGCGGGTAAAAGGCTCGTTATGCAACAACGATGGTATCAGGTCGACGACCTCATTGTCTCCTTATGCACCTGCACGCTAAGAAATGCAGCCAGCAATTAACCGAATAAGAAGTTACGGAGATAATGATGCACGTACCTCTCCCCCGTCCACTATGATCATAACTCTGAAGCGACATTCCGTGGAAGTCACTATCATCAGAATGACGGTTCTGCGAGAGAGCGTTTCGAGAAGTACATATTAAGTATTTAGTGCACAGTAACTTTCGTATATGTGATTTTATCTAATCGAATCGCACATTATCCTTTCTAAAAAGAAGCGTATTTTATCTTTTGTACGTATATACTCGGAGGGGAAAAATTTTTTTTAAATCAGTACAATTATCCTTCGACTTTAAAACGCTCTTTTTGTATACGTCCGACTTTATCGAAGCGCCACACCGGCTGCAAAAAGATTGAAACCCCCCGGAATTTTTTTTCAAAGAATTCTCTCACGATGTAATCAGTATCCTGATCTCTGATGCAAATGGTATGGTGTTAATGATTATTATTCCCTGAAGAACCACCTATTGATGTGCTGCATGGATTACGTGTCTCGCCGCGAATTGACTGAGATTCGCATCGTAATAGGATGCGATTCCGCAAATGGATTATACCGGCCAGCATGCCGGTGCAGCTGTACCAGAATAAGAACGTTAACGATCTCGGCGTACTTTATGCAGCGTCATTCGCGATGACATCTAAGAACGGTAGATGATTACGAAGTATAATGGTTCGAGATAACGGAGCTCGTAGCGAGATGACACTTCCCTCGTGCCAAGATCCGAAAATCTGCACTAGTTTAAAGAAGAATGAAGGTCCCTTTAGTAATCTATTCTTCCCCAATGTTTTTCTCTTAGTTTCTTTTCTCTTCTACGTCCGAGTATTCGCTTGTTCTCCCGGGAACATAGAAAGTGTGATATAGTGTCGTAAGAATCCACGTAGAACCTCTCGCTGGTTTTCTTTCATCGCGCAATCGGAGCAAGTTCCAATTTGGCGCGACATCCACGAGTTTTATTCTCATTTTTCCTTCGGATAGTTCTTACAATTTCCACGTTTCTCGAACGAGAACTCATTTACGTCGTCCGTTCGCATGTTACTAATTTCTGAATCTACGCTAAACGTTGGAAAAGCAGAGCTGGCTTGATTTTCCACGATCTAGTCTTTCACAATCAGTGGAATTTCTAACTTTTGAGATTTCCATATTGTCGGAAGGGCGTTTGATTTTTGAAATATATCTTTTTGTACTATATCATATTTTCCGTACACGGAATAATACATATTGTATTTAAATATTATTTATTTGTGTGTGTTTGAAGTATTTCAGAATTTCACATCGTAGTGTTCAAGTTCATCACAAATATCATATTTATTAAAAATTCTGAATCCTAGTAAATATCTAATATTTCAATAAAAATTCCTAAATTAAAATAAATTTGATTTGCTTATTATATAAAATGACTTGTTTGATAAAAAAATTTTATAATAAATATTTTATTTATTTTTTTAGAAAGAAAAAATAAATTCTTGTTTTGAGTACATAATAATGAATTTCCTTTTAAATTGACAATAAGTATATTAAGACTATTATCAAGAAAATATTTTTTATTGTATTTGACGCACAAAAAATATACGTTATTGTCTTAAGGTTTTTTTATTCTACTTTAAGATAATCCCGTTATTTAAAATAAAGTAAACTGAATAATCACTTTTCTTAGTAATAGAATAATATTTTTCTGTGTGCGTCATTAAGACAACTTAATGATTTATAGAATAATTCTCTACGCTCCACTTATTTTAATCTAATTAAAAATTTTATGTTTCTTTTTAAAATAACTATTCTTGAAAACAACTTCGTGTTATTTACAAAAAGAAGAGATTATCGCGATAAGCATATATTTTACTCATTAATTATTACATAAATTTCGCAAATCTTTAATAGAAATTCATTCGCAAATATATAGTTACGCTTTAATTTATGATCGAAATCACTCATCGAGCGTGTGTGTGTTTACGCGCAATAAAATCTTTCTCTATCAACAGCCATTCCTAATCGAGCCACGTCGCAACTCTTCAACAGGATACAATATACGTTGATGCGCCAGACGTTAATTGCACGCGGGATAGCGATTAATCAAAGCTACCTCGGTTGGATAACCGATAGTTATCCTAGCGGAGCAAGCTTTCGTAAAAGGAAATCCGTCTTAAACGCGAGTTTAAACGCGCTCATGGAAAAAGTAGATGCGCACGATGCAATGTCTGGATCAAGTTTATAAACACGCACACGTACGCAACACGTACACACGTAAAGCAGCTGTCTCCAGATTACGTCTCCCAATCGGTGACGCTGCCAATCGTTCGCTTTTTACTTCGTTGCATCGAAAGGGCTGATCCTATAAACCACTTCTGTTTTGCAGATGTGTCACGTCTCGACAGCTCTTACTTTGCTCTTTCGACGTGGCTGAAAGTGTAAATAGGGCCCTTTCAGAAGCGAAAGCGAGGGAGTGTGTAACTCAATCCGCAAACAGGGTCGCGATGCAGCCGCAACCGAGCTATGGAAGTACGATAAGTAATTAGCTGTAAACTAGTTGAAACTTACAAAGTGACCGAAGATGTACTTGCTCCGATAAAATTACATTTCGATCAACTTGGAGTATTTCTCCTTGGGAATCGAATTCTTCACACAAGCTCCCGTAATATTGACGCTAACTTTTATTCGTTGCAAAGTTCTTCAGCCTAATTTTGTGTAAAGTAAATTTGTCACTTTAACTGATAAATCAATTGAATCCACATGTTTCTTCTACAATCGAGCGGACCATTATTGATAGCGTCGATTGGATCAAGACCTAATATGAGATAACACGTATCTCCATGTACAAAATATCACATGTGATATTACTAGACATACACCGGATATCCGGATATCAATAATACCTCACGAGAGTTGATATATTATCATGACGAAAAAAAGCAATTCGTGCCTGAGTTTTTTTTTCTCGCAACTGTGCCTTTATTTGGATTTGATATTCGTATCTTTATCGTCGTATTACTAAAACGATATAGTAAGATATAAACGGATTTATTTGAGTATTAAAATATTTAGTTACAGAATATTTGTCGGTCTAGAAAATATAATA
This sequence comes from Acromyrmex echinatior, assembly GCF_000204515.1. Next base: position 640,769 of record NW_011627526.1, on the reverse strand, counting down.
CATATCTTATCGATGAATAAGATTATTAGTCTTGAGAGAAAATATCATACAATAAGATTATTAATCTTGAGAGAAGATATCATATAATAAGATTATATTATATCATCAAGGAAACGAATGCTTGTAATAACTATAAATATGTATCATATATTTACATAACGTAAGTTATGTAAATTTGTTTGATCTGTTTTAATTTTATTAAAATGGCTCAATAATGACTCCAACTACAATTAATGATAAATACTATAAACATAATTATTTTCAGAATTATTCTGTCACGTAACAAAGTTTTATAATAATTTGAAACTTTGGAAATTTTATCGATAAAATTTGAGTCCAGATATAATTAAAAATATTCTAAAAGTTTTATATTATTACGACTTATAAGTTCAGAACTGAGGTTTCATAAATTCCAATCAATGATAGTATTCTTAAAACGTCAATATGAAGTCATATAATTCCAGTGGAAGAGGAATTATCGGTTCGATTATCGAACTGATATTACGATGATGGTGGAGAAGATTGTGAAGATGGTTGTGAAGATTCAGATATCCTCTGGTTACACGAACGGCTAGTTTATTCCCCCTCTGAGAGGCGGAACATGTTGGTGCACGTTTACTCCGCGCGCATTGCATGAACAGGCTCGCGCGCGATTCTGCTATTGTTAATCATACGAATCCGCTTCGTGGTCTTGCTCAGTTCAACTATGACCATCGGCAGGGCAACTACCAGATTGTTCGCTCGCGCGTTACAATGTCGAAAATGATAATTCGCGGCATTAGGCATGCGATGACGTGTTTGACGCCGTCGCCGAAGAAGCAGAAAAAAGAGAAGAATGACAGCGGGGACGAGAAAGTGAATTTGCCGCGAAACGACGCGTTGATCGCGGATGCTGCGGATGAATCTCGATTCGTGAAGAAGACCGAGGTACGATTAGAGATGCTTAAAAAAAAAAAAATACCGCGTCTATACTTCAATTTCTATATAAACCTGAATTATATTAAATTCTATTATATTATGATTTTATTAATAGACAATTTTTAATGAACAATGTAGAAGTATCATTTTCACGACAGATGTCCCCGCGGAAATCTTCGTCTTATTCAAATTCAGTTAGTCGATTACTCAATAATTTCTTCAAAGAAAAATATTAAATATATGATATATTAGATATATGATTATTATATTATTATAGATGTGTTGACCATCAACACTATCTAGTGACAAAAAACCGCGGATACTTTTTAGATGACCCAATATAATCAACTCCGAATTCATTCGAGGATATCAAATTGTTATTAAAATTAAAATCGTTGGCTTCATAATATCTTCGCTTGCGCGAGGGTGGGGGGGGGAGGGGGCTAAATATTTATTGACGAGACCCCTCGGAGAAATCATAAAGGACCATATATCGATACTCGATAGCCTATCGAGTATCGTGCATTAACACTCAAGGTCCGCCGACGCGACGCGACGCGATGCGATGCATAGGTCTCGTGGATGACTCATTGTCGGCGGAGCCGGAGAGAAAGAGAAAGAGAGAGAAATTCCACACACGCGGGGGCCTCTCCTCGTTCCTCTCCCGACGTGATGCGGAACCGACGACGCCGACGGTCCTCGCATTCCCGTCCGATTGTCCTGAATTGAGAGGGTACATTCCTGAAACCTTACCGAACCGCATGCCGGAACGCGGCAACTATCGGATTCAGAACAGAGACGCGGCGGTTCGATATTTGACTTACAAATGAAATTTTCACAACACCGCCGAACTTTGAAAGTTTTTTTTTTTCCTTCTCTTTTTATCGTCGCTTATCCGGAGCCAACAGCGACAAATGACACGTGCGATTGCGACGATTGCGATGATTGCCGTGTGTATGTGCGCTCGATTTTTATCGTGATTTTAATTGTGATTTTAATTCGCGAATTTTGATTAATCGCAGTATGTATTTTCATTCGAACAGCTTTAGCATTTGACGTTAACGCTGCGAAAGATAAATATTTCAGAATTTCTAGAAATAGCGAAATTAATGGTGATAAACACGATTATAAAACCTTGCTAATCGGAAGTTGATTTTAGTTTCAAGACACCTGTAGCGAGCTTTAATGCATCCTGGTATACCGTAATATCTCGTCCGGTTCATAAATTCGAAGATATCCCATTGCGAGACCGTGAAATATCCGTCGTGTGTCGGCAATAAAGTATCGCGATGTATCACGCAGAAATAATAAATGGCTCCCGAATGTCGCAGTCAGCTATGGTTTAATTCAATCTTATAGCCGACTCTCGCGGATATAATTGCGCAAGAATTTTAATACACTTCCGTGAAATAAAACCAGTAATAATAAAACTGGAAAATAATCTAATCCAATTCAAAGTTTACAATCAAATTAATCACAAATAACAACAATCAATTGTATTTTCTATTTTATGTATTCCATTTACGCATTTGAATTAGTAGATTATATACTAAAAAAAATATATATTTCCGTAATAAAATTAATAACAATAAAAAAACTACTGAAAAATCTAATCTAATCTATTCAAGAGAGATTCAGCAAATAACAACAATTAATTAAATAACAACAGTCTATTTTGTTTTCTATTTTTTTTTTTATTTACTCCATTTAATTTGAATTATTTGAAGCATTTAAATTAGTAGATTGTATTAATTTGTATACATTATGAATTAATTTTTACAAATTCTTCCTCCTTAGCGTGATTTATCAAGTTCATATTATTTTTAACTTTTCTTTTATTTCAACAACTTTCACAGAGAGCCAGAATCGACTTTGCGATCGATAGAACAGATCTCCTTCACGATCGCTAACAAGAATATTCACATGTCCGCAAGTCGCGTAGAAAAAGGGTTGCGAGGCCGATGCTCCGCGTGATGTAACCGCATGGCTAGAGTGACTGCCCTTGGTGTTTCTTTTTTTTTTTTTTTCACGAAGCATGATGATCTCGATTACATCTGGCCTCGTGAACCTTCTCCTTTTCCTCCTCCCTTTCCGCCTCCTCCTACTCTTGCTCCTTGCTTCATCTCTCCTCTTATTGCTCGTCGTCTTCAAAACGGTGCCCGTGATTGATGGTCTTGTGCTTGTTGTATACGCACAGTCGCTCGATACGTCGATATACCGTTAACTTATCTTCTGCATTGTCGGATTAAAGCGTGCGAACGGCCTGCGATCTGTTACTCCAACAAGTGCAAGTAGTTTGGCTCAGCTACGCGTTCTTTCTAGAGAGTAATGGTTCTCGAATCTTCTTTGCATAATAACTCGCCGCTGATGTTGATGCAGTCTTTTTCGTTCCTTAAGCGTCTACATCATGAAATATGCATTTTCTCAAATTAAAGTAGCATGTATATGAAAACATTTGTATTTTTAAATACATTTACGTAGCATATACTGCAGTAGTTTTTACGAATAATATTTATTTCAAATGATTTTTATTTAGCCCTGAGGAATACTTACCTGATTTCTTTTTTTTTTTTATATGTGAACGAGTATTTTTACACTCCAGCAGTGACGAATAAATGTGAATTGAAAAATATTGTTTTGTATGAATATTATTTAATATATATATTTTTCTTTTTTAATAATTATTCTTAAAGAACTTGTGAATATACATTTCCATCAAAATCTCGCAACAGAGAAACGTAATATTTATGAAAATCTTTTTAGAAAGACTACTTAACATGCTTATTTCATTTAACGTTTGTTGATTTTATTTTTTCCAGAAAATTTTAATTAAATATGTATAATGCATAATGTTTTCAAATACTAATAAATCGAAAAACAATCAATAATTTACAATATTAATAATAACAACTTTTATTGTCAAAAATATCTTATTATTTCCGGATCTAAAAAAAGTTCATTTTGATTAATATTTATACAGAAATGATTAAAAAATTGAAGGATAACATTACAAGACATTTGATATAATTATTGTAAGAAGAAAATAATGTTCGTTTTCGTGCAGAGTTCTAAGGCATAACGAACAGAATGAAGATTTTATATTTTCCTAATGAAGAGTTTGTTTGCATTCCACTCACATTCCGGATTTAACATAAAGCGAGAGAGGATGTCTCGCAAGCTCGTTCGAGAAATCATAAACACCTTGGTTGTTTTTTTGTCTCTGATGTGGAATCATCACGCCATTGAACAACAAGCAGCTTAGCTTCGCCCATTACAGAATATAATGTGGTCAACGACCAATAAGTCGGGTATCGCGATGGGATCGACTGGTCGCGCAGGTTCGTCCGTCGTCCTAGATCCCTTTTTTCTTACGCAGCTCCGACGATTACGAATGTTTCATGAAAACCAAAGTAGCTTCGTAGAACCAAATAGCTAAGGATGCACGCTGCATCCATCCTTTTGTATTAATTGTCACCGCGGCACACAATAAGGCACACGCGAAACTTGACTTTGATCCGTGATCTCGTTAACTCGCAAATGTTTACGCGCTGTCGGCTCATCGAGCTAACATCATTGGCATTTGCTTCGATTAACGTTATCTAAATATTCAGAGTACAATGCGCACTAGCTGTATGAAAACAATTAACATCGTCGTACGGTTTATTAAAGGAAATTAGATACACCTAATTACTTGGCTAATTATGCGTTTTGTCGAACTTGCACAGATAATTAATTCATGACTACGTGCACCAGTTTGCATTATTAACCCAATTTATTCACGTAACTGTACACGAAAAGAACAATTTTGTGAAGTATTTAAAAATTTAGCCGGATATAGATCTGAAAATAAATTTTGTCATCAAAATAATTACGTAGAACGCTCAAATTAATTGCTACAATGTCAACATTTCTTGCAGGACTGCTCATCATATTTGAGTTTCCTACATAATTATTTTGACTAAGAATTTATCTTCAAATCTGTATCTATATACTTAAACTTTTAGATATTTAGCAAAATCATTCTTTCAATACAGATTTAATACTCGCTGTTAAGGTTTTGACGAAGTAATTCTGGGCACAAGTAAGTAATGTAGCAGCAATCGTTGCTCCATCAGATAATATCGTCAAAGCACGAGCTTGCAATTCGCTCGCCTTACATCCCGCACATCCCGCACATCCCGCTGCGAGATATTAAGTTTATTTCTTAGCGAAGGGAAAGATAGTTACGGTATCGCGGTTAAGGGCCGTAAGATAGTACGGTGGGCGCGCGTGCAATTAATTGTCTTTTCTCACGTGTCAGAATGATGTACCGAACTTATCGCCGGAGGAACGCTACTTTGAAATGCACTTTGCCGATAAACACCGCATTCGTCATTACGCGGATTCTCCGCCCGCTCGCAGTCTTTTATTGTCTACCAGTAATCATTACCCGTTACGGCTGAGTGCGGCCTTTTTACAAAGAGAGGCGTGTTTGATGCGCCACTGACTTTATGACTCGTCATTGTGTCCCGCGTACGTTTTAATATACATCGTGCACGAACGCTCGAGTATATTGGAAACATTTGTAAACTTTATTGTATCGAGTTCCCGATAAGTTTTCAATTTAAGGCGCTGTCAGCTATGTTGCAAGCATACAAAAATAAGGAAACGAAGAATCTAAAGTTGGGAACACAATAGGCACAGACAATAGGAACAGGGAATAACGAGTCTCCCAATCAGAAGAGAGCTCTGAAGTAATATATTGAATAAATTAAAATGTCAAGGCTTTTTTAAAAAACGAGCAAATATAGTTAACTAGTAGATATTTGCTCGTTTTTTAAAAAAGCCTTGACATTTTAATGTATTGCATTTACTACTTTTCTATATTAATACGTATATTGAATATTATATCTCAGAACTCTGATTGGACGGCTTATTCTCTGTTCCTATTGTCTTTTGTGTTTCCAGCTTAACTCTAAGAATTTTACATATGTAAAAACAAGTGAACTAGCTTATCTCATTCTAAAGGTGACCCTATACGTCAATAATACTGAATCAGTAATACTAACAGTATGCATTAATCTTTTTAGTATTTTTACAACCTACACGATCAGTAATATGGACAATACGAGTATATTTCACTTTAATTTTATGAACTATATTTATTACACTGTGACATACTGTGACATGGGTCTTAATACTGGATGCTTGGAAATCAAAATCTAGATCACCGTCAGTATTCTACGTCCTACGTCATCCATCAATATTAACCATACACGATCACTAATACTATCAGTATTTGTTAATACTGACAATATTATTGATCATATAAGGTCACCTTAATATCTTATGCATAATCTATCCTATTCTATCTTAAGCAGATCTTGAAAAATATGGCGGACCAAACATATAGTATCCAATCTGTTACTTGAAGATCTCTAGTTCTGACTATGCTCTCTGTTCTTCTCTCCCGACTGGCAATGGACCGTCGTGCGTGCACAGTTAACGCACGTGGAGGTGCGTCGTCCGTGAGACGGTAATTAGCCGGTATGCGAAACGCGCCGGCGTCCTTGAATTCACGCACATTAAATACGCACATATGCGTATGCGTCGTACCGTCTTCTGCAATCAGTCCCTCGCGCGCCACTCGATTTCCGATATCCTGCATTGAGTAATGCGGTAATATTATCGGACTTCTCATTACGTCGTCCAAGTCGGGAAACGTTACGCTATATAGTTACGCTGTATAGCGATAACGTCGAACGTGTTCCGCGTCCAACGCTATGCGGCAAATATCGCGAATACAATGAGAAGCGTTATACTCGAGTCTCGCTAATATTGAGTCACGTCACTGAACTCGCTAATGAATATTAATTGGGGATAATCAAGAGCAGCCTATTCGCACAATCCTAACGGGTCTAGCTGTGAAAGTAATGAGAATCAAATTGTAATTAACGTTATAGTCTAACAAGAGAAATCCCTGATTCTTGCGTCCATGGAGAAATTCTGTCGACGTCCGCTATATACGCACGCGATACACACATTCTATTTTCCTCCCGCGCCCCGTTATAACGCTGGCCCAGCGTGTTTACAACGTAATTCCGCTTTGCATGTTTCACGTCCTCTGCACAATAGGAGAATTATAATTTTTAATTGGGCAAATTTGAATCGCATTACGCCAATTAATCCGCAACCGGACGCTCCGCTTCGATGCGCTCGCGTCAGGAACGTTACATTACGAGTTATTGCAGCTAAGGATGTAGGGAAGGTATAAATCGAGGAAAGAGAGAATTGCGATTCTGTAATCAGCTATACGCTCGCACACGTACTCTCGCCATTGGCTATTAGAACACCGCAATTTGTTATCGCATGTTTTATGCGTGTATTAGAATTTTCATGTATCTCTTAACAACTTATCAGATAACTATAATTCATTCCTTACCTAAGTAATTTAATATACGAGGAGAGTCAATAAGTAATCACAATTTTACCCTTAAAAATCAGGATGGTGATTAAGAATGTATTAAAAATATTTTTTAACAAAATGAAAAAGTATGGAAACGAATTTTTCCATATTACACATATTTGGAAGTAATAGAAAAAATTTAGCGGCGATTTTAGAACCTGGAATCAGAAATTGTTTCAACAAGAAGTAGACATGTTTTAAAATAATTAAGATGAAATGGGAAAATTTTTATTTAAACATAATGTTTCGAATATTTTAAGTGCGCTTATGCTTTCATAAATGCAATTATAATCTTGATAATGTAAAGTAATTATAATCTTGAGAAAACGTAGAGAGTTTATCTTCTCGTTGATAAGAATTGTGGCATATCTTGTCGCAGCGTGTCGTGTTCTTGTTAACTAAATAATTAGGTACAATTAATTGCTTTATCTGAAACATCACTCGTTCATTCAGACTTCCGAAGGAAGTTCGATAACCTTCGTTAAAACGGCGACCTCTAGAAAATTGTCACATTATTCGACGATTGTAACTCGAGATTGATGAGCTTACCGCAAGTAATTGGTGTCACAATTAAAAAATTCTCGGTTAGTCGATTGTTTATTAACTCGTCTATATCGATATCTGTTCACGCATAATCTTTTCGCAATAATTAACAGTCTCTAACGGTAAGTTTAGTGAGCGGCTATGCGTTAGTTTATTCTCTTCAGGAAATAATTAGCGTTCGTTCTCGTTCTTATACGTGATAATCGAGTCGTGAGTTCCTAGTCGCGATAACAGAATATTTCTTGCTATCGCCTCGGCCGCTTCCTTCGGTGAGATTTTCACGCTCGAGGACTCTCGCGAAAAACACTAGTCGACCCGACTGACGTTTTCGCAGCCGCGTGGCTGTCAGAAGCTGACGGAGGAGGAAAAAGGGACTTTTCCGAGCATATCCAAGGCATTAATAGCTATTACGTTTTTTTGGCGGGCAACGTAACGTGCACACCACGCCGCTCGTCAGGCTGGCAAAAACCGGCCGCGAAATTAATGTTCGCCGCGTGCTAGGAATTTCTTTCTCGCCAGAAACTCGGCGAGGATGCGTGCCGCTGGCAGCCCAGCGTACTGTGGTTAATCTTTTTGTAATATGTATCAAGTTTTGGCCGTCACCCTGGACACATGCCACTTGGAGTAATTGCCTCGCGAAATTACTGTACAGGACAGCTAAAGAGTTACCATCCGCTTCTTCCACTTCTTTCAGAGTTGTACACGACGATTTTATAACAATAGGCAATGATATAAAAATATAAAAAATACAACAGTAATATTTATGGTTCTATTTATGATAAAAATAAAGCCAATACGAGTGAAATATCTGTATACGGCTCAGTGGTTGCTGATGCGTAAATTATGGATTTATGATGTGATAAGATAAGATTTGCAATTAATTTGAACGTACACATACCAAATGAAATTAAAGTAAATATTTTGACTCTGGATTTGACTCCCCTTCAGTGCGAAAGTCAAGTACAAATTATCAATCGTTTGTACTTATCTTTCACATTGAAGAGGACTCAAATCCAGAGTCGAAACGTTTGCGTTTACTTTAATTTCTTTTTATAAGTACATCCTAATTAGTTGCGAATTATATCTTATCGCGTTATGAATGGATAATTTAATTTACGCGCTAATAATCGCGGAAATTCACATAAGTATTTTATTTATATCGCGCGCGGATATCAAAATTATTAATATGTATATTTTTTCTAATAATAGAAATTAAGAAGATCCTGAATTGTGATACTTGTGCATTTGCCGAAGCCTTTAGTATCGTCGACGCTCTAAATACGGCGTCGTACTTGTACCTATCCTCGTAAGAAATAATTTAAAGAATAATGACTTTCCCAATGCACATAAGGAGGTGCGAATGCAATCAACGGGCGGAAACCAACGGAAAAACGCTTTCCACTGCAATGACCATTATAAACTCGACATGTTAGTTTCGCGAGAACGGTAAAGTAATCACGTCTTTATGCGGATTGTACGTTCACGCTCTAGGCACTCAAGAGGGAAAAATGCGAATAGCTTTTCCCATGGTGGAAATTTGCGTAATTATGAAAAGCCTTAGCTTGCTTAGGTTTTTTTTCATACTCCCCTAATAGAGATGTATATTCGGTTTGAATATTTCATATAGACTTAAACGAGGAGTGTAGATACAGATAAATATGGATGTGAAAGTTAAATCTCTTTGAAGTCTTTTCTTTATTACAATCTGTTCTTTTTTTGCATAAAGATTTCCAACAATTCTGACGATTATTTTAACACTTAATTCTTGAATGGAATTTTTTAAGTTTCCAGGAAACAAGTTTCATTCCATTCGAAACTTTTTTCGGAAATCTAACATTTTTTTTGTAAATTCTAAATATTTGAAAACTCATAGGAATTAAAGTAATTTTTTAATCATACGTATTAACATAATTTTTGTGGAAATATCAGTCTTTTATTGTCGATTAAAATTATAATGTGCATACATATATCACAATTATTCTGTTTTAGTAATCTTTTTGAAATTACTCTTCTTTTAAAAGAGTCGAGATTTAATATCAGGAAAATTCTTTGGCAAGTTATAAGGACGTCGACTCGTCATATGGCAGTGATAACTCCCAACGGCTAATAAAGTCGCATGTTATCGCACGTGTGCGCACGATAGTAGCATCGTAAAAGAGCGGATACATCATGACGTATTTTTATCTCACACGACCCCGTGAAAAATTCACTGTACTTTCCACGATGCTTCTTTATCTATTTAATCTTCATTAGCTTCAAGAATTCGTGCTGCATTAATTTTACGAGAATCCAAGGATAAGAACGTATATAGTCAATACGGATTTTATGTGGCTTACTTATATTTTCACGGCATTTCAACGAATTATTTCTTAATATTAAAGTGGAAAGAAGGATTTTTTACTGAAGTATCTAAAGTATTTAAGTATAGAGAGATACAGATTTGAAAATAATTCTGTTGGACTAAAATAATTATCATGTCAACGCGAATGTTTGCACAATTAGTTCTTGTCGACTTTTCCCAATTAATCGTCAGAAATAAATCTGACATCTAATCTGACGTTCGTGTTTGAGAATTATGGAAGAATGCAATTCATGAATGCATTCTGAGACGGACATTCCGATCGCTCGTAGATCGTGTCGAGAATGCGCAGCGTACATTTACATAACTAGTTCGGCAACGCGTTCCGTGCACGCATATATGGCGTTTAAGAAATTGTGGGATAACTGGTGTGCTCGCGTTATCGAGAACTACGTGCGAAAGGATGTCGCGGCGCCGCAGCGTCGCTCGTGATTTCTTCATTGGATACCTGCATTAAAAAAAATTTAGTGCACGTATCCAATGAAGCAAAACTGTTTATTGGAGGCATTTTTTAGTGGCTACTAAATATTTTGTTTACATAATAAAAAATTTAGTTGCATTTGGTCAAAATGCACGGTACAAAAAATCCATGCCATGAATGAATGAATTAATTAATAACGAGCACGATATGCGCGCTGAAAGAGTAGCGTCCTGCGATCGAAAAGTTCATCTAAAGGACGTTGTGTAATATTTAATGAAGCATACCTATCCACGATCATCGAGATATCTGATCGTTTATTTACTTTATTAAAGACACAACACGGCGCAATCTCATGTAAACTTCCTATATCTTGAGAAAAAAAAATAAGATTTCGCACAACACTTCAGTAACTTTCCGTGACGCTGACATACTAATCGATAAAATTTTAATGTCGTAAAACAGCACAGAGACCTTTTAGTATTTACAATAGTTATTCTAAAATTACATAAGCTAATATTCTATAAAATTGATCATAACATAGATGATGACGGATTATCGCATTGTTTTCTAATCGAAGACTGACTCTCATAAGAAATCCACTGATTGATTCGATATTTTCTGATAATTCATGTAAGATAAAGCCAGATAGCACATATCTATTCGCACTTGCTGAATTTTATCAAAACATGAATGATGCACTTGTTATGACTAATTAGAGGGTTTCTACTATTTTCAAGTTGTACACTTGGAAACTTTAGAGTTTGGACTTTCTTCGTTCCACAACTCACTGATCTCGTTTTCTCAAACACAACGATATAAATATGTCGGAACCGATAATTTTAGACCGACTTCCCTCGTGACGACTTCCCGGGCATAGAAATGACAGTGAACTGCAATACGCTCGGTTCTGCTCGGTAGAACATAATGTACGAGCGCGGGCCATCCGTGAAACTTATCGAAGCGGACATCCGATCTCGAAAGAGCAAGAGAGAAAGAGAGAGAGAGAAGAGAGAGTGCGGACGGACGATTCACCTGCGTGTTGTACCTGCGATGATGCGAGAACACGCGGTCGCACGCATCGCGCGTCGTCGGCCGCCGCGGTTGCACGCATCGCGAGCATTCCCACAGCGCGAATACGCGCGGAAAAGTCGTCGCGCAGGCGATCCCGCGACGACACGCTCGCTGATCGCCGACGGTGGAATTCGATGCACCGGCACGCCGGGGTGTTGCCAAGGATTTCTCCCAGGCAAACCAAGCGTAGGAAATTCCTGAAGGTAGCACGCGGGCGATCGCGGGTGGAACGGATTGCCCGCTTTCGTGATTGCGTTCGTCATCTTTTTTTCTTTTCTTCAATTTACTGAATTCTCTCTTTTCGATAGAGTGCTTTTCCGAAGCCGGTGCTTTTCTGCGCACCGTGCACAGATAGCTGTGAAGGACTTACAAATGAATAGAGAACGCGAATACAGAATACACTCGCATACTGAAAAAAAAAAGATTGGTTGTTGCAACAAGTTTAGATAGTAAAATATGGCATGACATTTTTATATGGCTGCAGTAACCAGTTTTTGATTAGATTGTATCGAAATCATATACTGACATTGCGGATAGGCTAACACAACTAAAAATTTGCTGCTACAAAATTTGATTGCTGCAGTCATATGAAAATGCAGCAACCAACCTTTTCTTTCAGTGCCGAAAAGATTTCCGGATTCGATGCTGTTATTCTTAAATCTGTCATGAAATAGGATCGATATAGAGACGATTATATTTGATGATTATATTTGTTACTAAGAGAAATATTTTACTCTCAATGAAAATTCTTAAATCTAGAATAAAATAATTTTGGTAACATCGATTTTGTGCTAAATACTATGCCAGCATCCGGACGTAAGAATATATAAAAATATTACTATGTATTATATTATTTCTGTCTTAAGACAATAAGTCAATCTTATATTTAATTCAATTCAAGAGAGAGAAAAATCGGAATTATATTGATCTAATTTTAATATTGTTTTATTTTTATACGGTTGCGATAAGATTACGTACATCAAGAATATTTTTTTTTTTTTGGGGATATATTATCAGAAATCGGAGAAGATATATTCCCTGCTGCTCGCAGGGAAATCGCGTGTTAGATCTCGACTTCCGTAATACTTGCGCAATTCGATCATAAGTAATCACAATTATTTCATGCTTAATGTGTTAAATATGGCATCCGCGACTCTCCTCGGTTTCAGGTTTCCTTTTTTACGTACCGGAGCACTCATCGTAATCAGCTACAAGGCCACCCGCCCGCTCTTCATCCGTATGACGATCGTCCGCGACCGGTTATCGAGACATCGAGAGCTTCTCGGTAGCTCGAAGGTGGTCTTCTTATCTTTCAGAGTGGCTGTGGAACGTGTAACATCGGCTGTCGTTTTCTCTCTCGGTTCGACCTATCCGACTTTGTCGACTTACCTTCCGCGGATGAAGTGTATGAAATGCCCGCGGATGCATTAATCGGTGCGCTCGCGGTGTCGATTAGCGACGTATAAAAAGCGCATTATAAATAAACTATTTTATTTTACGATCTTGTTATTTTATACGAGGGAGCCAGTGATTCTAAGAAAAGAAAAAAAAATACATGCATTGAAAGGAGAACGGTTTTGCTGATCTAAAAATTTAGCTCGATACAGATCTGAAAATAATTTTGTTGGCTATCAAATTAATTATGCAACTCATGACGCTCAAACTGATTGCTAGAATGTCAAAATTTTTTAACAGCATTACTTATATACATATTCGAGATTCCCACGCAATTGTTTTGATTTGGTCCAAATAAAATTATTTTCAGATCTGTATCTACCTAAATTTTTAGATACTTTAGCGAAACTATTCTTTTCGCTGCAAATCTATTGGGTCATCTAAAAAGTATCCGCGGTTTTTTGTCACTAGATAGTGTTGATGGTGAAAAAACCGCGGATACTTTTTAGATGACCCAATATTTCACGATTATTTTACTAGTCGTTTTATTATTTTCCAATTAGTAGGAGACCAATTAACATAAATGGAATAATAAATAATAGCCGATAACGCTCGGTGCGCGATGCATTTACATTTAAGTGCGGCCGCACGCTGCACCTGCGCGTGACGTCTTTTGTTTGGCGTTAAACACCTATCTCGTTCCCGTTGCGCGATCTCGCGTTGTCCGACGCGGGAATCGACGCATAAATCACTGCGTCGCGTATACAAGGCCGTCGATCGCACGTGAAGGAAGCGCACGGAACAGCTGTTCCTGAACAAAGGCGCAACGAGACGAAACGAGACGAAACGAAACACATAAGCCCTGATTACGCGCGTTCACACGCTGATGCAACGTAGAGCACGTCATGTCGATATTCAACGTCCGCTCATCGCCCGGATTCCTTAATCTTGACGAATGTTACGCAACGAGCTGTGAAACGGTAGAATACACGTGAAATTGTGAAACACTGAAGCTTCTTTATTTATTTCCTCTTTGTTTCTTATTCTATGACTACTGTTCGAGAATATTAATTTTTTTATAATGGAACTGTGTATTTATATAATAATTGTTAATTACTACAATTTCTACGTTTGTCGAGTGTTTAACTTTTATTCTATTCTAATCTGTAAAATGTACAAGATCAAATAAATTGTAAACGAAAAGAAAGATTTTTATGGAGCATTTGAAAGGCTAGGTACAGGTTTGAAAATAATTTCATTGCATCATTAAAATAATTGTAAGATGCTAAATTTTGATGCCAGGTTCATTTTTTTTGGGCGTTATTGGGATCCAAAATCTAAATAGCTCATCTAACGGTCCTCTTTAAACCCTACAACTTTTATTTGTAACATTTTTTTCAAAAATGCATTATATTTTGATGTCTGACTTAAAATGGCCAAACAGGTGAGCGTAAAGCCTATTTTGCAAACTTGCGCTCTTTGTTTCCTGTTTTTGTCTTTTATCTTTTGTTTTTTTCTCTCCTGCAACCATTTTATCGACAATTGTATTTCTTTCTCTGCTACATATTTCTTGTTTCTTTCGAAGTGCGCTGACTTTTATCTCGGGCGATATAAAACAAAAAATCGGATAAAAAGCAAAAAAACAAAGTGTAAATAATAGCAAAAAGCAAGAAACAGGGAGCAAAAAGCACATTGTAGAACAAAAGAAACAGGGAACAGAGAACAGAGAATAAGAATTTCAACCTATCAGAAATATCATGTATTGTGGAATACACACAGTTTCCGATAGGTTGAAATTCTCATTCTCCGTTTCCTGTTCCTTTTATTGTGCGGAGCCCCTTACGTGTCTCCTTTACGCTACGATATTCGATATATTGTACGCATATTCGCAACGATAAGTCTAGCGATTGAGTCAGTACGATTCGAATTATTATCGCTCAATACGATCGCGGCACGGTTGTTTACAACGAACGTAAGTATTTCCTTCCGGCGGGACGAAGCTTACGGACACGGTTGTCCTTGGCGAGTCGAGTGCTCGATGAGTCAACTCGGCTTGACCGTGGGATTGGTTCTTAAGTTTCTTCTCCATTATCGCCTTGCCGGCTACCCGCAGGATCTCGTCGTGTTTCATTTTTTCGCATTCTTTCGTCCGGGTGCGCTTCATGTTATGTCTTTTTATTTATTTAAATAGAAATGTTAAATAAGAAAACGACAGATCTCGTAGCAAACTTGAGGGATAAACGACAGATAAAATGCGCGAGAAGATAAATTTAATTAAATTTAATATGATACCAAAGCGATCCCGTTATCGAGGGACCGATTTTCTTACTTTTGCTTCGCGATAGTCGCTATGTAATGCCTGTTTTTATCAATGTAGATTAATCTTACTCTTCACTGTTTGATGTCAAAAGAGTAATGGCAACCCAATATCTTGAGTTACTTTTAACTCCCATGTGTGCTAAAATATAAATCAATCCATTTCTGTTAACTTCAAGTAATTAACGTCCATATTGATATACTTTAAATATAAAAGACAGCACCACACTTGGAGAAAAAGTGTCACGGTGATAGAGAACTTTATCAGAAATAATTAAGAATAACTCAAATTATAATTGTAATAATTTGACATTATGAATTTTATAGTGTTCATTTTTCTTTAGAACTAAAAAAAGATGAAGAGCATTGGTAGAAACGGGCATAAGACTGCCGATAATTCTAGAACACGCGTATCTGTAACGAAGGAAAGAAAGATAGCCTTCCCTGTGAAAGCCTCAGAAAGGAACGACTTTGGAGTTGCGTTAAACGCAATTCACGAGTGAAATAGACGCGTTAGGCCTTGAGATAGAGACCCGTATTATGCAGGTCGCGGCTACTCGTTTTCTGCACGTATCTCGTACATGCTGCAAGTATCACCCACGCGTGGTCGAACATATGCAAGCACGCTGCGAGGCAGGAGGTAGCGAATCCACAGACGCATCTGGAATTCAACGATCGCCTGCGTAGAGTCTGTACGCATCATTATTACCCCCCCTGCGAAAGATGCAATTCGCAGATAGACGCTAAATCTTTCACCGATATATTGTACATTTTCGAAAATAAATCTACCGAAATGAATAAACGTCACAATGGTAATCCGCGTTAATGACTTACGAAAGCACTGCTTCGCGTAGAAATAGAAAATACACATAATAATAATGCAATTTCTCTTACGATAATTCGCTCATAATTCGCAGTAAATTAGAAAAAAATATAGTTAATTTGAATAAATATTTAGCTGAATAAATATTCAACTAAATATTTATTAAATATAAAGGCATATTTATTTGATACAAGAAACATTAATTTGTGATTTAACAATCGTTTATTTTACTGAACGAATATTTATTTACAGTAAGTAAATGTTTAGTTGGCAGTATTGAACTAAATATTTATTAAAATTGACTATATTTTTTTCTCAGTGCATGCTTTTTTTAAATGAATCAGTGCAATTCTTGTATGACAATCTAATTTGCATTTTTGTGATAAGATTATTTCTATAATTTTATTAAATTCAAAATTAAAAAAAATGCAACCTTGTTAATACTAAGATTCGTTTTATCACTTATTTAATAAAATTTCTAAATTTATTTTTAACTTAAGAATATTTTTTATTTAAATAAGAATACTTTTTCTTGTTATACATCATCTTTTTGTGTAATAGAGGAACATATTCTCATTTCTGACAATAATAGTACTATACAATGCGGATTCCTATAACACGAAACGCATGTGACTGCGCATTAAATGAGAAATTGCTATGGTTACATATGTAATAAGTATAGAGTTACGTAAACGAGGAAAGCAATGTAAAGCCGAGTTGAGCTTCGCCACTGGTAACCCTGGAAATGTTCGCGGTTAAATTTTCGCTATTGTGGCAACAGTTGAAGATACGATATTTGAGACGCGTACGCATTCCCGGGTAGGCGGACCAGGCGGACGTCGGGTCGCCGTCGTGCATCCGGTGCATACGAAACTACACAGCGTGAGCAAGAGAGCGCGAGTGCGACGGAGGGTCGCGCGGAATGCGCGGAATGCAACGGGGCCACCGACGTTCCCCGATGATGATCACCGGACCGCTCTCGGTGCCCGAATACCTCCAGAGCTCCCGTTTTTTCACGACGCGACGCGCCCGTCACTCGTCACTTCACGGCATGTCGAGGGCGAAGTTCGGCACGTCGATCGACGCTCCAAGTTACATAAAACGCGGCGCGTCATATACGCGAATGATATCCGGTATGAGGCGAGCCACGAGACAACGGATGCAGCATCGAATAGCGTGACCGCACCTCTCATCCGTGACTGACATAGTGACGACAGGAAAAAAACTGAGACTGGTTTTAACGGTCGTATAAAACTACTAAATGAGTCTTTGCTTTCTATTATAAAATTTGTAAAAAAAGAAATGTGTGTAAGTAAAATAAATCTAGTTCATCCTATGTTCTAAAGATGTCTTGGAAACGTTTTTTTAGAATATACACTGAAAGAAAAGATTTGCTGCTGCAGTAAATTAGATGGTAAAATGTGGCATAGCATTTTTGATTGCAACTAAAAATTAGCTGCCAATTAAAAATTCTATACTATATTCGACCAATCTTTTCTTTCAGTATAGGGAACTGTCTTTAGGAGTCCCTTGGAAGTCTGTGGGAATTTACTATTATGATAAAGACTCGATATTTGGATTAATTAACTTTTTCTTGAAATTAATCGAGAAGGAAAGAAACTCTCTAAATTCTTTGGAGTAAAATCTCATTCTTAAAGAATGAAAATTCTGCCATTCTTCTTGAAAAGGGAAATTCCATTCTAAAGAATTTAGATAGAAGAAAGAGATAGTTGAATCTCTTGTAAAAAATGCGTTCTAATTTTGAAGTTTTGTGAATATAACGAAGCGATAATATATATAAAATGGAAGATACACGTAAATGTTCCGTCACGGGTGAGCATTAAGATCGTAAAGATCACTTAAAAAAGAATGCGATAGCATTTGAGGGCATCCAAAAAAGAGGCCGCGTTCTCTTTGTGTTCGTCCGTACGCTGAGAATCCGGACATCTGGCCGCACATTGGGAACGTTTGCCAAGGTTAAATAAAACGGCCTGAACAGCCGGACATTCGGAATTGCACGCATTGTTCGCGGATACGTTGGTGCGTGTCGTCAGAATAATGCGATATCAGCAATGGTGACAGCGGCGGCGACGGCGACACGCAATGCCCGATCCCGTCAGCGCGTGTACAACTCGGCGGTCCCGTAAAGCTCGAGGGGGTTAACAATACGAACGACCATTCACCGGACGTGTTTGGCGAAACGGTCAACGGTACACAGCTAATTCGGACCCGGTCGAGTAATCGCAGACGCAGCAGGTGCATTCTACGTGAATTTTGCCGCTGCCCTCCCGGCGATGCTCGTAGATTGCGAGCGCGTACCACATTTTCGATGACGATATACAATGAACCGTACACTTCGCAGATCAAGAACGGGGCTAATTAATGCTCCCTCCCCGCGGATGAGAGAAAGAGAGAAGGCCAGACGGCGCCAGTTCGAATACCAGCCAGAAACGGGGATCCAAAGGGGAGATTGCGCCGCTCGTGATCTCTCTTTGAAGAGTTCAATTGGAAGGCAGCAAAATTTATGTTCTCTAATTTTTTGCCGGGTCGAAAGTCAGCAGTTTGAAATATGTGTATAAAAAAAATTTTTTTGGATAAATTTACATACACAATCAGGGTTGCCACAGATCTGGGAAACCGAGAAAAGTTAGGGGAAAATATGAGAACTGGAATTTTGAACTTTGCTCACAATTCGTTTAAACTGCTCTTATTTTAAATAATTTTTATAATTTTGTAAATATTATATCTGATTTTTAACAATATAAGCTAGCTTTCTCTCAATTCTTAATTAAATGTTGAAATTTTTTACATATTTTTTAATATTAAAATTTTTACATATTTTATATTGGTCATGGAAATTTTCTATTTTTATTTGGAAAACCTGGAAAAATCAGGGAATTTTCAAATTTCACTTTCTATGGTAACTCTGACAATGGACGTGTATATACATCGATATAAATTATATTAATAATGAATAAAATGGAAAAGGAAACTTCAGGATGAATTTAAGATCGATTAAAATTATATATTGAGATTGATGGAACTTTCCAGCAAGAAACAGTGTAACACAGTGATTTCATTTCATCTTTGTTTAACTTTGGCAAACAACATGATGTGATAATTTACTGTATTACGCTGTGTCATCTATGTCTCTTGCTGGAAAGCGCGCTAAAGCCGGAGATAATAAAATTGCTCTAGAATAATTTCGTTCTCTCCGACTAAATAGAAGCATATAAAAAAAACGCAATTTTTATACCTAGAGATCCAGCTATACCGGCGAGAGAAACTAGCGTGTCGCGACTTTTAGTCCATCATACCTCCACTCTTCGCCTCCTACCGCCTCGTCGGCCTTGCTTGTAATTAAGGGCCAATTTAATTAAGAGGAAAGGACAGGGAAAAAGTCGCCAGCGGTACGAGAGTCACTTCGCAGGATGAATGAACTCGTCGCGAGAATATGTAGTACCCTCGGGTATACTTCTACTTCGTATGTGCGTGTGCGTATAACACGCATATACACGTGTGTTTATGTACCAAGTGCCAAGTACAGCCACGAAAGGCTCGATGACTCTAATTAGTCGTCCTAGTTTGCGCTTGTTTAGAGACACTTAAGTTTATCTACACTTGAGCCGCGTGGCGACTCTATCCAGTTTCTTACTTTCAAACGAACGCGAAGGAACGTATTTAGTAATTTAACACCGAATATGAATCCGTGATATTCTATTATCAAGTGTATTGTATTATCCGTTTTTTACGTTTTTCTTTTTCTTTTGTGTTAACAGAATGAAGAGATGATCGCGAGTCTGTCAATGAACGGCGGCAGCGGAGGGCCGGTGAACCGCGTAGGTCGTGGATTGGCCCTTCACAGGTCCAATTCCAGTCTGGAACTTCCACACAGTCCGGATCCTGCCTCCCGGGTGCCAGAAACGCCTCTGAGAAGGGAGTATGGTTCTCATGGTACGAGTTAAATTTATTTCTTTTTTTAGTATTTTCCCCGAAAATAATTTCTTATATATAGGACAATATGTCTACTTTCTCCTCTTTTATTCAATTGTATTATCAGGACGAAAGAATATTTTAGAGCATGCGCACGAGTTTATATAATTTCAACATGACTGCAATTTTTCGTGATTTATTAGTATTTTCCTTTATAAAGTTAAATTTTTGAAAGAAATCAGCTGTGTTACTTTAGAATAATGTTGTAAAAGCGTTTCAATTTTACTTGTCCCATTGCAGGAAGCATCGATGTAGTGGCGCAGTCCATCACAGGAGGCGAGAATTTCTTCGCCATGCTGCAGGATTTTCGACCGTCGGAGCAGCGCGGCGTCGTCGCCGCTGACTATTTGCGTCGCGTTCATCAACAAGACGGGTCTAGCCAGCCGCTCGACGTCGACGAGGTCTGCGGCCCGACCGGCGCTGGTTCCAGTCCGAAGCTGCGACTGAAGCTGAACAGATTGTGGAGCAGTAAGCCGCCACGGGCGATGGAGGAAACGTGCACCAGCCCGGTGGTATCGGCCGACGTGGAAGCATTACGATTGCCAGTCGTTGACGGCGAATCTAGGCTACGCCGCGAAGCTCCGGGGGATTCTCTTGGCCAGGAGAAGAAACACGGCCACCGGAGCGTCCGCCGCCAGTGCTCTGAGAGCATCCACGCCTGACGAAACCCCCGAAGAGGACGCCGGCGATGGAAAAGGTATGTTAAAAAAGAACAAAACAGTTATACTAGGTTGTCAAAAAAGTTTTAATTTACTCTTCGGTTTTTATATACATTCCGAAACAACGGCAATTGTTCCTCGAATAGTAAAGACCATGTTCAATAACCATTCATCATCAGTCTGTTAACTGTCGGATTTAATCTTGGTACCATTAATCTAGATGGCATCGAGGTTCTATCGCACCTGACATACATTTCTTGCATCGTTTAATTACGTTTCGCTTCTTGCATCATTTCTTGCATCATTTAACTTCTGTTTCGCTCAATGAAACATTTCTTGCGAAGGCAATGATTCGAAATTGTTGAAGCAGCTTGTCATGAGTTCTTCGCGTCTAAGGAACTCGAATGATAACGAGATCAAAAACGAGGACAGCTAACAGACTGGTGGTAAATTGTTATTAAATGATCTTTATTTTGAGGAATAATTGTTATTGTTTTAGAAATTTGTACGTAAAAATCGAAGAGTGATTCCGCACTATTTTGACAACCTAATACAAATGAAAAAAATTTTAAAGAATCATGCTAATGTTCTCACTGACGGTTTCAGGTAATGACCTATTGGAATCGTGTCCCTTCTTCCGCAACGAGATCGGCGGCGAGGGGGAACGCGAGGTTGGCCTCACTCGCTGCTCTCAGGGTAACGGAATTCACAGACCATCGTTGTCTTATGGTGTCTCCGTCCTGGAGCCCCTGCCTGGTGAGACTTTGTGGAAGAATACTTGTCCACTGCAGAAACGACCCCTGCCCATCGAGAGCGTCGATGAAGGGGCCTATTACTATCGGCGATACTTTCTCGGTAAGTAAAGACGCACGTCTGTTGCCTAAATCTTTTGTCGCGAGATATCTACGTGATTACATGCGTGTATAAATGGAAATTTAATTTTTTAAATAAAAACTTTTGATTTGACGACCAATCAATCAACATTAAGAAATTATAAAATAATTTGCTACGCTGCACTACTTAATAATTGAAGTAAAATACATAAACTAGAGGTATATAAATGTGGAAAATTCTACGCAGGCGATTATTCGCTCAAAGGCTCAATCTCATGGGCGGGATATAAAGAGAACGGAATCTTGTTGCAGGACGAGAGCATCAGAACTGGTTCGGCATGGACGAACAGCTGGGACCGGTAGCTATCAGTATTCGCAAAGATGTCAATCAGTACCGCGTGATCGTGCGCACATCAGAATTATTAACACTACGTGGCTCTGTGCCGGAGGAGGCCCTCGGCATTAGGCCGCAAGGCCGACCGCCTACAAGGGAACTCCTTGAGCTGGTTGCGCCGGAGGTACAATTGGGCTGTTTGAGGCTCGGCACGCCTGCCGCTGAGGAAGCGCTAGCCAGGTTGGATGAACAGGGATTGTCCAATAAGTACAAAGTTGGCGTGCTATATTGTCGATCCGGTCAGAGGTCCGAAGAAGAGATGTACAACAATCAGCATGCCGGTCCGGCCTTCCTGGAGTTCTTGGACACCATTGGTACGCAATGTTCTTTATTATAACTTTTGCTCTTAAATATTGAAGCTATAATCCAAAATACATAAAATATGTTAGAGCTTTGAAGCTAAAATCAAAATATATTCCTACAAATAAAAAAATTAAAAATACTTAAAAATATATAAATAAATGTTTTGCTATAATAAAAAAATCAATGAAGATAAAAAAACATAGGATTTGCATTTATATCATGCTTTCAATTTAGCATAAATTTTTAATTTAGTGTCTATCTTGTCAGAAACATTTGTTCACTTTTATTCATATTAATGTTAAAAAATTGCTCCTTTAATTTTTATAATTTTTACTTATTGTTATTTATTAGGAGATCTATTAGGAGATACAACTAGAAAGTTTTCATGTTTACATTAACAAGCGAGTCAACGCAGTGTAACGAGTTGAAGAAGTCTCGTTGAAAGTCGATAAAATTCTCTCGTAAACGCCATAAATAAATCAGCCAGAAAAGCGATTTACACATGAGTCTTGCGATCCACTAGTCGTTTCGCGGATAGTTTGATTCGCTTTATCGGCGATTAACCGATTCAATGTCCCGGAATGATTTTACTTACTGTACTTCGTAACGCTAATCATCCGCAAACTCGCGCGTAATTTCGCGGTCGTACGGACTGTCCGAATAGAATTGTTGTGTTTACGATCGCCTTAGTTATTCTTATTAACGATTACTGTCGCTTTCTAAAAGAGAAACGCACGTCCTGTTTTTTTTTCTTCACGCGTCGCGCGTTGCGTTTCACGTCGTTTCTGTGGGTACCTAGTCGATGGTTATCTTAATTCGTGGACACGATTATCAGCTTCTCTAATTCTGAAAACAACAAACGATTCAAAGAAATTTGTATAAACATTTTTTCCTTTTCTTGTAAACTTAGATCGTTTGATATAAAATATTGACATGCTTTTTGCTTCTTTGTTTTATTTTACATCCTTTGAAAAGCTATGATTCCGACAATTATATTTTAACGTAACAACTATGTGCGACCAAATCGCAGAAAATAGGATTGATAACGCCGTTCGACGTGCAAACGTAAGCACGTCCTGAAGACGCATAATGCGACCGACAATTCTTCGGTGCGCGCCGGGCAATTGATATAATTGCATGTTTTCATGACAGGCCAAAGAATAAGACTGCGAGGATTCGAGGGTTACAAAGCTGGACTGGATACCAGAACTGACTCGACGGGTACACACGCTGTAGCGGCGACGCATCGCGGGACGGAAGTCACCTTTCACGTGTCCACCATGCTACCCTTCACGCCTAATAACCGGCAGCAACTGCTGAGGAAGAGGCACATCGGAAATGACATAGTCACGATAGTTTTTCAGGTACAGTTTTATACCGGCCGTAAATTAAGGTTGCACGATTACGCAATTGTGTAATAATGACTGCGCGATGAAACATGAATATGACGCACAGCTCTCTTGCGACTCACTAAATTTATTATTCAGCTCCGTTCGCAATAAGCAACGTGAGACATCGCGATCGCGCCCCTGTGATTCACGTCGTTGAATATTTAATCGCGATGTTTGTCGCGTACTTGTGTTAGATTTGTGAAATAATTTATTTGCATCCGCAATACCGGCTCTTCGGTTCAGCTAGATATTCAACAGGTGGTTTGGTTCGCATGTTTTATGTATACGAAAACAATATGGAAAAAACTATTCTAAAACTATTCAAAAATTTAGCTAGATACAGATCTGAAAATAGTTTTGTTAAATTATCAAAATAATTATATTATAGGACGCTCAAGTTTTGTTATAGGTCGCTACAAAGTCAAAGCTTTATGCATCATTATGCTTGAACGACTGACATAATTATTTTAATAGTCCAATAAAATTATTTTCAGATTTGTATCTAATTAAATTTTTAAATACTTTAGCAAAATCATTCTTTTTGTGTAATTTAATGCAAGCTTAATGCCTATAATTAATAATTGTTTCTTCAGGAATCTGGTGCGTTGCCGTTCAGTCCACGAAGAATACGCTCCCAGTTTCAACATGTATTTATCATTGTGCGAGCCGTAAATCCTTGTACCGAGAACACGCAATACAGCGTAGCGGTGTCCAGGAGCAAAGAAGTGCCTATTTTTGGACCGCCCGTCCCACAGGGTGCTACGTTCACAAAAGGAAAGGCTTTTGCGGATTTCATATTGGCGAAAGTCATAAACGCCGAAAATGCGGCTCACAGGTAAGTTAACTTTTTTTCTTTCTCAATTTTGTATGTCGATAAGATTAATGAAGTTGAACATATTCTTCACTAGATCCGAAAAATTCGCCACGATGGCCACGAGGACAAGACAGGAATATCTGAAGGATCTTGCTACGAACTATACTACTACCACAGTTGTCGACACAGGCCAGAAATTTTGTACGTTGAAATTTTAATAGATTTTAGTTTATAATAAGTAATTCATAATGACACAATGGTAATTAAATTAAATTATCGTTTAATTAGATCAAAATTATTTTAATTCTTGAGCTTATTGTTTTCTTTTTGCGGAACAGCGATGCTCTCCTTCAGCACCAAGAAGAAGACAACGGTGCGACCGAGACTTTCTTGTGACGCGTCTCAACGCGGCGCGATTTGCTGGCAAGTCGTACTCGAAGACAGCAATCAGAATACCGATTGTTACTTAGGCATAAGCATAGATACCATTGTATTGATCGAAGAGCACTCCAGACAAATAGTATTCGTCACTCCATGCGTAAGCGTACTCGGATGGCACGCCCAAACAAACAGGTAAATATTTTGTAATTTAATATATCAAGTTAATTTATTATTTGCACGCACATCTACTAATTTGAAATTTAACTTCTTAACGTTGATAAAAAAAATTAAGTCCTTCAGTTTTCAATCGTAATAATTTCTTCTTGAGTCACTTAACTAGATCGTGCAACCGCCACTTACCGCATTATTCATGACTAGTTTAAGTATCGTAAAAATGCTCGCGAACGATTGGAAATCGGACGATTAATTGCAGACTAACATTTTTTTGCTTTGCTTTGCGGTACAGTTTAAGATTGTATCATCATCAAGGCGAGTGCATTACTATACACGTACGCGGTGATTACGGCGAGAGGGACGAATTAATGGAAATTGTAGCTCGGCTGCGTGCCGTAACTCAAGGCGCGCCGGCCTCAGAACTGTCGTTGAAGAGGAACAGTGTCGGACAGTTGGGCTTCCACGTTCAGCCCGACGGCGTTGTGACGCAGGTCGAAAGTATGGGGCTGTCATGGCAGGCGGGCCTGAGGCAAGCATCCAGGTTGGTCGAGATTTGCAAGGTAGCTGTGTCGACCTTGAGTCATGATCAAATGGTCGATCTACTGAAGACCAGCGTTCAGGTTACCGTCACTGTAATACCACCGACCAATGAAGGAAATCCGCGAAGGTACAGAATTCTAAATTATCTTATCCCGGCTTTTTTTAGCTTCCAATCGATTTTTGTAATTGTTTCATAAAGAAAATCGAATATAATATTAACCGATCTTATATTAATTTTCTTATGCATCGCTTTTATAAATTCAAATTTTAACTTTTAAATTAAATAGTTAGAATGACAAAACTAACTAAAAATTAGTTTTAGATTAACTAAATTAAATTATTCGATAAATTTTTCTTTTTTTTATATGACAGAGGCTGCACGCTGCAAAACTGTCATTATCTGGCGAATAATTACGAAGGGGATTACGAGAATGTAACTAGCGCGGATAACACACCGAGTCAGCAAACGGCGATGTCGCATCAACGGCGATATGAACGATCATTCAGTCCGCCGCGATCGAGCAACAGCTCCGGGTACGGTACTGGATCAAGCTCTAGATCGTTCAACGATCCACGGTTTCCATTGGAGGGTACAATGACTAGCAGCAGTAGCGGACACAGTAGTGCCGATGATCGTTGGTGAGTGATTAACATCGAGATTGTATTAATCCTTACACGGGTCATCATAATATTAACAAACCTTCTTTTTGAACTGTCGATCGTTGAACGTACAAAACTGCGTGTAATACCACATTCCGATCTAATTAATATAGATAACCATTTTAGGCTTGATAAACGAATCGAAGGGACCAAAGTACTTCTTGTTTCAGGTACGAGCTTCTGGAACCGCAAGATCAAGACGGTAATCACCGCCCGGACGGCACGCCGCCTCCATTACCAGTGCGACAGAACTATCAAGCCGTAACACCCAGCAAGTCTGGCCAGAAGAAAGATAAAACCCATTACGTTAGCGCCAAACAACTTGTGGACAGTTCAAAGCATCGTGATCATAGTCACGAGCATTATACGAAAGAGAGCAATTACGTATCATCAAAAATGATCCAGGAGAACGCGCGACACGAGAATTATCAACGACAACTAGAAAATACGCATCGCGGTCAGGATCACGTAACAACGAATTACGTAAAATTGCAAAAAGAACGGTACGAAATCAAGCAAGAGAACCTGTATGCGTCTCAAAGAGAGCTCCATAAGAACGACGTGCAACATCACGGCCATCAGAAACTTGGCGCATCAAATTCTCTGCCATTGGCTCACAATGCTGTTTACAGTCTACCAAAATCAGGCAGCAACAACAACCTTGGCAGGTACGAGTACGAGCAATCCGGCAAATATGACTATGAGACGCCCACAAAAGCGGAAAGGAATTCAAAGTATGAGATGCAGGAGGAGAAAGTAATTGAACGATCGACGGCCAAGTATGAGCACGACGTACGAGCTCACGAAAAGAGGATCGGCTACGAGTACTCGGAGGATATTTATGAGAGGAGAAATAGTAAATACGACATGGAAATGGCCAAGTATGAAATGGAGTGTCAACATGGTAACGAAAGGAAGCACACCAACGACAGTAATGGAGAGCACACTCCCATAAAATATGAGATGCCGCATGACTTCAAAGTAGGTGAGAAAGTTACCTGCTTGAAAACCAGCATGTCAGAGCGACCAGTACCTCATAAAGTAAACGTTGAATATCGACAGTCGAAGGATTTTCCAGCAAGTCTACCACCAGAAATGAGAATAACTGACGTCAATTGTTTGGAGATAACTACGATGCCCAGCGAGGATGAGCTCTCGAATGGCTCAGGTAGTGTGTCGCCGAGACTGCGACGTGCCAACAAACATCGCGGTGGCAATCGTACCCCATCCAGCGGCAGCTCTAGAAACCAAAGTCCTCGACCCAAGCCTGGTATGAGGAATTCGCACCGGAATTCCGCGAACTTGACATCCAGCACGTTGCAGGAAGACCTCATGAGATTGATCAATCCTGATTACATAGCTGATGATAGCCAGATCATTAACAACAATCTCGTAAACAGCGTGATGAGCCCGAATCAAAACTCAAATAAGATGAACAATAATATGCTGGAGATTCAAAACAGATGTAGGTCTAGGGAGAACTTGTGCGGCAACAGTACATCTACCTTGAGTGTGTTGCCCGCGAATGGACAGGAAAACGGAAACAATGGCTCGGAAGTGATTCTGACGATGGCCAGGCCAGCCACGGTGATCTCGAACGCCAGCACTGCCTCGAGTCCGGCGCCGAGTGAAAATAAGTTGTCGAAAGAGGAAAGGTGTGGAAAATTATAAAACTTAATAATTAATTACAAAAAATTAAATTTTACTTACACAAAATATAATATATGACTATCTATATAAACAATAAAATACAAAAAGGGGTAATTTTTAGGTAAATAATTTGCTTAGTAATGCAATAATTTTTTTGTAGATTATCGCCGCGTGTCACGAAACCACTTCATCCAATTATGAAATCACACAATAATCTAACGCCGATCAAAGACGTAAAGTCTCATAACGACACAAATGTTGACTGTTGGAAAAACCAGCATGCGGATTCCAACAGATCGACGAAGCAGCATCCTCAAGAATGGTCCGATGACAGGCTCATCGATGGATGCAATCCAAACACGTAAGTTTATATACAGCGTTTATATACATGCGATATTAAACAGTTAATAAGAATATTGTATATCTTTCGCAGAAATCCCGTTTCGGACTTGCAGTCTCATCTATCCACTCTCGAGCTGAGAATGGTGAGGGAGACACGTCTGCGACAGTCGTTGGAGGATGAAGTGCGCCGATTGCGCGACGAGAATCGACGTTTGCAGGAGTCCGAGAGTTTGCGACTCTCCTTAGAAGACGAAAACCGCCGTCTAAAGGATGAGAATCACGCAGCCGCGCAGCAACTCCGGCGTTTCACGGAGTGGTTCTTTCAAACGATGGATCATCAATAATCAATATAATAATGAATTTTAAATGTTATTTACACGAAGATGAAAACATGTCATCGCCAATGTTCTTCAAACATGAACTAAACGAATTATCTTTATGTTCGATCGTTTTCAATCAGATCGATAGCATTTATTATCTTCGTTTTTTTTTCTCGATCGCTCGGATCGCATGAACATGATCTTTGTAAGTACAGTATTAACGCGATCTTCACCTAAACGTATAAATGTAGAATAGATCGATCGGAGACGACCGTAGACGATTGTGGAGGTGCGTAAACACTGAGCGAAAATAATATATCCACAATTCTTTCGGCGATCTCTTCAGCATTTTGTATTATATAAATTCATTAGATTCTATTGTAAAGTATAAGTTACCATCGTACTGTTTCCTCTACTCGAGGATTCGTGCGTTGACAACAGAACTACCATCTGGATCATCCGACAAAGTATATGTCTGGATATTCATCTGTATGAGGGCAACGTGCGTTAAGCAATATCAACGTTTGATTTTACAAAAGCGACCAAATGACCAAATATTACTAGCGAGCTAAGGACCGCTTTAATTCTGTAATTTATTACGCATTTTATATTAATCTTATATACATATAGAGTATTAGTGGAAACGTCGCACGCGCTAAAGTGAATATCGGCACGAGAGTGACGCGCTCTCAGCAAGGAATTTCTCCTTTGAAATAAGTGACGAAGCATAATTTCCACATAATGTACGAAAGTGACGTTTCCTAAAGACCGTGAGTCTATCAATAAAGAGAAATGTGTACTTTAACGATATCTTCATTCCTGAAAAGAACCAAATGTAAAGTATATTCCCATGTTTTTGTAACATATAAGCGCTCGAAGGGCACTTTACGTAAGGAGTGGATAGTACGGGGATCAATTGAACTGTTACCACTGGTTAGAATAAAATAGTTTATTGTAATCCACAGAAAAAAACAAGACATTTCCAGGATGTCTTAAGATCTGTCTGTCTCACTGTTCTGTCAGTTTAACAATTAGCTGCGATTACACTCCCTTCAATTCGAGACCACGCGAAAACGCTCGCTCGCCGCC
The DNA here is from genome assembly GCF_000204515.1 of Acromyrmex echinatior. The sequence goes on along the minus strand of NW_011627526.1, from coordinate 610,935 downwards.
GTGTCGCGATACCGGCAGCAGCGACAGTCCTTAATACTAGATCTAGCCAATATTCAACTAGAATCCAGACTTACGAAGGATCGGATTATGCATTTTGTATCCTTATAAGATAAAAAGAAGCTACGGCTTTTTACTGCCGCGCGACATCGCGATTCCGGCGGCTTACTACTGGCTGTTGCTGTGTCGCGATACGCCTATCCTTCTAATCGCATTGCGGAAGAATAGCGTATGTTCTCCTTCTTCCTTCATTCTTTTTTTTTTCTCCTCGTGTTCACGACGTCCGGGCTGAATCCGGATCGTCGATCTCGACGCGATTATCGTTATCGGTGTAATCAGAGACAAGCAAAATATTACTCCATTCTTGCGAGCATCACGTACATTCTCCATATCTCACTGTCTATTATTTATGCGTTAAATGTGTGTGTATCGATAATTAGCTCGTTTCTAATCTCTAGATCTATGTATAATGGCGTCCGAGGAACGCCCCGATTACTGCGCTTTCTGAGGAGAAGTAATTATGCGAGAGAATATTTGACTGCCTATAATCGAAACACTGTGAAGTAATATTTCACGCAGCTCTGCGTGTAACGCTTACGTCACCGAGGCTCCTCTTCGGTTTTGTTCGCTTAAGTACATGAGAAGTTATGCTTAGCAAGTGTAATTAGTCGTAGAGATGTTTAAACATTCGGACTTAGTTTTACTCTAATAGCGCTTTTTTTTCCTATATATCTCTAATTAACACGTCCTCACGTGGAAGTACATCTCCATTACGAAGTTCTGAATGAAATATCGTTCGCACGAATAAATCTCAAAGCGCATCTTACAAGCGCGAAAGGTGTATCGACGTGTAACGCTCGGGAAAGAGTTTAAGAGTCGTACACAATAGTGTCAAAGAACTATTTTAATGAACCTTACACAGTCATCTGCACGAGAGTTCAGATTCGTAATGTGTCATTCGTTGCAAGAGCTCTTTAACCGGCGAAGTATCGCATCGTCCGTCTGTCATGGAAATTAATAAAGTACGAGTCAAGCAAATGAGATGTCGTTCCGGCAAGAACGCGAGTTTCCGAGATTTCCAATTGTATTCTCTTGCTGATTGAATCTGGCATAGGAACGACAATGCAAAATCCGAGAAATGTTTGAAAGACGTTTACAAGGATCTGGGGCATCGTCTTTGTAACATTCTTCGGATGTTTGTACTCTCTGTCTCAAGAGCTTCGTCATGTCGTACAAGCCCGAAGTGCCGATTCTATGAAAAGCAATGCGAACAATGGGGCTTCTATTAATGTAAATTAAACTAGACTCGCATTTAAGATCTCCTTTCGGATTAGAGGCTCGGTGTGAATACGCTCCAGTGTCAAGGAAATGATGGAAACAAGCGGAATGAGTTGCGCATGATGAAAAGATTGATCAGTCCTATGAAGCATTCATAAAGAAACTAACGGTGTGGCTAACACGTGTCGTTACAGTATGCAGCATGAATCATGCACATTCAGCAGGCAGGCTTTATGGCACATAAAGATAAATAAATATACCGGATGGATTCGACAGCAATGATTCTCACATTGAGAGACAGAAAACTTCCAGGTACAATTCAGACCGTGATAGACAAAATTCTATACACTGAACATTTACTAAGAAAATCATAAAAACAAATATAGATATAGAGCATTTTTTTTTTAATACGAAATTTTATTCGCAGTTGATTTTATTGACAACTTATTTACTTTTCTATATACTATAAATTCGTCTGCATATTTATCTACAACAATTAAAAAATGGTCATACGATCGTATCTAGAATATTTTTCCCTTGCGATAAAAATTCTCACTGACTATAAGCCTAATTAATATGTTAAAATATGCTCTGACGTATAAAATGATGCTATAAGCAACTCGTTCTCAATCAATCATCTTTACGATAAAAAGCGAGGCAACTTCGAGTAGTCGTATTTAAAAAAAAGAAGAGAAGAAAGACAGAAGTGTATGGCGAGTACTACTTTCTTACTTAAGACAAAATACGGAGTTGGAAGTAAAAAGGGCACAGATAAAAAGACGGAGATTCTACCATTTACCGTGTACAATTTTTCATTACAAGATATCCCACCTTCACCCCAAATCTATTTATAATGAGATGTTATCTCGACGAATTTGAAATGTATTTTCTTCGCAGGGAAGTATAAAATAAAATTCCCGAGAGACCTGAATTGTCCGATTAATTGCAGATGAAATAATTTCTCACACTATTGTTAGTTTCGCTAATAAAGATCCATTTCAAATTTATCGAAGAACACGTAGAAACTCGGGGCAAAGGTAAAACATTCTTTGCGCAAGTGTCATAATTCCGAGCAATCGTTTGCGAACGAAGGCGAGAGGACGTGACTGGCAAAGAGGCGATGAATGTCGCGCGACGATCTCATCAGTTTCGTTATTATTATTTTCGAAGAAGTTTCTCAAAGTCGCCATTCGTCTCACCCGCACGCAAGATTTGCCTGGTCCGCGCGATCGATGATTACACACACGGTTGCACTCACCGGACGAAAGTCTACGGAAAAAGTATTAATGCTTCACGATAAGCCAATTAACGTGGCCGCCGTTCCGGCAATCGTTTTCATTCTGCTTTCCTACGCTCGCAAACATCACCGATAATACGTCGATCGGAGGACATATCCTCCATTAAATACAAAAATACTGTTCTGATGCACCATATCTTCACCTACTATCCCTACCATTATGCACATTATAATCCCTGTAGTCTTTAAAACGCTCCGTAATCGTGGACAAGGAAAGAATACTGAATAGGGAGGTGTGTGTTGTACAAGGTGTGTGTATGTGTGTAAAAAAAAAAATTGTATTGCGAATGTACCGAATTTCGACCATGAGAGTTCGTACTGTTATTTCTGGATGAAGCGCTCATTTCTGGAGAGTCATATAACGCGCGCAATCTTTATTCTCCTTTATTTCAGAGCTGGTCGCACCGACGTTGGTTGCAGCTAATTCAGAGCAGCGATTGTATTATACATGCAGACTATACATGGGTAATGTAGAATATATTACAAAGGATACGTATGTACATGAGACTATACGAATATAGTAATCAAAAAGATGATTGCTTTCATAAGTCTCTCGAGAGAGCCGCTGGCGAATATCCTTAAGAGTGATTAATAATAAGTGATGATTATGATTATGTGATTTGCATTTCAGATCTTTTTTTTATAAGAAATCACTGCTCGGAGTCAGGCAGATCGGAATGTCGGTGAAACTCAGTCTCGGTGAGCGTCAAGAGAGCCGCACGACGATACGCATCAAGAGAAGATAACGCTAACAGCAATACTCGCTGAAAAATTTATATCAAGAAAAAATATAGGTGGTAACGGAAATTTAATGAGAGAAAATGATGTACAACATCGTTCTTTTCGCAGAACAATCTTGCATGAATTTTAATACGCGCCACAGGCGACGGACTGCCATTGCGATATCGGTATTTCATGTTCCTTGATTAAAGTTAATACTACTGTCGTTTAATTAATTTTATAGTCGCGACACGGCGTTCACGGGATCGCGTCGTTCATTATCAACTACGGTTATTAAATCGTATAATTATATTTATATATATATACTTTGTTTTATATATATAATATAATATAATATAATATAATATAATATAATATAGTATATATATATATATATTCAGCATCACAGTAAGATAGCGCCCTTCATTATTAAGTTATCGTCGATCAGCTCGGACATTATATTTTCATTCCTGTCAACAACATACTCTACAACAATCCGCTTTAAACATCATCAAAGAATCCCGGCATGCGTTTGACATGCAGCGAGTTTTACGTACTACAGACAGGCGACGGGTATCGGTCACCTGCGAAAGTTGGGAGAGAGTATTAATTAAAAATCGTAGGATGGATCGTAGAGCCGCGTCTGATTGAAGGCGATTAATAGCTGGAAAAGCGTGACTACTAGTTTTGCGCATGGGTCGACGATTAACTAAACATGATCATAGTCACAATGCAAGTGCGATCGTAAGGGTCGCCATTCTGTTTTTTTTTCCTTCGCGACGGATTAAAAAGATAAGACAAAACGAATACGAATCTCTAGAGCGCATGAATGAAGACGCCACGGACAGTTCTCGAATCTCATTACCGGACAAGAGTAAACGCATTCTTATATTAAGACGGAAGAGAGATTATGCATGATCGGTGATCAAACGATACACGATTTATAATACAATGATACTAAAAGCGCGCTCCTATTCTATTTTGCAGTAAAACATCATCTGTCACTCAGATAATTCAGATTCAAAAATCAAGGATGATGAACTGTTCGGACGTTCATTCCGCCTCTATCGACAAACAGTAAAATAGAGAAGTCTTATAAATCTAAATACTTAGAGTTATTCCGAAAATAAATAGTTATAAAAATAAGCGAGAATTTTATGCTTAAAAATACCTTAGGGTAAGAACTTAATTAGTTTGCACCACATGCGGAGTGGAATGTGTTTCCCTTACTAGATCGTAGAAGCGTAATTCTAACAGAAGTTCAACTACCAAGTGTAAAAAACATTAACGGCAACTTGTCAATCGTAATTATCAATAGTGCAATAGCTTCAAATAGAAAAAACGTGAATCAATAAATAAGAGTGCAACAAGAGATTATATACGTATGACAAAGTGACGATCGCCGACAAACGCATCCGTCGGCGATATCGTCGGCAAATTGTATAATTCGTAGAATAAATAACTATGCTCCAAAAAGATTGGTCTACCCGCGAAGATAGAGATTAGGTACAATATTCGATTCTTTTTCCACTCTTTTCCTCTCCCCCTTTTATACCGCAAGTCACAGCTTTATACGCACTGTGGAAGAATCAAGAAAAATATTTACACATAAAAATACTCGAGTCACGGGTTGACGATCAGCGAGACAACGGGGGAGCGACTCTCACGATTCCGTCTATTAACTTAAAAAGTGGGGAAAACTTTTTTGTACTTTTCTACAATTTTCTCTCTCCATTTCTACTTTTATACTCTATAGATACTAACGGCGCTATATCCCCGACGGTAACGTAAACGTTGTCTCGCAAGGACCCGCGGCATCGTTGCAAAACGAGAAGAGCACCGTGGAGGGCTTCATTCAAATCAAACGGCACAAAATACATCACTACGCTCTCGAGGCGATATTCTAGAGGAGTCCAGCCGAGGAGAATCCGCGTCCCGGGTATCAACGGGAGACCCCGAGAGCGAGGAGGTTGGTATACCTTAATGACTATTTGCGCGGACCGCGTCTGATAGCCGGCCATTTGCGTCTCGCGTTTCCGCTCGGCGAGCACGAGCGGAGAGTTAATCTCGAGAAATGTGGTGGCACTTTCAATACTTCACTATACCGAAACGTCGGTCGAGGATCTTATACTATTCCCGACGCGTCCTCTTGGGACGCTGACTGACTCCCACGTCGTCGCTACCACGCGACTTCTTACCGATTTGTACCTGACTCTGCGCCGTGAGCTGCAGCGAGATCGCGTGGGTGTTGAGCTTCTCTGCGAGCAGCAGATCCTTGAGACCCTTCATTTTCTGGCTGTATAGCGTTATCCTTGGCCTTTCATTCTCGGAGTCAGCCTCCGGAAGGACTTCGGATTCGACATTCTCCTGAGAAGTAGAGGGTCGTCCGGCGGCGCGACAAACGGCTCACCACCACCCTGTAGTAGGTAATCTCTGTTAAGTATCTTCTCGCTGCAGGCTGCTGTTAGAGCTTGAATACTGGGATGTGTTGACGCAGAATTAGAGGGCACTTTGGACTCTAGGCTCTTGATCAGATCTCGCGCCGCGTTTCCTCTCTCCTTAGTCTTACAATAGTTGTTATTATTGTTCAAGGTCTCCTCGGGACTCGTCTCTCTCTTCTGTGCCGTTTCCTCCTTTTGTTTCACCTCTGTTTCGTAGCATTCTATGATGACCTGAGCACGTATATTGGCATCGAACTTCGAGATCGTGTTCACCAGCGGTCGAGCCCAACCTATGTGTAATACAGGAGTATTGGCGCCCTCCTCCCATTGACAGATACCGTCGTAGAATCTCAACAGGTATGCGAAGCAACGTGGTTGTCGTAGTAAACGCGCGTTGTCGACGCGCACTACGTGCGGTATCAATTCATTGGCAATCTCCAGCAATTCCTTGTATATTTCCCCGTCGTCCCGCGAATAATCATATCTATCGCGCATAGAATTCTATTATTCACCGTTAACAAACCGCATATCAATGAAGCATTTAACACATTTCACTGCTACTCTCCAAACGCAGTTTCAGGGAACTCGTTAAGAATGTAAAAAAAGATTTTTAAAAACGCATATATCAGATACTTACTTCCGCAAAACGTCCGCGGCATCGGCCCACGACGCAAGCGCGTTTACATGTAATTCATGCCGGTATAGATATCCACCTTGATAAGTGTAAGGATATACATGCGCATTTCCATAGTATTTTCTTGCTGATCTTACAGCTTCCTACAAAAATATGTTCAGAATAATTATGTACATGTATTATATCTACAGATAAACAAGGTACATAAGGTCTTTCTATTTTTATTCCTACACTAGACTTCTCTTTCTCGCTTTCGCCCAATATTAAACGTACCAATCTCACTTTTTAAATTTCAAAAATATATACTAGGTCATAGAAAACAGACTTAGTGATGCTAATTGATACTTTAATATCGCAAACCTGAAAAAGATCTATAGGTGGTGGTCTTCCAGGCGTAGGCGCAGCCTCTTCCAACTCAGCCAAATTACCGTGGAGCAACGCTACTTCGACCGCATCAGTAGTCGCATTCAGACTAGGATTTATAGCCGATACTATGGTAGCCACTTCTAAAGCACGAGTGCACACCATAGCTTGCCCATTTAAATACAACCACGATCGAGACGCTACACCAGGCTCCACTGGTTGTCCGCGTTTATCCTCATTTCCCTTACCTGGTAATAAATTGCAATTACCTCTTATCTTAAATATTTGAAGTCGCAAGTAGAATTTAATAAAAGTAAAATTTAATAGAAATAGTGTAAGTCAAAAGATCTAGGTTTGAATCTTTTTATCATTTTGCATCTATCAAAGAATTTTAAGAAGCAAATATTATTATATTGTATAACAAGAAAAATACTTTTCTTAAACAAATTCAAAATTATTTGATGTAAAGTTATGGTACTTTGTGAAAGAAAAAATATACTTTATATTTTTTCTTTGGAGACTATTAGTCGGGTTAGTATACAAAGTATACCACAACTTTACATCTAATGCATTGAGACTTTGCACCACATACCATGCCATGTAACCTCCGCAGTCTCCGTGCCATCTTCTCCGTACACGACCCACGCATGGTCCTCTGACATAGCAAGATGCACATCCTTGAAACCTAGAACCTGGCAACCAGCCACCACAGCAAAGGCGACTCCGTAACAATCGAGCTTGTTCGCTGTTAGATAACTGTAGAGACTTTGTAGATGCGCTCGGTCCTTGTAGTAGCTTCTGGTAAGGGAATTCCATATAACATCCGACACCTTTTTCACAAGTTCTCTAGTGGCGTACTTGGTGTCATACACAGTGAGGTCAACGGCGCCTTTGATCACCGCGTGGAACTTTGTGTATAATGCCTCGGCGATGTGGTATTCCACAGGCGGCAGCTTTGGCTCATCGTAGACGGCGTTCTCCTGAGGCGTGAAGACGCGATTGCACGTCAAGGAGTTCTCGACTGCGCCGATGAGGATCGAGAGCAACGCGAGATCCGGCTCGGCGCTGTTCTCCAGCTGATTCTTGAAGATCTGCACGATCGCAGAGATGCTCCGGATCGGGAACAGGGCCCTATCCCTGTCATGAAAGCCCGCCATGTCGTACGAAGGCCCCGCCGAACTTGGGAGGTTGGACACCAACGCACGTTACGTTACGCACGCAACGACTGTCGTTGGTAGCGGCGGTGGCGCGGCGGCCGATCTACGACGCCCGTGTGAGGCTCGTCATACCGTTGGCCGTTTCGGCGCACGACTTCTGACAGAAACTGAGGGACTCAGGGACAGAAACTCGCAACGCAATGGGCGGCCACGTCGGGCCCGCCGACTCCGTCCGGCCAACGCGCGCGCGTTTACTCCGCTCCGCTAGTGAACGTTACCCGGCGTTGCGCGGGTCCTCTCGCATCACCGTACGACGAAAGCCACCAGCGACCGTTCCCTCCTTCTCCTCCTTCACCACCTCCGCCTCCTCCTCGCCGCCCGCTCTCGCTGCTGACCGTGTCGTTGCGACGCTGTACGGGACGTACGACGTACGGATGCCGTGCCGTGCCGTGCCGTACCGTGCCGTGGCCGTCCAGCGGCGCCGCGCTCCTCCGCTCGCGAGTCGCGATGAGCCGCTTCTTGCTTGCAATACTTGCGACAGGAGTCAGCAGTCACGACTCGCGTTTCGTTTCTACTCGGTTGCCACTGTCGCGCCGCGTTACGAACATCGATGGAAACCGACGGCATGCTTTCTGTAGGCGCGATGTCTGATTTTTTGACGCGCAATAGACACGGAAAATATATACGTATCGTGCGCGTCGGCCAATCAACCTCCCGCTTTTTCGGAAATAATAGATACGTGACGGGGGAGATTGATTAGCGCGACGTCCAGCGCGTTCCGCGTGACTCGAATGCCGTCACGCCAATTATTTCCATCGTAACGAACGACGATAAAATCATTGTTTTTTGTACTGTGAAGCAAAAATTGGAAGCGATAGAATTTACAAATCTAGCTCTCGTACGTGAAAAAGAGTCAAGAGATATCTATATTGTAGCGAATAAATCTAAAAAATTATTTCTGCATCAAATAGAAGTGGAAAACTAATAGATTTTATATGATACTTTGGCATTGCAGATATGACAAAAAAATATAATTATATCACTTTACATCGCTGTGATCGCTACAAATAAAGATAGAAATTATTTTTGCATTTTAAAGCAAAAAATGAAACTGATATAATTTTAACTAATTTGAAACTAATCATTTTATGTGTTTTAATATTTTTTAGTTAATTAAATATCTATCGAATGTAGAGACACAGAATAATATAATGCATATTAAGAAGTCAGATTTAACAATATTTTTATTTTTCAATATATGTTATTTTTTACATATGTCTATTTTTAATATTTTGCTTAAAATAAATATTGACACAGCAGAATTTATTTACATATCGAAAATTCTTATTTATATTTATTTACTTTGTTATTTATATTTATTTACTGTTTACTTCTCACTTCAGGAAATCCAATACTGTCTAGAATTTGTATAATAATTTAATTCAATATTACAGTGCAATGTATATTTATTTGAAATATATATTTTAAATATATATGTACATTTCTTTACAGCATCTATAAAACTAGAATTTTATTCTTAAAATCGACGCGAATCGTCTGAAGTGAGCTTCAGAGCTCCGCACGAGAATCGAACGTCGAATCGCGATTTGAAAATCTTAAGATGGCGCAGCCCTGTTTATCGTTATCGTGTTTCTCTGTCAGCTGCAGCAGCTGCAGTCAGTTGAGCATTCCACCACGATATATAAACGCATAATTTTACCTAAATGTATTTTCACTGAAATCACGTTATCGGAGAATAGCAGAGAATTCGCAGAAAAGTCGTTCAAGTTGCATCGGCATTGCGTTTATTACTCGAGAGAACGATCCTGACTTTTCGAGATGAAGGTGACGATAAAGAGTAAGTACATGGAGTGACATTCGAAATGTTTTTGCCGTACATTCTGTCTTGTGCACGTAATTCTAATGCATGAAACTCAATCTCTTGATGATGGACTTATGGTTATGTCACGGCCGACGTTCGCATCATTCGTACGTTTTTCTCGGCCGTAAAGCAGTTATATGTAGATCAGCGTCTACGAGGTATTTCTCTGTCCAGGTTGGACAGGCGTCGCCACCTGGCGATGGATCGCGAACGATGACAACTGCGGTATATGCAGGATGCCGTTCGACGCCAGCTGTCCAGATTGCAAGATCCCTGGAGATGACTGTCCACTGGGTACTTGAAACACATTATTTTTGTTGCAATATTCCACTAAAGTAAACTTTACGATTGCTATTTTTTACTACTTCCTCTTTTGTTTTATTTATTTGAAAATAACTTCTTGTTCCTTTAAACAAAAACATATATTATATTATATTTTTTATTAGTGCTATTGAATATTTTTACATTCTTTGAGAAAAAAATTAGAAATAGTTATTCATGCAATTAGAAATTTTAATGTAAGCAAAAATTCTATCATATGAAGTAACTGTTACTTAAATTAATAAAATTTATTTATCTGCAATTAAGTATGGTATCTATATTTTATGAATAATTAATTTTTTTATTTATCACATATTTAACAAGAAAGATTATGAATTAGATTAAATTGGAAATGGGGACAAATTATATAGTTAGAATTAATTAAATTCTATATACATATATTTTTCACATAAAATAGAATATCATTCTAAATTTTAATATATAATTATAGATCGCCAAGAAAAATCAGGCTAAAAAAGGATGATCTCTGTTAAGTGCTCGTGTTCACGAAGTGACCTATCTAAATTTTAGATTCTTTAGCAAAACTATTCTTTCTCTGTATAAATTGCTCCGAGATCTCAGACAAAGAATCGACCACTGGCCAAAGTGGTTAAATTGTTCAAATGTGATTTGTCGATTCTTTCTCCATCCGAAATCTCGGAGCGATTTCTATATGAAATAAAAGATTTCACTAAACTATTTAAAAATTTATCTAAATCGACAGAATCTAGAAATAATTCTGTTAAGCCACCAAAATAATTATGTAAGACTCAAAGTGATTACTAGAAAACTTTTTACGGCTCACTATGTTTGCACAACCTACATAATTATTTTGTTAGTCTAATGAAATTATTTTTAGATCTGTATCTAGTTAAATTTTTAGATACTTCAATAGAATCATTCTTTTCGAATAGCATCATGAAACACAAGACTTTATACTCCCAACTTGTAAAATACCGCCACGAGAAGGTCGCATCCGCGACGGCGCGCGATGTCGTGATATCGATCGACGCGTGCCGGTCGGCCGATGGAGAAACGCGGCTGGTAGGCGCCGCTGTCCCTCACCCTCGCCCTGGGCACCCTCGGGTATCGATACGCGACGAATGTGTGCACGCACGTCCGTCCGTTCTTCCCGTTGTTACCACCCTTCCTTTCCCTTGCTGCTAATCGCCAGGTGCACCCGACCGTTCACCGGTCCGTTGCCCAACACCGACGAAATTAATTTAACCGCTCGTGTACATCGTTTCGTTTCAGTGTGGGGGCAGTGCTCGCATTGTTTCCATATACACTGCATCATGAAGTGGCTGCACTCGCAGCAGACCAACCACATATGCCCGATGTGTCGCCAGGAGTGGAAGTTTAAGGAGTAACCGCCGCTTATCCCGCAGGCCCGCAGGTGTCAGCACGCAGCGAGTGATCAGGTAAACGATGCGTGCCTCTTTGTTCCTCCTTATGAGGTTTCCTTTTTGAAGAGACTCGGATGTAAATTGGACCGGTTATTTTAGGAGAAATTAGACATCTCCCCATAGCCTGTTTATATCTATAGCTGGTATTCTCTTATATATATTACATGGTTCTTATATCTAAGACCAGTCTTAAGCACAGTTTTAAGATATCATAAGTATACCAATCAAAAATAGAATATTAGCATCTTAAGATATATTATTTAAGATAGTCTTGAAATTCTCTCTAAATTCTTTGGAATGGAATCTCTTTCTAAAAAGTTTCTCTAAATTCTTTGGAGTGAAATTCTTTAGAGTGAGATTTCATTTCAAAGAATTTAAGAGAGAAATAGGAGTAACTATAAATACCGGTTAATTTGTACAATCTAAATAATCTGTGTAACGAATCTCTTTTCCTAAACCTCGCAAGTTCACATAACTCAGCCTTTCGGCATCATCAAGCCTACATAAATTTGTTTAAAAAAGCCATTAGGAGTAATCAAATAGCTAATAAATGCTAATAATGCTTTATGGCATGTTTATTTATTCATAGCATTTTTTTTCAAGCCGATTCATCGCATCCAATGCGCTGTTCGCCGTAAAACGTGTAATAAGATTTATACAAATTCCATACGAATGATTTATATGTTTTCCAAGAGAAAATGTGTCTAAATTTAGAAGCTTATCTAGAGTCGTCCATCCTCCGACGATTAGGTTCGCCTGCCACACGACAACCCGTTGTACATTCTCGTATGTTGTCGCGACTGATCTGAAATTCGTCACCTCGTGAATACCTAAAATCTTTTTACGCCTCATTCCATTCGGAATTTTCATCACAGCAGCACTTGCGATTAATCTCTCCTTTTCGCGTACAAAAAACGTGTCTTGGAGAGGAATTGTATAAAAGACGTCGCGCTGTTTACTCGAAACTGCATGGAAAGACCAATTTTTCTAAAACATTTAAAAATTTAGATAGATACAGATTTGAATAATTTCATTAGAGAATCATCAAAATAATTATGTAAAAAAAACTCTGATGAACTGACGAACAATGCTGCAAAAAGTTTCAATATTCTAACAATCAGCTGGAGCGTCTGTACAATTATTGGATAATTTAATAAAATTATTTTCAGATCTGTTTCTAGCTGAATTTTTAGATATTTATATCATCAAAATAATTATGTGGATCGTTGAAGCAATGCTAAAAAGTTTCCTAGCAACCAGCTTGAGCTTAATAATTATTTTGATAGTCCGACAAAATTATTTTCAGATCTGTATCTAGCTAAATTTTTATACTTCAGCAAAACCGTTCTTTCCATATGACATCCGAGTCTTCACTGTCAGTGAAATTTGAATATCTCTTGACCCCTTCGTGCTCTGATCTCTCCGCGCGACAAAGAGTACGTTTCCGGTTCAAAAGGTTAACGTGCAGCGTGCGACCGCGAATCAGCCTCTCTCCTCTCGGTCTGTTATCTGCGGGCAACGCATTGGCTCGTTGAATTATTAATAAGTCGTTGTATCCGACAATATACGCGTCATCAGTATCTTGCGCGTGTTCGGGAATGTAACGTAATAGCTGCAGCCGCGCCGCATAATCCATTCTCCCGGCAACGCGGTTGCGGTTCTACCATGCGTTAGAAATAGTTCTATCGCGAGCTCGGGAAGGGGGAGGGGCCCCTCTTTTTTTCTCGCTTTAATCGCGGGAATTGCGTTTTGCCGACATAATCGCGCGCGAGGAAACTCCGACGCGAAATTTAATGGAGTTCAACGCGAAGCGCGAATGGATGGTTAAGTCAAATCGCGACAGCGTATAACAAGAACACTATTTTCAGTCGGCACTTTAACTGGCCGATTTTGCGAGTCAATTTAACATTTACGTCGGCTGCGGGGCTGAATTATTTATGATTGTAAAAAAGACGGCCGCTTTCAACTTTATTTCTTTCGACGCGGTGTTCAAAGTACGACGGAGTATAAAAATAGCAACACGAGTCATGTTTAATTCCAAGAAAAACATGTATGATTCAACGGACGTATCGACAATTGCAGAGTGACTGTCAGAATTAGTTTAATGTCGAATATGATATCGTGAGTTTTAGAAAGAAAAAGGATTGTTATATAAAAGTATTGCGTTTAAGAAAAAAAGAAAATTATTTGTCAATGCTACCTATCAAGATCAAAGAGAGAGGCTAAAAAATGTCCTTTATGAATTCTCTGCTTACGAATTAATAAATATATGTCCGTTTCAATGTAAATTAATTTCAACCTCGGTTTTAGTTTTCTTTATTAATTTCTCTTTATATTTTTCTAATTCTTAAAACTAGGAAATGATAAAAGTAAATCAAACCGAGATTAAAGTTAATCTACATATATCAAGGTTTTTTAATCGGTACGCCGCAAATGATCTTCAAGTGTGCCACGAAAATAGAAAAAATAATAAGTAAAACTTCAGAAATAAATAAGAAAACAAGGACGAAGTAAAAATGTTTTAAAAATTATAATTATTTAAATTATGTAATATTATCAGGGTTGCCACAGATCTGGAAAATCGGGAAAAGTCAAGGAAAAATGTAAAAAAGTCTGGAATTTTGAACTTTGCTCACAATTTTCTTAAGCTGCTCCTATTCTAGATAATTGTTATAATAATTTAATATTATATCTGATATTTATAGTGAAATACGTTCAAAATTCGCACACTTAAACGATTTTAATAAAGTAATTAAAATTTATATTTTATTTAGTATTTTTATTTGATCGCCTTTTTTGATAATTGCATTTTTTTCCAATACTAATTTATTTATTTTTTTTTTTTGCTTGAATTTGCACCCAAAATTTTAGTGTGCTGCTAATCTTTTTTGCATTGTTTTTAATAATACATGCTAGCTTTCCTACAATTCTTGACTTTAAATGTTAAAATTTACATATTTTATATTGGAAAATTTTCCATTTTCATCTGGAAAATCTGGAAAAGTCAGGGAATTTTTAAATTTATTTTCTGTGGCAACCCTGATTATGTTTATTCTCATTTTAACCAAAGTGATAATTGCAATAAAATCTTTTAAAACGATAAAATAAAAATTTGAGAACTTTACGTTTTATTTCTGAACGTTGTATTGGCGGTATCTGATAAAAGATCTATGCTGAGCGCTGAAGCATGCTAATGATGTATCTCTCTAAAAATGGCTTGTTTTTTAATGTGTTACGAATTAAGAAAGGTTAAAAAACGCTGATCTACAAATTGGCCAAAGTTGCCACAAAACTGGAAATCAGAAAAAAGTCAAGAATTTTTTAGAAAATTAAAATTTTTTACTTTAAAAAATTTTACTTTAAAAAAAGTTCAATGTAGGTACATACATCATCTTTTCTTCGGCAGTTTTTGAATATTACTAACTTAACGATCAAATACAAGCAGTATTAGCGCGATATAAACAGTAATTATCATTGTTATGTTAAATTGCTCTCTCAAAAAAATATTTGACAGTTTCCAATCAGGATGAAAATACAAAAAAATTCAAAATATTATTAAAAGCATTAAGGAAAATCATGACATTTTGTCTGAAAATGAGGGAAAAGTTATGGAATATTAGGATGAGGAATTTGTGACAATTCTGTTTGTAGAAACGCACAATAGAGTCGCAGACGGATTCACGTCTGACATTGGCATTCGAAATCCGCGTCTCGAATGCACACTCCAGGAAACCCCGTGACCCAGTAATCGAATTTTGTTTTGACGGCCACGTTGTACGGTAACAGCCGGACGGACAGAAACGTCTTCGTGATATGTACGATCCGATTTCGATCGATCAAGGAACTGGACGGATTACGTGGGTGGGAGGGAGAGGTGGAGTCGATTTGCATTTTATCGGCGGGAGATCGGTCGCAAAAGTGGAACGAGTCGTTTTTGTCTGAGCCAGAGCGAAACAGAGTGTGAATAAATTCCGCGGCCCGCGTTTTCTCAGCCGGCCGGTCGTGCCACTTCCTCCTCGAGCTTAATTGCGCCGTGAATGGGCGAGCGATACGCGTGGTGATCGCAAGCCGATAACGCGTATCATCAGTGGTTACTTCATTCCACGGAGCACGTGAGACTGCGGGATACCGCTGGTATCTTATCTTCGTCATTCCGCTTCAGTTGAGTGACAGAAAACATTTGTGAGATATCCGAGAGATGTGCCATCTCCCGATATAGCGAGTCTAGAAACGTGATCGATTGTCTTGAATGAGGTGTATATCTCCACACGTAACAAGTTGAAGAAAAAAATTTGGTTTCAAGACCTTGTAAAATCGCGTCAATCGTAGACTCGAGAGCGTGACTTAAAGGAGAGAAATCGCTTCGTTAAGACAAATTGCGCGAGTTAAGAGTAATCACGCTCCCCTGGATTCCTCTTCCCGTAATCTTCGAAACAGAGAGGAGAAAGAAAAAGGGGGAAGTCTGAATGTCGCACAAGCTACGGCACTGGTGAACAGACCTCCGTGCTATTGCAGAGAACGGCGAGACGGAGGGGACCTAATAGGTCCCTTCCCTTTTCTCCATCTCGCTTCGTTCACCTCTTCCTTTAATAGTCCTTTCCTTTCTATTCTCTCTTTCCTCCCGTTCTCCTCGTCTACCATGGGTTACTCTCTCACGCGATACCACCAGTCGCGGTATACACCTACACCCAATGATGGAGGTAGATGGACCCCGAGATGATTGGCTCCGAGTCCAGTCTCGTTTCATAATTGCCTTCTAGTCCTTTTAATTTGTAACTCCTAATCCTTTTAATTCGTGATTCTTAGTCCTTTTAAATCATGAATCCCAACCCTTTTAATTCGTGATTCCCAGCCCTTCAAATTTATGACCACCAAGTCTTTTTTAATTCATTATTTCTTCTCTAGTTCTTTTAATTTAACTCCTAATCTTTTTAAATTATGATTTCTAGTTTCTCCTTTTGATTCTTGACCTTTATAGTCTTTAATTCATGAGACTCCTAGTTTTTTTAATTTATAGTTTTCAGTTCTTTTAATTCGTGGCTCCTAGTTTGTTTTATTCATACAACTAATCATATAAAAAATTCATTCGAGTCTTCATACCTTTTCATCGCGTTCCTACGGAATCGTCTATGCGATCTTTTACGTGTATTCTTTACTTCGTTTATCTCTTTTGTGAAAAATTATAACGATGCTCTGGCAAAACATGGAAACTGATATGATCGATAAGACATTTTATGCCTCACGAACTCTAGAAAGTTCACGCTTATCACAAGATCGCCGTTGCGTTCGCGTCGATGCGAATAATGCGTATTGCGAAATGAACGCACATTCGCGGGTAATTAACTGCTACACCTGCGATAGATATATGATGTAAAGAAACGAAACGATATGTGACGTGTTCCGTGAAGTGTAGTGCTCGTAACTCTGTGGAAGCACAGCGAAATCGACTTACATAAACTTAAATAATCTTGGGTGAGTGCATGTGTGTAATTAGAACGCGCTGGAACATAATTGAATCCATTCGAGCGAATCCTGTGAAAATACATTACGTCAACGATGTAATATAACGATAAAATCTAATATAATTTTATACGATAACGAAATTAAATTGATAACCAAGTTCTGAAGGCTCAGAGAATTAAAATTTAAAATAAGTAATAACAAGGCAATAAATCAAGCTGCAGTGCAACATTAAAATTAATGTTGACAAAATTACAATATCAAGATTCACACGTTTAGATCCAAATGTTTCACACCAGTCTTCAGTGTGGATAAAGATTTACAATATTTCAGAATACTTGTAAATCAGACTTTGTAGAAATATCTGTGTTGTTTGCTCTTGTCACTTATTTAAATTAAATTGCCTTTTAAAATTAATACTTTCTCATTTTTAATATTTTGAATGATTATAGCGTAGATGACCGAGAGATCGTAATGCACTATGAAAATCTCATTGAAAGACAACATCCCCGAGAAGAAACTATAGCGCCTTGACGACGCTAGAAAGTGTGACCACGACTTTCCGTAAAGTTTAGAACGGCAACCGCATTTTCCTCTCCCCCTCCTAAGATCTGGCGATTTTACGTAACGTGTCGAGCGATCCAAGAGTTTTTCCTACCAGGTCAAGCACTCACACATCATCATGATCAACAGTGTTGAGATCGTCACGAGACCGCCGTGGTGAACCTTTACCATCACCATCAACCGCAGGTCCTCTTTGCATTCGCTTGTGTCTCTCCCTTCTGTGCCTCTCTACACACGAACACACCTAGGCACGCTTACTCACTCGTTTATTCGCTCTTTCGCTTGTTCGCACGCTCATTCCTTCGCTCACCCACTGGCTTGTTCGCTCACACATACATACTCACACATGCATAAGGCACACACTCGTTGACTACCTGACAAGAACTCGAGCTCGGCCAGTCACGTGGCCACCGATCGCGAAGGATGTTTGTGGGACCGCAAAGTCAGTCTGTGGCGGTCGGTCCGTTGAGAAAGAGAGGATAGAGACGCTATCGGGTAGAAGAGACGGAGGGAAAGGACTGAACGGAGGAGGAGATACTGGATCGGGGATACCGCCTGGGGTCTCGGGATCGTCGCTGTTCTAACTACCTGTCCAAAGGCATTCGTTGTGCGATCGTTTTGGCTTATTCCTCGTAATTCACCGAATCAAAGTTTTCAAGTGTTTTTCGCGATTGGTTCCTATCATCACAGGAGCGAGAGAAGTCTTGAAAGGCTAAGTCGATGAAAGGAGGCATCATTGATGCGATCATGACGTAGGAATCAATAGTGTTTTAATTTTAGAAAAGGAGAAGAAATTGCCAATTGTTTGTGCGTTAGAAAGTGTGGATTTCAGTGCACTGAAACGTGGAAGACGCGATGTGACGTCAAGCGAGACTCGGAAGTGACTGCTGAAGAGACGCGCGGATGACGCGAAGACGAAGTGGCTCGAGTCAAAGAAGATGATTTTCTTTTATTCGAAATAACAATACGTAAATTAAATTAAATTCTTGGTTCTTCCAACAAAATTTTTTTGTTCCTTCCTCTATCCTATAATAAAGGAAGAATAAAGAAGTTTTATATAAAGAAATTTAATTACCGAATTTGTTAAAAATAAATTTTGATACGCTTCAGAAAAAAGGTAGAAAAGAAGTCCTTTGTCAGGACCATTGAATGTTTGGTGCGCACTGTGAATCGTGGCATGCGATAGAAAGTTTACTTACAAAAGGCGGCAAGTCAGGTTGCCTCGTTCGTTCACAAAGAAGCGGATTCGCCGGGTCTGCTCGTACACTCTTCATGGAAGGAAAGCTCAAGCGATCGAGATAGAAAGGCGACTATCGAGGCCGTAAACGTCATCTTGAAGATCAGCTTCAATGACAAGCTGAAGAGAGAAAGAGACAGAGAGAGAAAGAAAGGAGAAGGACGAAATGCGCGCGAAGTAAATTCCTGTATTGAGAATCGGAAGTGGCTTCTTGAGACTTTTAATTGACGTGCACGAGGAATAATATTTTGCGACGTGATTCCCGCGATTGTGTGGAAAATCGCAGGTCGATTCCGCGATCGCGAACGAAGAGGTATTTGAGAAATTGAAGACACCGCGCATGAAGCTATTAGCGAGCGAACGAAGGCACGTTTCGTGGCTCCCGCAGAATTGTATGCAAAATCGCGTCGGCGATATCGCGAGGCATCGACGCGATCGCGACCCGCTTACGAATAAAGAGGACGAGGTGGATTCGAGGGGAGAAACGAAAGAGAAGAGGCGAAAGAGAAGGAAACCCGGCGAATCGAGGGTACGCGCGGCAAGATTGCGGTGATTTCGCTGGCGCAACAGTGTGTGGAATCATGTGGCGACGTTGCACAACATTCCCGTCATCTCCGATCAGCATTTAAAGCATGCTCGTCCGTACGTTTTAAGGGAATAAGATAATTCCAAGAAACGCATGCCTCGCGAGTGCAATACTCCGGGCTGCAATAGATTTTGTACAAAGATATCCAACGGCTATTATATTCGTCTCCGACTGACAATACATCGCAATAAAATTGCAAACAACGAATTCCTATCCTACGAAGAATTTTGCGGGTGATAAAATATAATTCTCGCTGACGCGAGAAATTTGTCAAGCTCACAAAATATACTTCGCTTGCCGAGTTATTTACCGGCGTTCCTCGATTCCGTTGGCTTATAATAGACACGCACGCGATACGGACGATGATAAACGTCGCTTCTTATCTTGAGAAAATTTTGAACGAAGCGCAATCTTTATCGTTTACGTGCTAGGTGAAGGTACCTCGTATTACTGCTGACATTTAGTACCATGTTTAGTAATAGCGGTAATGGCATAAATATTTTTACGTGTATTGACGTAATTGCGAATCGAGATTGTGCAGTTAGTTGGCTCGAAAAGTAAAATTCAAAAAGTAAATTTTTTTTGCATACGTATAAGTATGTCGTCATAGAGGATGAGCAATCGCTTTGAAGGTTAGAAGATTCGAAAGACGAGCGGAATGCAGCTGGCAACCAGTCAAAGGCCTCATCCGCCTCCGGTGCCACCTCGACCGAGTCGGCAGGTGGTTGCCGAGGCCCTTAAAAGATCACCAAGGCCGCCGTGTCCCACTAGACAGGCACCACCGCCGCCAAACACGAAGCCCTGGAGATCCGATCAGCAACGACTATTATCTTTTTTTGATGATATGTACAGCGCCACTGTAGGGGCGCTTGATTATATAATCACGTAATATCGCGGGTAATTTCACGTGTGTTTACAGGTATGGTTCAAAAATCGGAGACAACAAATGCAGCAGCAGCAGCAGCAGCAGCAACAACAGCAACAGGTGGACCCAACGGGTGGACGTACAACTGTATACGAATCCCTCAAGGAGTGCACGAAGGATTGCAAGGACGAGAATGTATCCAACGACAGAAATTCACGAGATCGCAACCAGACGCGAAATACAGACGCAATTGTTGAGGATAATCGGTCGGAGAATGGAAACAAAGTTACCTCGTCTCACGATCAACATCACAGACTTGGTACCGGTTCAGAAAAGCCTTATCCCACGGGGAACGTTCCAGTGAACATCGTGCGGAAGCGCAACAGTCTGACCGAGGATCAACGGCCGCAACGTAAGCTGGAGATCCGAAGAAACTCCCGCGGGAAAGACCTAACCGGTGCTCTGCCATATCATCGTGATCGATGGAAGAAGTCTCCTGATAAAGATCAGCAAAGAGAGAATAGTGTCGTCACCTCGACTGAGAAATTCGAAACGGCACTGACGACGACGAAGCCACCGGTAGCTATCCGAGCTGTCAACGTGTCCTTCGAAGACGAGCATCGTGCCTCGTCCTCCAGTCCGGATTCCGCTCGAGGGCAAGTCACAGTGAGTCACGCGGAAAAATGCAATGGTGATTTGGAGAAAACAGACGGGCGCAACGCCCGATCGACGCCCACGTGTCCTGATGAGCAACAATTGCAACAACAGCAGGAAACGTTCGTGGCTAGTGGAAAGCTCGGTAACGGAGGTGTCAAGACTCTGTCTCCTATTGAGAAATCGACGAATATGCCGAGCGTTGACCGCGCTGCCACCACGTTGCTCGTCGTCGACGAATCAGAGCGTAAAATTGCGCCCAGCGAGCAAGAGGACAGTAACGACAACGATAGCGACAACAATATTCACCGGCAGGACTGGCTGGAGGCGGGGGTTCGTTACTCTTCCACGCAGATTACTTTGCATGGAGATGATGGCGACGACGACACCGACACCGTCGACGTGGGTCGAGTCAATGGTTATGATCATCACGAAGAGGAGAGAATAACTGATCTTGATTTCATCAGGTATTAAAATGAAATGAAATCGCCGGAGACTTTACTCGCAATTGTCTCTACTGGAAATTAAAATTATTATATAAAAGTGGATGGAATTAAATTACAACACGAATGAGACTCTTATCCATTCGGCAAAGAATTTGAAAGTTTCTTATTGATGAAATAAATTATTTATAAGTGTCTTTTAAATGGCTCCTAGACGCTCAATTATTGTATAATTATTTTGCACAATATTATTATGTCTCTTAAACAATTCAAAGCAAACATGCTAGAGGTTCAATATAATTTCCAAACAGTACATAATATTATGTGTGATATCAAATATTGTACAATAATATTAATTATCTAGGGGTCGCTTTAAAATTAAGAGATTGATCGTAATGAGAAACTCAAAGCTTTGATTTTAGTTTTTATTTGCTTTGAAAATTAAGAAAGAAATTTTTTTTCCATAATTATGTGGTAATTGTCTTTAGGGGATAACATTGCTTTAATTCCCAGAAAATTATTCTTTACATTCTTTACATACTAATATTTCCTCGTGGGTGATAATAATAATTAAGAAGAACTTGCAAGATAAGAAGAAGCACTGATTTCCTAATTTAAACAATTTGAACATTTTTAATTTTTGAGTGTGTTTAAAATGTACCATAATCTTCTTAAAGTGAATTTTGATGCTCTTATTTTTAGAGTACAGCACTAAAAATAATGTGTTTGAGGAAAATATTGTCGTGCGAATACATTGCTTAAGTGTTCTATGATGTAAGGCGTGACGTTACTGCACATCAGCGCTAACGATGTAATAATTATCGAGAAGTCGTGATAGTTGCAGGGTCGCTCACTGTATTACGCGCATTTATCTAAATTCAACTATCCGGTGATATGAATGCATCGCTTTCTCGCGATAAATGCCGTCTCAGCCAACCGTAAAAACTAACCGCTCATTAGTGTCAACTAACATTCAAAAAATGCTTGCGCTCCCTTTTTTTATTTTGTCCTCAGTTTCAGTTCATGAAACCTTAATTAGTGCAGGTATAAAATCCTGAAAAATTCACAAGTTACACTAGTCTTTTGAGTATTGCTGTAGCATTTATGCGCACATGAATGTGCAATATTATGCAGATTGTGCAGTTATATAAATGAAACGAATAATTTAATGAATGTTACATAAAAAAAAGAGGAATATATTCTCGAGATATAAATATAAATAGAGACTAAATGAATATACTTTTTTCATAACTGATTGCTACGAAGCTAGAAATCAAGGAAATTAGGGAAATGTTAGGGAAATTGGAAACGGTCGGAGGAATTAGAGGAGAATCAGGGAATTTTGCAAAGTTTTATAAAAAAATTAATCTTGATTTTAATGAAGTTTAATGAAGTAACATGCGTACAAACATACACTTACGTAATTTTGAAATACTATCAACAATTAAATGCAAGCAGTGTTAGCAACATTAATTTACATTGTTATGTTAAATTGTTCTCCCAAAAATATTTAACGGTTTTTAGGAAGAAGATACAAAAAATTGCAAAGTATTATTGAAAGTCATGAGAAATCATGAAATTTTGTCTGGAAAAGTTATATGAAATTTTAGGGCGAGAAATTTGTGGCAGTTCTGGCTACAAGTTGATGAGGAATTTATTATTAAGAGCATCGACTTTTTAAACTGATATCGCTATCTATAATTGCTATCGAATCGATATCGCTGCACTGGCGTATCGAATCAATCTCATCTCAGCATGCGGAAAATAAGATGAGAAGTAAGCGAAGCTGAGTCAAACGGATATCGATATCGATAAGAACGATTGAACGATCGCACACTTCCGCGATGTGCACGCGATGATAATAACTGCAGGGTGATGTGAGTTATTCGCCAAATCCCCCGCCTTCTTATTGGCAATTGACATTCATAAAAATTGATTTTTATCCCATAAGATGATCGTGTAATGATATTCCCATTTTCTGTGGCTTCCATCGTACTTCACCTGTGACAGTTTACAAGAAGACCGCAGAAGTTTCCCTTCCCCCGAGTCGTGATATCGTGAAACTATTAATTTCATCCCCTTCACGGAGAAATCGAAGTAATATGTACTCTAGAATTCTATAATATTTTATTGACAGGTCTATATAGGAATAAGCGCTCACTTACGTAAAATTTACTTTATTTTTCTGATAAATGATTGTCGTGTAGCCATATTGTACATACTTTTTACATTTTATAAAGTAAATTGGTCGTGCTTACAATCTTAAAAATGTATCATGAGATTTACTTTACTAATAATCTTGAATAGATTTACTATAATGTTCTTTTTACCTTACATCTCCGATATTTTTACAACTAAAATATCTTGTTTGGCAAAAATAACCAGAATACTTATATGCGACAACTATACTGTTACATATATTAAATATTAATAATTAACGTCTAATAAGTTAAACATTAGCTTCTTAACTTTGAGTGTTTTTCATTTGGTGACACAAATGCCGTTCTTTGAGCACTCACTGGATGCCAAGAATGATATTTCTGTCACTAAATGTATCCTTTACTACTGAAAATACTTTTGTCTTGTTCATTGAAACGTGTTGAAAATATATCCCATTGTATACAGAATATAAATTATCTAAAAACCTCGCACTTGTATGTTCTAGTATTCAAGAAAGGATTGCGATGTCTTCCCTGCAAGGATTACCCCCGTTACCGAGAAGCTTGAGTGGCTTCAACCTGAGCGGTCGCGGCGAGAGCGGCGAGGCGCCCCCCCCCCCCCCCGGGGCGCCCCGG
>NW_011627526.1:414781-586795 GCF_000204515.1 Acromyrmex echinatior | reverse complement strand
CCCCGGTTCCGGAGAAGCTGGAGTGGCTTCACCCTGAGCGGTCGCGGCGAGAGCGGCGAGCCGCCTCCACCGCCCACGAGGTCGTCCAGTAAATCCCAAAGAGGCAGCAAAACGTCGCTGCAAACATCATCATCGAGACCGTCTCCACCTGCCAGACAACTTACTACCTTGGATACCCAACTAGCAGTGCTCAGGAGAGAAATGGTATTATTCCGAAAATTGTTTTCACTCTTTTATCTCTCCGTTAACATCGCGCTCTCGTTATTTTAGTCGTAAAATGTATTTCTCGATGTTTCTCGATGTCTCGTGAAAATGATAGTTGCTGCGCAATATAGAACTGGTTTGCAGACTATCAGGATTTTTTTTCTGATTTTTAACATCTAGTGACGTTAGTTATTTATATACGATAAGATAAGAGATATATATGTTCAGAAAGAGAGAGAGAGAGAGAGAGAGAGAGAGAGAGAGAGAGAGAGAGAGAGAGAGAGAGAGAATCTTTGTTACAATTTTCCCAAGAAAGTTGTAGTCTTTAAAGTAATGATACTCAATCGTTCAATGATTTAGTAATATAAAATTATTTTATTTTTTTAAGGATCTTTAGGCAAACGAAATGCAGAAATACGGAGAATGATTAATTTATTTTGACACGATAAAATAATGTGCAATCTGGATGGAGAAATAAAATGTTTTAAGAGTTTTGCGGATGCGATTTTTAGATGACTGAAGCAACTGAGAGTGATTAGAAATGAATAATTGAAATCTTTTACGATTAGAAAATTATTTGACCATTGGATTGGATTTTACGGCACGTGTAGCAGAGTATCACTCGACATGCGGTCAGTAAATTGTCGATGCGATTCAAATTGGTGCCTGAAATTGTGCATCCCATAATGGCAGCCATTAACTCTAATAGAAACCATTAGTCATCTATCACGGCGCGAAACGTATATTTACGAGCATGTACAGGAAAATTCCACGCCTACGCGTGCAACAAGCACGTGCGATTTCAGAATGATCATCGAGATTCTTCCGCTGTCATCGATCGCGACGGAAGCTGTAACAAATTATTCGCACGACTCTCATTTCTGTAAACCACATTTGTGTATCATTTGAATTTTTTAAACATGACACAAAGTGTTCGCGTGTTTAAAATATTTTTCAAACTTTTATTCTATCCATATTGGTTTTGTGTCTATGATCCAGTTTCTATCGAAATCCTTAATTCAGTTTTACTTCGATACTTAGATCATTTTTCTCTTTGTTATGTTTCATAATTTTTATTTCTTATTTCGGATAATATTTTTTTTTGGTTTTCTAATTCTTTTTATATTATCTTTGTTATTTTTGTTTACAAATTTAATTTTTTTCTTTTAAATAGTTTCGTCTTTTGATTTTTACTTGGAACTATTCCTTGTCTTTTAAACTTCGATCCTTGCCACTCCTTATCCTCGATATTCCGTCGCGTCAGTCCGATCACGTTCCGCGAACCTTCATTTTCCTCTCGGTCGTCGTTGTCCACCTCTGTTGCTCTCCTGTCTGTTTCTCCCGATCCTTCCGCGTTTGGGCGACCCGGATGACCCGTTACCTCGAGGCCGCGATCGCGTGAGTAAATTGCGCCGCACGATGAGCGTGTATTTTATGCGTGGGATCATAAGCAGCGAGGGAAACCAGAGTATATCATACCGCGATAGAGAAAGACAGGACGCGCTTATATCACTCAACCGTGCGGAGGCGCCGCTTTTTAATAGCTATATTACCTTGCAAGTTTGCTGCGCAAACATACTTCACATGCCTACTGATAGTTACACGTATTCATCTACGTCGATTAACGATTGAAATTCTAAAAGGCTTTGTGTTTATTTCAAATAAAATTACTACAATATCTCTTGGCGTACATCTCATTAGTAGCTCAACAATCTCATTATCGCGTCGACGACTAATGATTGAGATTCTAAAAGACTGTTTATTTCAAATAAAATTACTATCTTTTTATGTACATCTCATTAGCAATTCAATTTTATCGTCGCTTTGCAACTACGTAGAAAGTATTTTGCTGAATTATATGAGAATCTCAAATATGATAGCATCTTATATAATTATTTTAATAGTCAAACGAAATTTATTCAGACTTGTATTTAACTGAATTTTTAGAATATTTTAACAAAACCGTTCTTTTCGTTAGAAATTTGAACGTCTCATTGATTCAGCGATCGCTATATATTCGTTTCGTATAAAAATATTGTCGTATCATGCCGACGTTTGCACCACGTTTGCATGGCATTGCGGCAATCTTCCCGAAATTAACTGTAACGGGATCTTGAGTAGGATCTCTCCGAGGAGAAGAGCTCTCGTGATGAACTCTTGTTGGATCTCCGTTCGCGTCAACATCTCGACTCGCGTATCTAAGTTGGGCTAATAATTTAATAGTCAATCCAGACACGGGAAGCGAGTTCGTACAGCCGCTCCCACGCTACGTTCCCTCAGGCATGATTTTACTCCTCTGTACCCTTTTTCTCGCTCCTTTTCACCTTCGTTCTCTCTTCTGCTCTTCGTCATCGTCCCTCTTCTAGCTTCATTTCTCTTCGTCGTGTTGTCCGCTCGCGTCTCTCATATTCTTCTCGTTCTCCTTTTCCACGTCTCTCCTATACAACTCCCTCTTCCTCAGTTCCCACGGCCAAGCAGCCGCCAAGCTGCTTGGAAATGCGTCGTTTCAGTTCGTAAATCACGAGGTAACATTTACCTTGGAGACCGTATGGTAAAAGTGAATGCGTTCCTCCAGCTTCTATATATTGAACTCTATGTGAAATTTCGCAGCAATCCATGATGGCGAATAATGAAGAAAAGTCACGGGGTTACGAAAAATAATGATCGTAGAATCTCTTTAATAAATATCTAAAAGTCAATCTTTTATAGAATAAAATTTATGTAAGCAGTAACATTATTATCTAAGTATTTTATATATTTATTTCTAATTCGAAATCGAGATGTTGTAAAATTCGAGTTAACTTAGTTTTCAATATCATAAAACAATATATAGGCCTCAAAGCGATAATTGCTTATACACATATTTTACGTGTCTATCGTAAAATCTCACTGCAATATCACAATCTTTTTTTCATTTTCAATTTTCAGTGCATTACAATAATTATTACTTTCGCATTTGCAGTTTGGTCTGCGGCAACTCGATCTCTCGTTATTGTCGCAATTGTGGTCCTTGAACGAGTCGATCCAGGAGTTCCGACAATTACTGCAGGAACAGGAGGATCGAGCGCCTTCACCGTCGCCCAGCAGCGAAGAAGGAGAAGATATGACTTATGGGGTGCATCCGCCGCCGCCACCAAGAAGACCGGCACCCACACTACATCATCGGCCGCCACGACCTCCCAGGCCACCCAGGCCATCAGCCAGTGACGAGTCACCATCGAGCGAGGAGTATGGGGCCGTTTGACGTATCGTCACTGAGAGGAAGAAGTACTCAAAAAGGTCTCGGTCCTCTCATCGCACCTAGAACGGCGTTCCAGCGAGCGCCAGTATCTCCGAAACATGAGAAAAAAACCTCAAAGACTTTCGTGAAAATGAAAACTACTATCAAAATTGGTGGTCAAGATTTGCGCGTGCACGCGCTTCGTGATATTCGATTGCGAATTTCTGATTCCTAAGAAGTACCTGCAACGTCGCTTGCAGAACCATTCGAGATCGTTCTTTAATTTGTGACCGGAATTGATGATCGAATCGGTCGGTTGGCTAAAAGATTATTTCGCGGTAGATTAGTCGTGGTCGCGCGTACAGTACTATCTGCGTAACTATCCGGAGAAGTTGTCTGCTTTTCCCGCAGGCCGTCGTTTAGAGAACTATTCGAGATTATCTGTGACCGCTATTTCAGCACGAAAAGATTGATGATCGAATCAAAACTCGACGGTGGAAGACCGCAGTAGTTCAGCCGCCAATACGCGAAAGTTGTTTCACATATGCAAGATAATAATCACTTCTCACAGAACTTCTGCCCGGAGAAGAGCATCGACTTGCCAATTTGCAATAATGACATTCCGTATATATCGCGCTCTAAATAAGGAAGGACTCGATTGCCGCGAGCGAGAGAGCTGACTTCAGCTCGGCGCGCCGCTCTCCTCTCTACTTGTGATAACGCTCGAAGGGGCCTTTGATTAATGATAATCGCACCCATTTGTGCGGATTAAGATTTCTCCGCGACTCCGCTCTGCTATAGAGCAATTGTAACAGATCCGAGCCCAAAGCATCGCGATTTTTTCGTGTTGTGATCCAAGAAAAGACGTGATTCTTTGGCATCATCAACCGAGAAACAGCGACTGGTGAAAGAATCACAGTGTTCTCTTCTCTTCCATGTTTTTTAATATTGTTGCATACCCGTCGCAAAACTTATCCTCGTTGCTGCCGTCGGGTTACCTGCGCAATTAGATCTGCCATACACGCGAAGAGAATGGATAAATTTAATATCTTTTAAAAGCAATATTTAACAGAATTTGTAAATGTTTGATTTCTAGACATTACAGATATATAAAATAAGCCTTATAGGTATATAATATCTTACAGCAAATCTTCGCGTGTACGGCATTTTTGGGAAAACGAAAATTGTCAATGTTCCACGACGCCCTTTCGTGTAGATTAGAACTGTGTAAAGATATGTAAGACTATGTGCAAAATAAATGAGACTTAATTTAAATATACGCTGACTCGTAACAAGCGTTACGTAATGCAACTACGTAATACAACCTTTTCTTGTATGCATCGTTGTTCTGACACAGATAGTTAGCAATCGACAATGCTGCACCTACTTGCATGTATGCAAATTGCATCTCGTTCCGATGCAGGGTGTGTGCGGAAATAAATAGTGCAATAGCAGGACAATGAGGACAAAGAAATTGCTGTATGAGACTCTTGCGTCATCCAAGATGCTGCAATAATTCGTATTATGCTTGTTTCGATTGCATACTAATTAAATTTTTTTTCTATTTAATCCTCGATATAACATTAATTTGTAAATTATAAGACATGATGAGTTACATCTCAATATTTTTGCATACATAACATTTTTTAATCAGTAAAAATTTTCTGATTGTTTAACATTGTGAATTTGATTTACACGATTAGGTTGCATATTTTTTCTACTTGACTTTTATTTATTTTTTTTTTTCATGTATTACATAGTTGGCACTATTAAAGAAGAATTCTCTTATAAACTTTCATATGAAGAAATTTGTCGATGAACGCTGCGATTCGAACATTTTCTCCGCTTAGTCTATTGTATTTTTTTTTTTATATATATTCATGCACAATTCATACATGTTGCTCCTCAATACCGTCAACGCTTTACACAAACGAAAAACACTGGCAAAGGCGAAGCAGTCAGAGCTAAGTTATCTAAAAACATATTATATAACGTAAGATTTTTTAAACTAATTTTTGCATAAATATTTTTTTCAAAATTGTTATAAGAACATCATAAAAACGAATTATCTTACATAAAGAATATCGAATACGTACACAAGATAAATATCACAAACTTACCAATAAAAAAAGACTCTATTCATATAAAGAAAAGTGCACACGTCATCGACGAATTAACATGACTTGAAGACTTGACATAAAAAATGTGTCACGTCCCAGAAAGTTTATTTTTCTTTCAAAAATTCCCATTAGTACTTAAAAGCTAGTAACAAACTGTAATTGCTGTATGAGCAAATTTATGATATGCAAAATGAATACGAAGAACATTCTTTTAGTGTCTTCTCGGACAAATGTATATTACTTTTGATTCTTTTTTGTTTTTTTCTTTTATCTTATTTTTGGTATTTGGCTGACTTTTCCATTTTTTTGTCCTGTCTTCATGTATTCTTAACAATTCATCCACTGGGACACATCCATACAGAAAAAAGCTTAATTTGCCCGTTTTTCAAACGGTTCTGCGTCGTTGCATTGATCGTGTAGTTCATTAGTGTAAATGTCTACTTTAATACTAGAACTACCGATGATTAATTTCTATCATTTAAATATTTTATACATATCTCTGAAAAAACATGAAGAGGAAAAAAATTGATCAATTTAGATCTCATAGATTTTTACAAATTGCAATAAAAATAACAAGAAACTTAAAAAAATGCGTTGTCATAAATAATTAAAAAAAAAAATTACAAACTAATTTGACTACGTTGATAGTTCCAGTGTTAAAGTCTTTAATACGCGGAATAATTTCTGCGCGAAACTGTAAATGTGGTCTTGCAAATTTCTCTTGTTATTTCGGAATGATATGCGATAGAGAAGCATGCAATGTCTACAAAAAAAAAACCGATGAAAAATGAAGAATCATCACCTGTAGCCTCTCGGGAATTATTGACGTGATTTAAGAAGAAATTGATCTCTATTGATCTCATGTAGTGAATATAACACATAGAGAACGTCATCTAATATACGTAGAAAGTTTTTCTCTAATCATACATTTATGAAAGATTGTTTAAAGTCTCACGATCCCTTCCGGATCCACTTGTGAAAGCTCACGCGTTTTTATTTCCATTTAAAAAAATACCAATTCACGCTTGATACGCAGATATATGTCGCAAAGTGGGCATCATAATTAAATGAGTACATTGTATTAAACACGTTACGCAGGATATTTCTTAAGTATTGCCTAAAATTTTAGAAAATCTTTATTAATTTTAAATTAATTTTCTTACAAATAGATAAATTTTAGATTTTAGGAATTGGTATTTTTTCTTTATCATTCTATAAAGAAAAATTCATATAAATCTCAATAGCCTCTCATATCTCAAAAGCCTTGAGAGTCAGAGATACGAGTATGATTACAAATTTTGTAAAATTATCTTTTCTTTTTAAATAGAATCTTCTGTATAAAAAAAGATTTCTTTTTCAAACATACTTCAAGATTTGATTCTGTTGACTGATATAAGTTCGTAGCAGTAATGTATTGTAAATCTTAAATCCCATTTGTACCTCATTGCTTTTTTACAAAGCGGCAACTAAAAATATGAAAAATGAAGATAATACCTTATTTATTTATTGACTCGAGTTTGGGAAAAATATTTTCTTATTTATGAGCTATTAAAAGCTTAATTAAAAGCAATAACCATATAAAATTTTTAATACCCTTTGAGATTACATGTTCAATTTTTTTTTGTAAAATGACTTCAAAAATCAATTCTTAAAATATTAATACGTAAGAAATATTCTGTATAAGTGCTATGAGATAATTTTCTCATGGGGTAGTAACTCCATTTTACGAGATACTCGAGCAATATATCGAATTACTTCCTACACATTCATAAAAATGCTTTCATACTTTTGAGCTGTGCATCTTCCATCAGGTAGATATATCTCCTTTCTTCTTCATTAATAAAAATATTTTTCCCTTATAAACGTATAAACGTTACTTCATTATTCTGATTGTGAGTATTAACCAAATAGTTTCAGAAGAAATTAGCTTAATGCGCGCGAGATATTCCCCTTTTCGGAGAATTGAAACGATCCACGTTATCTCACAGCTTAGAAACAGATGAATTATTATTTCTGAGAAATGCAATACGTTATTATTATTGTTCCAAGATATTCGTATATGGAAGATGCCCAAGGAACATTTCACGAAAATTTGCAACGGATCCGAGAGAGTCGGTGGACCATTCGTACGATACATACATCGTATAATTCGTAAATGTGCATCGTGCCCTTTACAACGGCACTAAAAATGCATATACATTTAATTTCCATTTCAAACAGACTTTTAAACAATCAGCGTCCCGCTACTTTCTTCTCAACGAGAAATTTCTAACGGCCCCTCTCTCTTTCTCTCTCTCTCTCTCCCTCTCTCTCTTTCTTTCTCGCTCTCGCTCTCGCTCTCTCTCGTACGCACGCATACTTTGTACTGATCTTCAACCATGATAACGATTAAATCACATTGAAGTCTAACATTATTAGGTATAGTTACCTTAACAATGAACTTACTGACTAATACTTAACGATACTAATAATAAATATATGTTGCCTTCTTCGGCGACTTTTTAAAGAGAACAGTGACGCTCCAAAAATTTGGAAAATAAAAAATTGATTCTTCTGGATGGATACTTCTCCGTTATTTTGCTTGACGCTCTTACATACAGTTTGACATTTTATTCTAGATATCTCATTGTCTGTTTTTCGATCGACATTTTTTTTTCTTCGTATACCTAATTTAAATCAATAAATCCACTAAATATAAAAGATGAAAACATCGAGTAATAATAAATTACTATGTAAAATATTTAAGTTTAGGCTGAATTGAAGATCTTCTAACTTGCTAAATAATTGTACAAATAATATGATAAATGAAAGTAGCAACGCCATTGTTGAAGTGCAATATTTTAAAATAGTATATAGCCATATTAAAATGTTGCATTTCAATTAACAATCATGTTGCTATTCCTATTTGCCATATTATTTCTACGTTTATTATCGAGAGTTCTGTATTTCAGTTTATTTTGTTGTGCTAAATAATTCTATTACATGCTAAAAATGAAAATATTGTGAAAAATCTTCTATTTTATTAAAAATTAATAAAAATTGAAAACGATCATAAAAATTATTGACTAAAATATATATGATAGTTATATCAACATCCTGTATTTTATATACATAAAAAACTCAAATATTGTTAAAAAAATAATACACATAAAATAACTCAATTGTGATACATTTTATTACACACTTTCAAAAAAATATTATAAAAGTGTAAAATTAAAGTATAACAATCCATTAATAATCTATCGCAATTTCTACTTTTTCTTTTCCGAGATTGGTTTCATATAATTGTGATTAGCATTATGCATGATTGCATTTTAAAGAAGATAAGCGAAAGAAGATAAGAACCTTGTAAATTCGCAATGAAATTTAAGTTAATTAAATTCATGATTTAATTTTGTAAAAACAAACAATTAAAACTCATTGGTCATAAAATAATATACGAAATAAGAAAAAACACATTTACAGTAATTCGACTAATAATCGAATCTTCTGAACAATAAATAATGTATTAATAAAACACTATCGCTGATTATATCTGGATTTATCGATAATTCATTAATTCCTTCGTTACTGTTTTCGAGACTATTTTTCTTAACGATGTACTGTCGATCGATTGTGTAATCATTTAATTATTCACAACACATAGCGTATAATTCTCTTTCTCCATTTTGTTCAATATTTTACTGTTTCATTTATGATGAAGAATAAAGATCTAAAAATATCTGAGCTACGTGAGTATTTCGTGTCCATCCAATGAGGAGGTACAATAAATTACACAATAAAATTACATATGATACAATTACGTATGGTACAATTTAAAAATAACATAAATAATGAGAATATAAATTGTTAATCGGAAAAGATAAAATTTACATATTATTTGAACGAACATTATAGATATACTAAAATGGTAAATTACAACTTTTGTTTTTAGAGTAAAATTGAGCGTTGATATAAAGCGATTTCGCGACGCGGCCGAAATTTTTAGCAGAAGAAATATTTTCTCGCTGATTACACATACACGAAGTGAAAAGAATCTGAAAGCGAAAATAATCTTTCGTACGAACGTCTATTTCAGGAACGATTGATACGTGTATAATGTATGTACATGGAATTGAACATGTACAATACAATGAGCGACTTCATGCGCCCAAAAATATTAACTTTTCCCACACATCGTCAATTATTATTTTCACCAATAAGACTTTCCCCTCTCGTTTCTGACAAAAAAATTTATGTCTAGAGCAATTTTTACCGGTGGTTCAAAAATTCCGCCACGCGCTGCAAATGTAAAAATTATGATAGCTTTCATTCATTTTTGATGGAGTCAGCGAGTGCTGGTCACACATGACACAAACAAAAATCTTGCCATCTGACATTTTCATTAAATCATGAGGACAACGCATTTGCGATCCTGAAGCGTCAACCAAACATAATAGCGTTCCTCGGCATCGGATCCATGTGATGCTCTAGCTTTACTAAGCGAACATAATTGCGGCCATAATCCGTGAACGCCATTCTACCGTCCCAATGAAGGGCTATACCCAATGGACGGTCCATTTCCTCCTGACCAGGCTTATAGGAATAGATCAACGAACCAACCGAGTTAAATGCCTTGATTGAATTGTGACGAGAGTCTGCGACTAGAATACTACCGTCGTCGGCAGCAATAATGCCCTGAGGCCTCTGAAACGTGGGGGTGTTCTCCTCGTTCTGTCCATCACCGGTTTCTCCATCTTGTCTCTTGCCTTTTGATTCTTTCTCACATTTAAGTATGCGCATTTCTACCATGTTATAGTCAATTATCAATACGTGGTGGTTGTTGAAGTCCGTGACAATCAATTTGCCCTCGTTATTGAAGCAAATACCGCGCGGCGAGTCGAGATACCTCAATAGATGCGGTTGGCCGCCGAACATGCGTAGAGGAATACCCTCAGGGCTAAATAACTGAACACGATGGTTTCTCGTGTCTGTAACTGCAATTTCGCAAGCTGAGTTTACTGCCACGTCCCACGGGTAGCAGAATTGGCCCTGTTTTTCGCCATGCTCACCGAAGGCTCTCAGGAATTCACCCTCCATTGTCAGAATCTGAAACATACGTAATGCCATCGGTTGTAGCTTACACGTTCGAATGACAATCTAAATACAACGCTTGAAAAGATATTATATGAGAAGATCATGCATAAACAATTAACCCAATAAACACTGGCTAACAGTAACATAATTGTTAGTTATAGTTTCTCAACAAAACAATAACATATGCGTATAATTAACAGTTACATTACTGTTAATTTATGTTTGCTAGGATGTAATGTGTCACCAACCTGGACGCGATGGTTGTCCTTATCGACCACGATGAGGCGACGTCTGGCATCGACGGCAATTCCGGCTGGACGATTAAATTGACAAGGGCCGTTACCGTAGGTCCCGAATTTTCTGACGAGCGTGCCGTCGTCGCGATAGATTTGTATACGATTGTTGGATCTATCGCTGATTATAATGTTACCTTCGTTATCGCAAATTAATCCCCACGGACGGCAAAGATTGTCAGGATTGTTCTCACCAAAGTAGCCAAGGATTATAATGTCCGTGCTCTTAACTTGCAACTCGTGTTTTCGATTAGGCAAACAGATATTATGATCATAGTCAGTTATCGGACGACCACGCGGAATCGGTTGCATCATTTGCTCGTTTATACCGTACGGGAAGTACGATTGCAATTTATAATCGCGATTCGGTAGACGATCTCCGATCGTGCCTGGGCCGTTCACTAAAATGTTTCCCCCATTGGCGATCACGGACAGCACGTTGCTGTCGGAACTCCTGAAAGAGATCCAGTTCTCGTCTCGAAGTGACCGGGCCTTTGTCTTCCGACTCTGACGAATTTGCCAAATCTATGAATTTAAGAAATGTCTTTGTTAATTCACAACTGAGGAGTAACTAAAACCTTAACGGTCTAAGCTATGATCTTTAATGCTAAAATAATATTTTCGGCGTGAATTTATATATGTATCCCGTTCTGCAAACTACGAACCGAAATCATTTTCAGTCTTGAAGCGAAAAAAGATTAAAGAAGTTAATAATTAGAAACTGCATAGATATTGAAATATTTGTAACAAAAGTTAAATAAATTTGTGTATAATAAAATATGTACCTCAGCCAATACCATATCTTTTTTTTGTAAAAGATCGTCAGGGGATGATCGCGCCTCTTGGATGGCGCATTTGAGTGCATTGATGGCCTGTGCCAGCCGTGCCTTATCCTCTTTCAAATTCATGTACTTCTCCTGAAGAACCTCGTACTTCCACCGACGCGTTTCCACAATTTGTTTAAACAATTTCTTCTCCCTTTCTTCCACCGCGGACCACATTCTACGTGAAAAGTACTTCACATCAGTCAGTGCCTCCCTGGTTCTCTGATCTAATGCTGCTATGTCCAACTGCAAAAGAAGCATACGATGTAATATAATTAATTGACTCAAGCAATTAATTGACTCACCCCCATATTTTCCATATCATCCACGAGAACGTCGATCCCGAGATAAGCCTCGATTAGCACCTCTTCAGCTTGACGCTGAGCGGATTCTAAGAATTCTACAAACTCCACCGTTACATGTTTATGAATGCAATGAGTGGCGCATTCCTTGCAGATTGTCCTGCAACAAGTCTGACAGTAAAATAATTGAGTGTATGGATGATCATTGCATCTATACGACGTCATGGCTCTCACAGAATGATTGAACGATCGGTCCTCCTCCATTTCTTTCGCCGCTTCTTTCTTGTTCACCATCAATATTGTGTTGACTGCATTCTCTTCTACATTTAAGACTCTCGCAGGTGACTGCTGTAATTTTCTCGAGTAATTTTCCTTCTTTATTTCATTCTCTATCTCTAATTCCTCTGATATCGACGGTATCAGTGGCAAATCGGATGAATCTCTTTGACTACCTGGGCTATGAGTTTGCTCTCGTGATAATATAGCTATATCATCTTTCTCGTCTTTCTCCAGATCTTTCGTCATCAATGTTATTAATGAATCGTTGAGCACATCTCCTTGAGCACTTGGGCTATGTTCCTCATGTGTGAGTGATTGTCGACTGGAGGATATATCGTCCAGCAGATCGATCTTCAGAAGATTCATATTGAGATCTTCGAATGTCTCATAGTTCACCTTGCAGCTCTCGTGGTAATTAGCGCTGGAGAAGTTCGGACCGAGTACATCCGTTACGCTAGCATCTTCAAACATTCGAAAATACTCGAAATGGTCCGGAGAATCAGCATCCAGCTGGTGAATTGGCGAATGATTCGCTAGATTGTCATCCGAAGAACTTGACCGACTCTCACTCGAACAGCTTAATGAACTGGCAATCATAGGTCTTGGACTGTAGAGTTTTGGATATTCATTCAAAGAATCTACATGATTGAGAATCGAATGGCTAAACGAATTATCCTTGGAATGCTGTTGCGATAATTTCCCTGGAGGAAACTGTTTCAGAAAGCGATCTGAATTAGAATCCGGAAACGAACGGATTTTCTTAGCAATAGTAAACTTCCTTGGCGTAAAGTGTTGTTCATCTTGTTTTCGTGGCTTATTTGTAAGCTGAAACAAATTTTCGTGTGTGGTTTACTCTATATTAATAAATTTGGCATTTACTAATTTAATTCAAAATCTATAAACAGTTCACAAGAATCGATAAATCGTGTGATATATTCAGAAAAATGTAAAATTCTCCTTAATGAAAAAAATTAAGTATGTTAAAATTCTTTGCGGTTTATTTGAGAGGCAACTTTCAAATATCTTGGTATCAGATCGAATGCATGTTACATTTAGCGTCATTATTATACTATAGGTTTTAACAAAGATTGAATTATAAAGCAAACAATGTCTGATATATTTATTTCCACACATACTTATTCTTTAAATTCTTTGGAATGGAATGTCACTCTAAAGAGTAAAAATTGAGCTAGTCTTGAAAAAGGATCGTTCAATTTTCAATCTTTAAAATTGAGATTTCACTCTTCAAAGTGAGATTCACTCTAAAAGTTTCAAAGTTTCTTTCACAAATGATATATCAATCATTAATCTCTTATTTTACAATTTAAATCCTTGCTTATTATAAGAACTTTACTATAAAGAATACGTTGTATACATGGATAATAGGACCAACATATGTACTTAAAAATATGTCTCTCAAATAAACCGCAATAATTTTTGCGCATATAAATTCTGTAAAATTACAAATTATTTGTGAGCACTTACTTGCATGGAATGGCGGTTGCGAGGAGATTTTAATTGATTCATTGTGGTGGGCAAAAATTGTTGGTATAGCTCCAGGGAGGTCTCCTGTGTACGAGTGAAAAATCTTGTTTTCCTGAAACAATAGTTATAGCAAGCTATTGAAATATTGCGATCAGTACACTATCTTAGGCTTATCAATGTATTGCTATTTCCTATTATGAATTATGATTGTTATCTCTAATCGATAATATTACGACCCGGAAGATTCACAAGATTATCAAATTTTTCTCATTGTACTTCTTTATCTAGAAATTCTAGAAAATCCACTTAAATTTTCGGGATTTAATGAAATTTAGGTCTTAAGAGGAAAATAAGCTTTATATTTGAACGAGCGAAAATCAATAACAGCTCCAAAGAGAAAAAACTTGACAGATATTGTGTTAGCATTTTTTTAGATTAAAGTAAAATTTATTCGGCTTTTTAAGTAAAATTTTATTCTTTAAAAAGTTATTTGAATTTTTTAACGGTTAAATATTATGTATATTCTTTACTAATAAGATATAATACGAAGAGAGTAGTGTGAGACATAGTGACCTTTATATTTATTCATAACAAAACGCGATAATTCTCTCAAGATATTACATATGACAACAAGATTTCTTTGAAATTGTAACAGTTTCAACCTTGGGCAAAAACGCGCTTGCTTTATCGAGTATCTATATGATATACATGTAAAAACGTATTTCACATCGCGTATGAACATTATCGCGATTTCTATTATCGTGCACGATTATTACATTTATGCTGCATTTATGCATTTTTATTGCGTATTTGCATGACTTGGCGATGACAATCCTGTCCTGTTAATTGAAAGCTATGAATAAGTTTGAAAAATATATATCGTTGAATTTTAAAACAATATAAATGGTAATTTTTCTTGAGATTTTCGATGAAAAATCAATTGCACATCGATAAAAAAAACTTACTAACAAAAAGAAATAATACGTTAGAAGTCTAAGACATACTGACAAGCATT
This sequence comes from Acromyrmex echinatior, assembly GCF_000204515.1. The sequence continues at coordinate 571,977 of NW_011627526.1, read as the reverse complement.
ATAAGAAGCATCATAAGAAGTGACATTTTCACGACTGCGAGATAAATTTATTATTAGGTATTATTCAAAATTTGGAAACTGATAAATGTGTCAAAATTCCACTCGAACGATCGGCTGTAATTTTTACTGTGCCCGCGTCGATATAACGACTTACCTATTCTTTTCTCGAAACGAGCTTTTGCAAGGAAGCTTGTTAGTATTTGAACCACCACGGTCTTTTGTTCGCACCGAACTAAACCGATCATGTCTCGCGTTGTTGACAAGGATTTGTCTCACGATGATGAGGTCACTTCGTACAATATTCAGATTATACAGTGTGTCTTATTTCTAAGCATTAATTTTTAATACTCAATTTGAGATTAATTATTCTTAAAAATATTCATCTCTCAGATTTTTTGTTATTAAAGAAAAAGAGCATTTATTCTTTATTACTCATAACTCGTAAATAAAAGTCATCGTATCGCAATTTAAAAAAAAAACAGATTCTAAAGCTGCAATTTTCATATATATCAAATAGTATATTTGTCATTTTTTTTTAAACATGTAGACATGACGCAAATAAAGTAACGCTACGAACTTTTGTCCCAGTTCAATATATTCTCATGTGAACATTTTGTACATAAACAATATTTAATTTCGCCATGGAAAAGTTTGTTTTTCACATAAAAAATGTAATAAGCAACAAGTCTGTATATTTATACCGCACGATATATCCTCTGGATTAATCCCAAAATCATATCGTTCCCTCGCTTTGCTAGAAATATATTACAACCAAGATTAAATCGTCGTTAGTCTCTCTTTACAACATTTTGAGAAAGAGATCGTTTTAAAATCATTAAAACCAAGCAACAGCGTTATTTTCTCGTGACTCCACATTTATTAGAAAAATCGAATTGTAAGTTTCGTTTTTCTGTAATGGTATTTGCATGACTGGTAAATGTAAAAGCAAATGATTTTAAAGCTCCTGTTCATTCAAAACTATTATCTCAGATTGTGACGTTAAAAACGAGAAAAAATACGCGATAAAAATTCTTGGAAAATATATTAATATAAAAATATATTTCAATAAAACGACACTTAACTGATAAAAATCAGCTTGTAAAATACACCGAAAATTCCCTTTTCTCGTTAATTAATACATAACTAATTATCTGGAAATAAATTGTGCGTAATTAAAAACGAAATAAGTTACGTTCGCAATTAATAATATACATATAAAAATAAATATGATTTAATTTCTCACCGAAACAAGAGAACAGCTTTCGGTATATTTTATATCTAATTGTAAGTCCATTTTATTGATTTATACAAAAGTTGTTTTATTGAAAAATAATTCTGTTCAAATATAATGTAGAAGAATTTTTATCATGTATTTTCTCGCTTTTAAAATTGTAATGGTAAGTAAATAGGAATTTTAAATTGTAAATTTTATCTGAGTTATCCAAATGCGGAATTATATTGAGTACTGGATTGTTATCTTTGTTATCGCATACGATATATGCTTAAATGTGCGAAAAAACTATCGCATCCTTAATATTTAAGTATTAAAACTAGGAATGAATTCAAGAATGTATCAATACTTGCATCTCGATTAAAACATACGCACATATATTGTATGATGATCGTCTACTATCGATTTGATACCATCAGTGTGCGTCATAGTTAAGAATCGAAATTAACAAAATTCGCGTTACGGTCATGCCTTATGATTGTATTTTTCTATTAATATACTCAATTTTATATCGAACGGAAGCATATCAGAAGTACTTTTTCCAGAACGCTCTGTCGCGAATGCGGAGGGTAATATCCTTGAAATCGCCATGGCGACCAAGGTCGGATCCGCTTTTCCTCTCGAGGGTTAGGAAGGAGGAGAAAGTAAAATGGCCGTATACCTGCGGCATGCTGCGTGCCGTCTCTGAGCGTTACATACGCGCACGAATGGATCATGCCACCCTGCGTATAGACGAGCATGCGTGATTCCACAAATATTTGCCCAAAATATATGTACAACGGGTCTGTTGTATATTTTGTCTCTCGTGTTTCGACATGGCTTGATCAAATTTCGTTTGTATCAAAATGCCTTTGTCTGGCTCGCGTATCGATTTGTGTGTTTATTCGAGAATTTTTATTTCACTTTTATTGAACGATATTTGAAGAGCACCATACCGACGATTTATCGTGAGCTTCATTTTTTCCACGTAAAATTCAATCCTTCTAAATTGTAAAGGTTACGATAGTTAGAGGATGTTAGAGGGAGTTCTAGGAATACTTTTACGTGATTAGAGAAAAAAAAAGGATTAAACATCGTTCTTCGCTATATTTTCTTGTAATTTCTTGATACTTGTGTACAAAAAGACAGAAAGAGAGAGAGAGAGAGAGAGAGAGAGAGAGAGAGAGAGAGAGAGAGAAAGAATCAAGTTTTATTCAAAAAAAGAAAAACAACATTTTGTCTCATAGATCCCTGATATGAAAAAACATATCTTCTTGCACCAACAAAAAATTTTTGTTATATAACTCTAATTAAAATAAGTACTTCTTACAGCTTCAACAAAATCCAAATTCTGAAGTCTGAATCCAAATTCATAAGTAAAAATGTCCTATCAAATTTTTTAGAAAAATGAAATAAAAACCTTTCAAAAACGCACTTTTCAGAATTTCAATTCTTTTTTATTTGTAACGAAATCTACAATTTTCGAGATATTCAATTAATTTTTTTAACGTGATAGAACATTTTCTCTCATGTATTTGCATTCAGTGCGTCAAAAAACTATAAGAACCACTTATTCTAATTAAAATTACTTGACTAAATTTTTTTGTCGATTAATGCAATTAAAATTGCAAAATAGTAGTAAGAGTTTTCATATTCACAGCTGAGAGTTAACATAAATCCTCGACAATGTTATATTGTCAAAGCTTCCTGCATTTTTAATGATTTTAGATTTTAACATTTGTCTAAATCTGTAACATTTGTAAGGTTTACAGAAAGCCTACATCGACGTATTTTTTTATAAGAATAGTCGGAGTCCGCCGCCTTCGTTTTCATCGGTGGGCTGAATGACGTCGCCTGCCACTTTCGCTCTCGTTCGCGTTTCAATGCCGTACCATTGAAACGTTTCACGACTACATGAGTACCGGAAAATCGCGAACAACGTGACGTCAGATACGCAAAGACGAAAGCGGCTAATGTCCGTTTCCACCAATGTAGATTAATTTTAATCTTAGTTTAGCTTGCTGTTTACTTTTCCTCTCTCTTTCTCTAATTATAAAAATTAGAAGAAGATAAAAAGTAAATTGGATTGAGATTAAAGTTAAGTTTACATTGGTGGAATTGGGTATAAGTACAGCAGGGTGATAAGTCTCATAAAATTCAACATGATAAAGTGGATGGCAATCAACGACAAGTAAACGAAAAGACGATATAAAGGTTATCACAAATTCCTTATCATAACTTTTTCTCATCATAACTTTTCCAAATAAAATTTCTTGATTTTCTCTGACTTTCAATAATATTTTGAAGTTTTTGTATTTTCACCTTAATTTGGAAACCGTCAAATATTTTATTGAGAGTAATTTAACATAATAATGTTAATTACTATTAATATTGCTGACATTACTTACATTTAATTGTTAAGTTGATAATATTCCAAAACTACACAGATATGATATATTAAATTTTATTAAAATCAAGAATTCCTATTTTCTAGAAAATTTTACAAGATTCTTACTTTCGCTTGATTTCTCTGATCATCTTTAATTTCGCTGATTTTCTGATTTATGAAAACTCTGATATAAGTGAGGCCGAAAATTAAGTCTTACCTCTCGTATGAGTGCTTCTCCACGAAGTAATCGTACTGTGTGGCGAGCATGCTTTTTGAGATGTCTATGCTCGTGTATCTCTCCAAGATTAACGCCCTCGACGACTGGACATTGACACAGTATAGTTGATCTCTCGTGTCAGAAGCAGAAGGGTAGAATCTTTGCATGTCTACAACTACGCCGGAAAGAGAACTGCGAACTCTCGTGGAACTCTACTAGCTAGAGGATAAGGGATCGTCTGTTGTAATGCTTGAGCTCAACTACTTAACAGCGAGAATAATCACGTTCGTTGAGCCTAGAGTCGTGATAAATTTTTTATTGATATGTGCGCTGTTTTTGTCATCTTCAATAAATCAATATGAGTAAGATAATGTAAGTTAGAATAAGATAGTATTCATAAAAAAAGATATTACATATCCCTTCTTTTAATTCTTATTTTGATGACAAAATAATTACTGGTGATTTAGTTTCGATCGACAAGAACGATCAAATCAAGAGAAAATCAAAATGATCTTATTTTGACGTCATCAAAATCAAAGTGATGATTTTTTTATTATTAAAGTTAAAAATCAAAATAAAGTTACTTTGTTGATTTTTAATTATGTTCTTTAAGCTATTATACAAAGTTGAGTAATAAGATCTCTAATTAAATTTAAATGCTAGTATTGATCCTTCGTCACACGTTTATGATTTTTTAATAATACAATTTTTATGCTTTCGTGGGAAAATATTTTTATAACAACAATTAAACGATTACAAAATTTATTAAGTAATAATTGATATCAATTGTTTTTTTTTGTTATAGACTATCTCTGATTAAAGTTTAACGAGTTGAAGATGTCCGAGTAGAACAAGTGAGAAGCAGACTTTCAAAATGCATTTTATAAAAATTTATAATTTTTAGAAAACGAGAAAGAAAACTGCAAGAAAACTACGCGCAGAAAATAACTTACCAATCAGTAAGATGTGAAATGTTCGACAAAATTGCTAAACAGTTGCTAAAAATGTTAAACAAATGTATTTTGTTTGTCTCTAGTTAAAGGACATAATGCACTTCGAATGTCAAGATTTTTTTCAGCACATAAATTGATGGTGTAAAAATGCTTTCAGAATATAGAAATAGAATAGAATATATAGAATAGCTTAAAATATGAGTTTCTCAACACTGAACATTATTGCCCCCATTCATAGTCAGTTCTTTAAATTTATCTTTAGATGCTCAGTAGTCAATGAAATAATTCGGAGAGTATCTGAAGATAAATTTAAGGAAGCCTTAAATATAGGGCCTGAGTATGAATACGGGCATATGTCATTTTAACTAAAAAAATGAAATTTTGGGCAAAATGTTTTGGAAGTCTACTCCTCAAGTCACGATAACGTCAAAATGACATTAAAATGAATCGGATAATTGAAAAATGACTTTTAATAATTATTTTGGAGACATTTTGATATCATTTTGATATCATAATGACTTGTTGTTCTGCTTAGGGAACAAGCCGAACAATAAGATTATGATAACATAAGATTATGATTGAGACCAAAATTAGCTTTTTAATGGGCTATCTAATCTCATGGTCGATAATTTTTCTTACATTTGACTGTAATTGGTCAATTTCTTACGATTTAAGATTAAACTTAGGTAACAATTTAGAAAGCCCATTTAATATTTTAAAGAAATGTGATGTCGGGTCTACAATGAATCGGAAATCTTAAATCTTAATCAGTTTTAACCTATTATAAATAGGTGATTTTTCGCACCTAGTAATTATTAATTGTATACCGAGTCGTTAGCTCGATTAAGAAGAAGGAATAAAGTCGAATTTGGTCAGTCTTAAGAAAATCGGTAGTCTTAATCGTACAAATTGGCTGTTGATCAACTTCACTGATTCACCGATAAGACTTAGGACTACCGACTACCGACTCATTATAGACCCGGTATGAAACGTTATAAAGGATAAAGGATGTGCACTTAAGAATTGCATTATTAATTACCTATAGAGGATCCACGAAATGACAATCAGCACACGAATTTTTATCAAACCGGAAAGTGTTCGTTACAGTTGTAAGTAGCCACGTTGCACGCAAAAGTCCACAGAACTTATTTCTGTCGTTCCGGCGTGATCTTCCTATGATCAAAAAAGCGCGAACTTCGAAAAAAAAAAAGTAACAGGATGCAAGTCAAAAGGTTCAAGAATAATCGTTTTTACGCGATCGCGTATATTCCACGAGTTTCCCGCGCCCCATCCTCGAGCCGTTGAGCGATATACCCGCTCGCGTATTTTTGGCACAAGGATCTCAGGTGGTTCGCCCGGGGAAGATACGTTCCAAAGAGAGCCCCGGAACTGACTCGACGTGTCAACGAGCGTGGGCACGTCGTACGTCACAGGAACAGCCGGTGCGGCGGTGAAGCGGCGTGAAGAATCTGCACGTACCACGCGGACCGGGAGATGCCGACGAGGATACCGATTCGAGAGCAAGCCGCTTTCTTTGAAGGAAGCCGCGTGCCACCCTCCGACGAGCCGGGGATCACGAGCCGAGCCGGCGCGCGAGGAACAGAACTGTCCGCCCTTTACTCCGGCTCGCTCTACCTCTGAATCATCCACGTCGCCCACGCATCGCGATGCCGGGGGCTCTGCGTAGGTGAGTTCTCGCAAACCCCTTCCCCGGGCAGCGCCATGCGGTTTCCCCGCTGTACGCCTGCGCCCAGAAACCATGAATGGAAGCGCCCGCTCAATGCTGGACGGTATTTTATTTGCTCGCTCACGGGAGCACTGCGGCATCCTACCCGCTCCGACCACGACGACGACGACGACGACGACGACGACGACGACGATGACCTTCAGCCGCCAGCCAGGGTCGATCGGGCAAAGTCAGGTCTCATCCCGAGGAACAGGTGTTGCGTTGGAGCTGCGCAGAAGCGCGACGCGGTCAATCCTCTCACGCCGCGAATCACGTCATGGATCGTTAAACATCAATGAATCTTTAATTGGCACGAATCTTTAATGACCTCGCCGTGATAAAATAGACATGATTAATTTATGTACGGTATACAGGAGGCAGAAGGGCAAGCCAACAATAAAATCAGTATTACGTCACCAGCTGTAAAAGCCCTACACTGTTGGAGATATCAAAGAAGTAATTTTAATCCAATACGCGTTGAGTTAAATGACATTTTATTATTTTTACTTTCATGTCAAAATATAAATCACTCAACTCGTTTCTGTAGTTACTTAAACAATATTAACGTACGTGCATTTAGTAAATAATCAACTAAATGAGTAAAATTTAATAGAATTTATTGAATGAAATTGTTTTAGTTAAATTATCGACATATTGAGTAATGGCGACCTACATAAATAATTAAAAACAATTCAATTTGGTTGTATTCTAACATTTGTGAATTTAACAGTATAACATTTGAAAATGATCCGAATGAAAAGAATGTTAAAAAAATTATTAATAATTTAATAATGATTAAAAGTATTAAATTTTTGATATATAAAATTTTCCGTCCATCTGTATCTAAAAAAAAAAAATTCTTTATACTATTTCTACAAATAAGTTTTGGAAACTTTTTGACTGATATGTCATCAAATATTTAGGAATCTTATTCTAAAGATTAGGGTCATACAACTTTCTCTCACGGGAACGTGAAAAGCGAAAATGTTTGCCATAAAAAGTAATGGAGAAGTTTTTCATGTTTCCGCCCTAGGGCGAATGTTACGTAATTGTCCTGATTTAATATGGAAAAAATTCATATTTGATAAAGTATCGCAATGTATCGAGACGTCCAAATCATAATCTACGTTTTGAACTAATCTTCTACGATTTATTTGTCTCTCCTCTCTGTTCCATTTTTTAAATATGAATAAAAATTCTAGGAGAGAGGGAATCGCACGTATCACTCTTCGTTGTCCAAATCACCCTACATTCGCGCGACGCCGGGGAAACGTTGAACGGGGGATGCTAAGAATTAGCGGACGCAACTTTATGAATGGGCTGCTTGGGCGTGAGGGAACGAGCGAGGTGGGGACAGTCATGCTGCTTTAACGATCGGGCGCATCCCCACTCCTGCCTCATTCCGTCTCCTTTTCTCCGGCTCGTTAACAAATCTTCTTTCTCGATTCCATCCTCTCGCCATCCCCCTTCTGTACACAATCCCATTCTCTTCCTCCCTCACCGGCTACCACCGGCTACGCGCACACGTGCGACTGTGTCGGTTACGTGCTGATCGTTCATAGATGATGGTGCATCCGAGTGCGCAACTCACGTGTGTATAAATCTCTACGAGGACGAGTTGCGTACGATACCCTTTGCATAACACCAACAAGAGAGAATGAACAATGGCAATGGATTTTGCGCGGCTAGTCATAGCGAACCCTTCAAATAACAATTGAAATTGGACGCTTACATGGCCTAGCTGGTACACTTGTAGTAGAATGTATCAAATTTCGTTTTGATATTGAAGAAGTTTGAAACCGAAGCTGTATTGCATAGGGCACGAGAGGGAGAGAAAATGACATTAGGGCATTTCATATTTCCACTTCCCATATTTTACTCTTGTTAATGATGAATAACAAGGATAAATGATAGCTGTGTAACATTCATGGAAATCTGAACACGAATATATTACGCGAAAATTAAATTTCGACACAAATCTCAATTACAGCTGCGAGATAAGCGTCGTGAGAAATTTTTTGTAGATTTTTAATAACTGAAATAACTATTCGATTTAATTTTAATGAATAAGTTACTTCAACAAGATCAATTATTTACCGGAAAATAAATGTCCCACTTGAACTTCTCCCGTAACAACTAAATTACCTGTAGTGTGCATAGTATCCAGTACGTATATACATGTTCAATATCTTAACGTAGTTTACTTCAAACAACGTGAAAGATTAATCGCAAGCTTCCAAAGCAAGCGATTCTGGTATCGAAGATACTATATAATATAGAGATACTATAATATTATAGGAACACTAGTATTGTTAAATTTAATCGAATTCTGCTTCAATTGCTAGGATACGGTAATTTGGAAATACCCGAGTTCCCTCACCATTGATCGTTACGAGAGCAGGGAGCATCGTAGTTCGAAGGGATGAAAATCGTCAGGTGTGGGTGGTTGGAACATCGATGAACGAATATCCCCACTACAAACTATCCGGTGAGAGTAGCGTGGGAGTTTCCAAGGTCATCGCAAGAGCAAAACGTAGTACGACGCCTCCGCCGGGACGCCCGCGCACGAAGCGTGGGCGTGAATTGTACATATATGTATAAGCTATGCACACAAGATTTCAAATCATTGATGGCACTTTAATATGCGTTTTACTGTTGTATGTTCTTAATTATGTTATTAATTGAAGCATAGCTGGAATAAAGATATTTGTCGTGTAATTTCGATATCAATTTTGTAAAGAGAAAAAGTGATCGTCGACTATCTCGATTCAAGACACGTTCATTAAAAAATATAAAGCATACCTTTTTAAATTCTAATCATAAATTTAATCTTCACTTTCAGTATTGAAACAAATTTCGATAACACAAAAGAGAATTAAATTCAGAAGTCATATTGAATAGAAATATTTCACTTGCAAGAGAAAGCATAATATAAATTTTAAATATATATACTGTTTGTGTGCTATTTTATTAAAGGCAAAAATAGAAATTCAGAGAAAAGATAAAAAATATTGATATACCTGCCAATAATTTTTTATGCTTAGGTTTTATGGTTAGGTTAGCGTTTACAAAATATTTTTCATTATTATTAACAAGTCTCAAAAAATAAAAAGTTTGATATAAAAAAGTACCTTAACATATGATTTCTTACAAAATTTATAGTAATAATGGATGATTAGTTATATTTGTATAGTATTGCTATTCTAAAGAACGTAACACAAAGGAAATATTTTTAACAAACACGAATGGTATTTTTGCCTGTTACAATCACAACTCCATCATCCTGCAGCTCTTTCAGAGCATCTTCAAACATCTCGCGCGTCACCAACTAAAAAAGGTAAAGTAAAATTAAAGAAACATTTTCTGCAGAATGTATGAAAAAATAAAATAATAATCAAATAATAAATTAAAAAATAAAATAACAAATAACAAATAATAACGAATAAATAAATGAATTTACCGTGCTAGACGATTCTTTCAATTCCGTGAAGATCTTCTGGTAGTTTAATGTCGGTACTTTATCCTTACTCTTGATGAGCTTCTTCAACGCCTCGACCAGTTCCTGCCTTCGTTTTCTCGCTGCCAATGACATACCAGTCGTCAAGATACTAATATCGATTTTGCCGCTCAGTGGATCGATAGCAGATTGTTTTAATGCCTCACGATGTAATCTGACAATTATGAATAATGTTAAATTTAATTTTCTAATATTTATTTTTTTTATTTTTCTAATATTTATTGTTAACCACATTTTATCCACTCTCACCTCCAAGCTTCCTCGACATCCACAATCTCCACTACATTGCTGAATCGCATTTTAGCGTGTGCTTCGGCGAGTCTTATTAATGATTCTAATTGTCTCGGATAAGCCGTAATTTGTCCGTGGCCGCTTCCTACTCTGCGCATATCGACGTAAGCTTGAATCAATCTCTGTTGACTCTCCTCGTTAAGAGAAGGTTGCACATGTTCCTTGGCATAAGCTATGTAATCACGAAGGATACTCATATCCACAATATCGTCTTCTTCTTCCAACTCAGATTTATAATACAACGATACCAAATGTCTGGCAAGTTTCCTGTCAAATACTTCGTCCTGGGGATCCAACATGAGGAAAATTAAGTCGAAACGTGACATCAATGTGTGTGGCAACATGACGTTCTCTATTACCTAAAAACAAATACGATATTTCATAAGATTGCTCTCTCATTGATTTAAGATATCAGATACATTATAATTTGATGGATATATTTACTGTTTTGTTTTTATTCCACTGTGACTCGCAAGGATTAGCCGCTGCTAAAATACTGGTTCTCGCATTCAATTGACAAATGATACCCGCTTTTGCAATACTCAGTGTTTGTTGTTCCATAACTTCGTGCAGTACTGAACGCGTGCTATCGTTCATTTTATCGAATTCGTCGATGCAACAGATACCGTTATCTGCAAGCACCAGAGCGCCAGTTTGTAATACCAATTGACGACTTTCCGGATCTTTCGTTACAAAGGCGGTTAAGCCCACAGCACTGGAACCTGAGAAAAAAATGTAAGATACAAACGACATGAGAAACGGACAAATATAAAATACAAATAAAAGCTAAAATCAGATTCCAATTATTATTATCAAGAATTATTTACCCTTTCCACTGCTATACTGTGAGCGCGGTACCAGATTGAAGACAAACTGTAGCAGTTGTGATTTACTTGTACCCGGATCTCCACATAGAAGTATATTAATTTCGGACCGGAAATGTTTTTTAGTTCGTTCGTTCTGCTCTTTCTTCGTACCGCCTAACAATTGTAACAATATACCCTTTTTGACATCCTCGTTCTCGTAGATGCTGGGAGCAATGTGTCGCGCCAATCGTTCATATATGTCTTCCTTTTGTGACAATAATTTCAATAACTCCACTCTTTCTGGTGGAAACGCATGACGCTTGCCGTCCTCTTGCTCGTACAATCTACATATGCAATAAATCATAACAAAGATTGATAAGAATATAATATATTACTTAATATTAGAATGTGTGTGTGTGTATGTGTGCTTAAATCATGATAAAACAAATTCACGAAAATGTAAAATAAAATCAAAATTAGAAATGCTTACCGCTTTGAATCTTGTTTTCTAAAGTGGACCACGTCAACGTGTGTCCTGTAGATGGCCCGGACGTTAGTTTGCCGAGGATTAACACGTATAGGCAACGCACGATATATACCAGTGACAGAAACTCTATCACCTGGTGATACAGCATCAACTAGATTATGATGTGCAAAAAGCACTACTGTATGAGGAGTTTGACCAGCTGGCATATCGTCTGGTGACTCTTGCAACTTAATCATTTGTTTGTCGGTGAAATGACTACGGTTGTGTACCAGACTGAAGCAGAAATTATTGTTGCAATGAGTGCACACTGTGGGCTCGGCTATGTGACCTCTGTCGATGATCACAGTCGTTGTGAAGGAACATACGATGCATTTAAAGAATGCCTCTCGCATTTCTGGCAAGATATTTGATGTTCTAATGACCATTCCAGTAATCGTGATCAACCGATCTATGTCCTCTGGATTCAGGAGGCGCATACTTGTAGTCCTTGTAACATTATAAGGACGTACTTGAATTGAATGTTCCAATGCTGCCCCAGGGAATTTCTCAAAAAATATTTCGTTTGCAGTTAAATCAAATGCTGGTATAACTTCCTGAGGATACAATACCAATTGATTATAAAGCTGTGCATCAAAAGCCTCAAGATGAGCACAGTTTATATTTAAATAAGGCTCTTCTAATATATGTATCTCCTCAAGTTTCTGTAAGTAGAGTGGTTCTGTTAAATTCATGTTTTCAGGTAATTCATCATTTTCTGCTTCCGGATCAATAAAATATGTAACAAATCGCCTAAATTGCTGTTTGATACGATCCACTACGACACTTGTACCCCAGATTATCAATTGCGGGCCGTTTTCACCCTCAGACGTTTTTTCTCTATCTTCATCATTCTCTGGTATCTGCGAATAAAATTTAACCATTAATAATTTAATAATTTCATCTACTTTAATACTGACATATACATTTTAACTTACAGTTTCATTCAAGTTAACTTGCCGCACACGTCTGTCAGACTGAACATCTGGTCTCTGTCGAATCGGCGTACCTCTAATACCACTACGAGGAGTACGAATTGATGCCAAAGAGCTAGGGGTTCCATAATTTAGTGGAGACGACAGTTCTATCTCACTCATACCAGCAGCGAGTGGACTTGTCTCTGGCTGTCGATTCGGAGAAGACAATGGCATAGACGACAAGCCTTCCGACGATGGCGCAATGGTTTCCTGCGTTTGACGGTTGCCCCATCGTAATGGAGTGTCTACCGGTTGGTTACCTGGTCTTCTCTGAGGTGTACCTACATGTGACAAATGTAACAGTTTAAATACAATGTGTCATTTTTAAAAATAAAAATAATTAAGGGATATTCTTCAAACCTTGTCTGGCGGAACCGGCGACTCTGGGTGTTCCGGCGGCCGAAGGAGTCCTGGAGGTTGGAGTCCGAGGATGCCGCCTAGGAGTATGACTCGGTGTGCGGTTCGGTGTACGGTTCGGCGTGCCATTCAGCGAACGATTGTCATCCTGAGGGACAGGAGTCCTCGGCGGTCTAATAGGACTCGACATTGTTGAGGGAGATTAAGATAATCTTATACTTTGCTTCTTAGGCGCTCTTCACTCGGCCAGAAATCAATCTATGTTCAGGCAGGTGCGAGTAACCTCCATAATTGACTCAATTTCCCGCGTATTCCCGCGAATTCAAGCTTGCCGAGAGGGCGTTACCGAATATAAGTTCGGTGGCGCCCTCTCGTTGGCTTTAGATAAGAACATAAGATCTGTTCTTCTTGGGAAAAGAACAGACCAGGAACAGACTTATTGTAAATAAGTCATATACATATACAATCCGAATCAATAAAATTTGATAGTTTATATATAAAGTTATACATGAGATTTTTACAAACAGAAAATTTAATAATCATATTAGCAAATTTATACACAAAAAATCAAATATTGGATTAAATAAGATTATAAAATGCATTATTTTTTCCATATTTTTTTATTGATATATCAATTATTATTAATGTCAAATTAAAGACGATTATTACATAAGGTTCTCACATTTGCATATAATTATTGACGCCCAATAATTAATTTATTCGATCCTCATTTCTTTCTAATTCTCGAATTAGAAAAAGACGAAGGAAGTTATGTAATAATACGAACAATTGTTAACATTGTAAAAATATACATATTTTTATTTAATTTCATTTAATTTAATTTATATATATGATATATTAAAGGATGTTTATTTTGTATATAATAAAATAAAACACAATATATTTAAAATTTGAAAGTTAAAGAAATCTCTTTATTGGTCTTGAGGACTTATTTCGTTTATTTTATTTCCGGATTGTTCTTTTATATATGAGAATATAGTAATTATTGTCGCCTTTGTATACTCTGATAATTCATCTGATGTTAACGCAATACGTCTGTATGTGAGAACTAAAGAATAATAAAAATAAAAGTATTAATTCATCATTCAGCTAAGTTTGCCTAAAATCTTTATTTCTTTTCTACACATATATACATATTTATATCGAAAATTATGGAGAAATAATTAACATTTTTTAGACTAATCTATTAAATTATAGAAATTACAAAAATTGTATAAAATATATGTAGACAGTCTACGAATTAATTCCAACACCTAATATATATAAACATATATAATAAGTGATTTTAAATGTAATAAGCGTGAATTCACTTTTTCTTTCGCAGGATCAATGGAATTTTTTTCTCTTTCATAGTTTTTAATAATTAATACATATTTAATTGAAATAAAGATATAATAAAAAATTTAGGTCAGAAGGAGGCACTCGAAAGAAAAGTCATTAGTTAAATGTGATCAAATTTAATTACAAGATATTCAATTTCGATGTGTTGCTTTCTCATGAGCAGGAGCGGCGCTATTATTTGGCGCCCCCTGCAATATTTAAATAAGCCCTCTACATATACATAAATATGTACATGTGTGTGTGTGTGTGTGTGTGTGTGTGTGTGTGTGTGTGTGTATGTACATATTTTATGAAATATATAAAAATTTCATAAAAAATGTATTAATTCAGTCTTACGTATATTAGTATGTGTTTAATATTTTTATGCATAAAAGGATCGCAACTATTTGATCCGCAGTCCAATAATAAATAATAACGACTATTATGTATTTAATTAATTGAAAAAATATATCTCAATTTTATCAAGTACTTTATTTTTACAAGTAATATACGCGTTAGATGCTCCTAAAAAAATAGTATCACCCTGCCGTACTTCGCTTATTATGTTTCATTGATTCTTCGTTCCGCGAGAATCCGTCATTTAAAAATCGACGAACAATGCACGCCTTGCATTCTCTTGAGAATAACAACGAGATCGCTGAGATCAAAACAAAACAAATATTTATTATTTAAAAAAATTAATTATTTAAAAAAAAGCATTGTAAAAAGGGCACTGCGGGCCCTTCTTACAATGTGCCCGAATAATATTTGAAAGTAATTTTAAATCTTATTGTCATTGCAGATTGACAATCTTATTAAATTGAAACACAATAAAACTAGTAGAAAAAAAGTTAATAAACTCTAAAAAATTTATTACAAGAATTAGCGAAGAATTTAAAAAATTGAATGCGTAGAGAGACGCAGGCGTATAATTGCATACATGGAAACTCAGATATACGTATACTAGGCAGAGAAGGAATGAATCTCGCGATCAGCTGATCGACACAATACGTTGACCAGTGTTGACTCATTGACTATTGAGAAAGAGGCGTGTCGTCAAGCGGAGTGGTGAACGATGTAGTTGTAGAATGTCAGCTGTACGTAAATATAAGAGATTGGCCAGTCAGGAGCTCATGCTCTCGGAGCAGACTGGAGCGGACAGACTGGATCAAGTGGGAAGATGTTTTGTAGTGGTTGAATCTCTACCTACGATTAGGAATATTAAAGATCGTCGAATGCCAGGTGTGATCTCTCAAACGACGGTCGTGCCAGACTCCTACCTGGCTGCGCCAGAGATGCTTCGACCACGGCTTTTCAAAATTATGCACGATTGCTTGTAAATTCTATTGCTCGCTTACGAACAGGGTATTCTCAAATCTCGTGCATCTTTCGTAAGTATTGCTTCCTACAAAAAAATATGTGTTCAGTGCAAGAAGCTTTATTTACGTCTAGATTTGCGAGCAGGAAAATTTGTAAAACGTGCGCAATATGCATGCATAACGTTTAAACATTTACGTATTCATTCATTTATTTATACGATAATATAACGCGTTGATTTGCACAATGAAACAATTATTTATATTGCACGTTATGCGTATTTTTTTGCTTTATGTATACTTCAGTTTTATAATTCGTGTTTCGTTGTTCATCAGGGAGAAACCATGTCATACTCTATTAATAGAAGACCTTTATTGGGAGGTGCGACTGATAGCGAATTTGAGGACGATTTGGAAACTGAAGTGGATGATCCTAGCATCACAATTCCTGACGAGAAACCATTTTTTAAACCATATGAGCCACATGACAAGTACATCCCACTATTTGAATTTAATTTGATAATTATTTATTAATATATAAAATCCGTTCACAATCTACACCTGTAAATTTTTTGCATATTTTAGATATAATCTTGCGTACATTGTGTTTTACTTACTTGGTATAAATACATTAATACCATGGAGTTTTTTTATCACTGCTGACGACGTAAGTGACGTTTCTTTGTCTTTTTTCTCTTTACTCAGAATACAGTTGTCTATATAACATTTTTTTTCAGTACTGGATGTATAAATTTAGAGAAATTCATAATAATTCGACAAATCTTACTCATACGTATGCAGAATTGCTCGAACAGAAGACGGATCTTCAAGCTAGTTTTACTTCTTATTTAAGTGTAGCCAGTGCATTACCAAATACTCTGTTTTTAATACTGAATGCATTTATTAGCAAGAAGTGAGTAAAAAATCATTGCTAGAAAATAATATATAAGTATATGTTTTAAAAAATATGCGCTACACATTTAAAATTACTACATATTCTTCATTTTATTTATACGACTACATTTATCTTTAAGATCCGAATAATTGAGAGTTCTATACAAGAGAATACTTGATGTATTTTATGCAGTATATACCTTATTTCAATTCTTTTATTAGGTGTTGGAATTAATTCGTAGCGTTTTTTAATGAAAGAATGTTATTTATTTCACATGAGCATTAAAAAATACATTAATGAAAGTACTTCCCATCACTTGTAAAACGCTACGAATTAATTCCAACACCTAATATAATACATAGATCAGGAAAATAATTAATAACTTTACATTATGTATTATAGAAAAGTAGAAGCGATATTTAAAGTTTCTAAATTTCCAGAGTCTCTCTAACTGTAAGAATGGTGGGTTCTCAATGTGCAATATTGTTGCTCTTCGTCCTGACGACTGCATTTGTGGAAATGAATACTGATAAATGTAACTCAAGTTATTTTATCATTACATTAATTTATCATATTAATTAGAAATACTTCTATTACTTTAGAAATAAAATAAACCATTATTTTCAGGGCAAAATGCATTTCTAATAATTACTTTGACGACAGTTGCGCTTGTAAATGGTGCGTATGTTAAATAATTAAATGTATGATGATGTGCCAGTAATTAAGCTTGTGATAAGATAATAATATAAACTTGTAGCTGCAAGTGCAATTTTTGGAGGAAGTTTAATGGGTATAGTGGGCAAATTTTCGCCAAAATACATAACCGCCATGTCCGGTGGGCAAGCTCTTGGCGGAATATTCACGGCTCTAGCGGAAGTGTGTTCCTTATGGATAGGTGCCAGTCCAGTACTTTCTGGCTTAGTATACTTCATTATCGGCGACACCATGCTACTATTATCGTTAATCGCATACATCCTTTTAGAAAAAGCGGTGAGTCAATTTCGTTCAAACATATCTTGGAGTATTAATGTATTATGTTACTGCGTTTTCTTTAATCCGATTAGTGACTATATCACACAAAACAATGATATCAAAGCTTATTGTTTTATTCATTAAAACGATGATGCATGTAGCACAAGTGTTTTATAAATATATGATAAGCTTCTTATGATAACAAACATATATGTATCACATTATTGCACAATCTGTTGAAAGAGAATGGAGTAAATAAATAGTCAAAATAAGTTATAGGATTCTTTTTTTTTTAATACAATAGCATTCCTAACTAAAGTTTTTTCACAAACAATTTTGTTAATTAGATTTACAGAAGAATTTAATCTAAGAATCGTTACTCTACAACTTTTTTTCTTACAGCCATTCTTCAAGCATCATATGATAGAAAAAGTACCTGAATTAGATTCTGATTATTCCATAAATGGAGAAGTTAGCTTCTCGACAAGTTCGAGCGTGTCTTACACACGGATTATAAAGAGAATCTGGCATTATGGCGTTAGCATATTTTTAATATTCTTCATATCACTAGCTGTATATCCAGCGGTCACTGTGCTAGTAGAGAGCGAATACAAAGGCAAAGGCCATGCATGGAACGGTAATCTTAAATTTATGTACCACAATGCTTTAAAGATTTCGAACAAATTGTATGGGTATAATTTGAAATGATTTTTCAGACATATATTTTGTACCTGTGGTTACGTACCTTATCTTCAGTACAGGCGATTATGCAGGAAGAATATTATGTGGTATTCTTCAATGGGTGAGAATTTGCGTTTTAAGAAAGAATTTACCATCTGTAAATACTCATTTGTACGATGTTTATCAAGTTTTTATCATTGCAGCCAAAAGGCAAGCCATGGCTCGTAATATTTTTGAGTGTCGCTAGAGGTATTTTTATACCTGCACTTATGTTTTGCAATGCGCAACCGAGACATCATCTACCCGTTTATATTCACAGTGATATATATTACATCTTGATAACTATTGCATTCGCCGTAACTAATGGCTATCTCTGTAATTTAACATTCATTCTCGCACCCACGTAAGTATGTTTAACAATAAAACTTAATTGCAAGAGATTATTTTCTAATTGTATTGACTTTACAGAATCGTAGATAGTCAGGAAAAAGAAATTGCGTCTGCAATGATGGGTGCTTTCTTGGGTATAGGATTAGCATCTGGCGCTGCGCTCAGTTTATACATGGTAAAGGCTCTTTAATGTTCGATTCTTTTAACTGAAGAGAAATGTAAATAAGATACATCTCACTGCCCTTTGTACATTCGAAATCAAGTAAGATCTCGATATACTTATTTTATGATTGTGAGATTTTAAATATTAGTATAAATCAATTCTCAATCGTCATCTCAAACATTGCTACTAATTTACGAGAATTCTTTTTTCTATGAAGAATTTTCTTGGGACAGCTTTCTGTAGGAAGTTTTACTAACAATTTGAAATAGAGATCTGATCACATATAATTTTTATGACTAGTTTTAAATTATCTATTTAATACAATTACATGGTGCAATTTCATATTTGACTATTCAAGACATAATAATTGACGAGGTGTCAAATTATTAGAGATAGACAATGTTAACATTGTATGTATAAATTTCATCATTTCTACAGATCTATATATAGTTTATGTGATACATTAATTATATATATCTTAGGATGAAAATGAATATAATTCTGCAAATGTTACGTGTATATATGACATCAAAAAGAAACAAATAGGTATAATACAAAATATTTGAGACTCTATTATTGTATATTATATTGAAAAGATTGTTTACATTTAAACACAGTATCGGCAATTTAAAAAGAAGTAGTTAATGCAATAGTAATTGATGCGATAAATGAAAAAGAGATATTAATAAGTATTAGATATAATAATAGTCTTGTTATCTATAAATATGATCAATTTTATGTTAATAAATAAAATGCTTAATGATATTCACACAGTTCTTTGTCTGTCCATGAAATAAAACCTTAAAAATCTATACAATAAAATTATTACGATAAATAATAAGTTATGACTTAGAGATATTGTTATTATTTTTTGTCAACCAAAGTTTTAAGCAATAGTAAGTGACAAATTCACTATTTAAATAGGCATTAGTTTAAATTTATTTTTCTTTTTTTCTCTTTTTGTGTTTTTATTTAGTTTATAAGCTGGAAAACATTATAAATTAAATACAAAATCAAATCCTTTTTAAATAGTAAAAATTGCAACACTATTTAGAGTGTATTTTCTTATAAAACAAAAGAAGCTATTACAATCGCAATCTTGAATATATTGAAACTGAAATATTGTAATATAATTATTCTGATGACTAGATTTTGATTAAGCTTTAATTAATTTAAATGATTCGTAACAATTATGCTGTGCAAAAATGTGTCATATAGTGCTTACAGATTGTGATACAATTTAAATAATTTTATATATAAATATTGTTTTATGCGAATAGAGCTGTTTCGCATGAGATTTCAAAATAATAAAGTAATAAACGTAATCACAAACATAAATAAAATAGCGCTCACTTATTGGAGCAGGCACGTGCCTCATGATCGACGATACTGTCGTTCCTTATCAGTGAGAGGAACAAACACCACGCTTATAAGGGATCGCTGCTTGATTTTGCCGTCCAGAGTCTTATCGATCTGCACTAAGGTTTGATCCGAATTTTCTGGACCCATAGGTACTATTAAACGTCCACCAGGTGCCAATTGATCTATCAACTATAAGATGGAAAATATTGTAGTGTTCGTTCTAACATATCTGACAATAATTCCAAAGACTTTTTTTTACCGATTGCGGCATTTCTTTGGCGGCCGCTCCCACGTGAATAGCATCGTATGGTCCGCGATTTGGATATCCCAATCTTCCATCACCAACTAAATAAGTGCAATCGTGAAAAATAAATCGAATAATTTCATCACATGGTTTGTGATATGTCAAATAGCATACGTTATATATTATTTAAAAGTAGATTTTTACTTACCAACTAATTCTACGCGTCCATCAGTCAAAAGTTCTGGATGGTCGTGCCGAATATTCTCTTCTGCCATTGCTCGAAGCTCTGGAATATGATCGATTCCAACGGCCACTCCCTGTGGTCCCATCATAAGAGCCATGCATGCTGTTAAGTATCCAGATCCAGAACCAACGTCCAGTGCCCTTGTACCATTACGCAGCTTTTCTTCAAGCAATTCCAGGGCATACGCGTGCTAAAGAATTTCCGTTTGTCTTCCAACTTGTAATTTCCTTTTCAGTGTTTTTTTTGTCAGTGTGCATTCATTTATTTATTACTATTGCAGAAAATACTTTACTCTTAAACACAACTCTCTTGCACAACTCTCTTGATCTTTTATCTCAATGGAAACCGAGTTAATTTGTAAACATTACATGATATTGACAATTTTACAAAGGACAGAATAGTACATAAAGGAAAGAATACATTGTATTATACCATATGAGGAGCGCTAATGGTAACGCCATAACCGATTCCTTGTGGTGCATCTATGTACGCATTGGCGGGATGAGTGTATTTTCCTCTGTCCATAGAACTCATTACTTCATATACTCTGTCAGATTTGATCACCCTGGACCCTAAAATAATTTCTCATGACATATATGTATAATTCTGCTGAATGACATAAATAAGAATGCAAAAAATATAATAAAATTGACACAATTGATTATATTTTTTTCATTAATTTCTTAAATAATTTTATATATAGAGACATATATATATGTATATAAACATGTGTGTATGTTTCAAATTAAATTTCTTCCAAAGTTCCTCTGTCCACAAAATAACTTATTACATCAAATACTGTCAAACTTGATCATTCTGAAATAATTTACCATATATGTATCATTTCTTCTGAATAACATAAATAAAAATGCAAAAAATATAATAAAATTATATTCTCTATTAATTTTTGAAATTATTTTGTACATATACACACACATACATACATATATAAATGTGTGTATTTTTTAAAACTAAATTACTCCAAAGTCAAACGCAAAGGCAATAAATGGTCATTTTTTATTTTGCGGCTCGAACTTGATTAGATTGCAAATATTGCATAAACTGCGTTGTAATTCCAAGTTTAATCTCGACGTCAACGAGATAGAAGCTAGGCATGTAAGGGGGGAAGAGGGGGACCTCGATGACACAACATTGCATAATCACGCGTGGACACTTACGCCGCAGATGTTGCACGAGCTCCTGATTGTTCCTGCCACAATATCGCCCGTACGAAGCCATATCGTGGGTGAACGCGGTGGGTGACAAAATCGCGAACGTCGCGCAAAGGCACTCGACGACGCGAGACCGAATCTTGGGGAGATACGTGGTGGCCGGTGCGTCGAAACGAAAACAAACGAACGGAGTCGCAGCTGCGCGCGCGGCGCGATCACCGACAACCTGTCAATTCCGGTAGTCGGGAATTCCACTCGGCAGTCGGCGAGTTCCGGACGACGTCTTCGAAGCGTGGTAAACGATGAACCTCTCGACCCGTCGAATATTATCGGAAAACTAATATTAGTCGTTGAATGACTTCTCTCACTCCTTTCAAATAACTGTTTTGATTTTATATCTCGCGCTCCGACTTTATGTTATTGTCCTGTCGAACGCCGGCGATGATCGGATCACAATTCGAACTAGATCAACCGGATTAATAAGATACGCGTGATTTTTTTTTTAACAATATTGTTCACCTGCGTTCGCCCGCTCGCGATATTTGTCTCAGCGTTGGAGTCGTTGAAGAGAACGTTCGCGCGCGAAACGTCACGCTGACACGTATTGCGTTTTTAAAAATAGACTAGTTGAGGGGAGGGGCGATCCGTTGCCGCGAGTTTACTCCGACCCGAACAGCGATCTCTGATTGGCGGACGCTTCCGCGATCGATTGCCCGCGAATTTCATTTGAAATTGAGAATTACGACAATATTACAATTAGTGTTCCTGTGCATCGATGAGATATTATTAAACATTAATGTCCATTTCCACTAATGTAGATTAACTTTAATCTCGATTCAACTTACTCTTCGTTTTTTTCTAATCTTTAAAACTCGAAAAAGACAAAGAAAGGTTAAAGTTAATCTGCGTTGATGGAAACATAAATATTGACATTCTTATGCCCATTTCTACCAACGTAGATTAACTTTAATCTCAGTTCAACTTAATCTTTAGAATTAGAAAAAAACAAAGAGTAAGTTGAACCGAAACTTCAGTGGAAATGGGCATTACGGGAGTTCGTGTCCCTGTTAAAATTAAGGTTACATTTCAAAATGTCCTCTCCGAGGAAGATTTTATTCCATATGCTATAGTGTATGTCACGTGTACTATATATTTTGAGTAAAATTTTCCTCGAAGAGGATGTTATCCTAAAGATGTTTTTTCATGCTGACGTTCGACGCTCATTTTTAGCATCAAACAAGTCACATGATAAAAATTGACGAATATCAAGCGTCAATTTTGATTACGTGACCTGTTAAGGCGTTAAAAATAGTCATCGAGCGTCAGCATGAGAAGGCACCTTTAATACCGGAAGTTCCCCACTTTCAGACACACTTCGATTTCTTTCGATGATAGTTGGCGTTGTTGGCGGTTGTTCTTTTCCGTTCGTTCTTTTCATCGTTGGCAGTTGCTCGGGTAAGATGTTTCTTCTTAATTTTCTATAACCTTATCACAATGCATTTATTTTCTTTTATTTATTAAATTTTTAAATTTTTATATGCTTGGCCGCTTATTATTCCTTGTGCGGAAATATTCATAAATATTCTCTTCAAATTCGTGTTCTATGAATCTTGTTTCTAACCTTTTTCTTTTGGGATTCGCGGTCGTCATGTAATTTAATTTAACACGCGGTTAGAACGAATCTGCTTTAAAAATAACGAATATATTGCAATCTCGAATGAAAACGATTATTTATCTTTCGAAATTATTATTTTTAAAAGTTTTTTATTAATTTTGTGTAATTATACGAGATATTTTGCTGCGATGATAGAAAAATAACATATCTCATAATAGTAACTTTTTGTAGAGCATTTTTTAAATTCTAGATTAGAATATTTTAATTAAGACAATGAATACGTATCTTCACTTTCTTTCCATGTTATATTTTCAATTATATATTATATATTCTCTAAAATTACGCCATAAATTTTCAAAATTCAAACACTGCAATTTTATATCGCAATTCTGTAATGCTAATTTTTTTACTTGTGTCATTTTTCTATCAACGTGGCGATTTGGTGTCCTCTCATTTTGGCATGCCTCCAGTTCGTATCTCGCTGGAGCATGAATGCTTGTGGGAGGTAAAGAAAGAGGGAACTTGCCTTCGGAATCCACACGATACTGTCTGGAGCCGTTTCTCTAAGTTTCCGACATTTATACCCATTTTCATCAATGTAGATTAACTTTAATCTCGGTTCAACTTATTCTTTGTCTTTTTCTAGTTCTAAAGATTAGAAAAAGACGAAGAGTAAGCTGAATGAAGATTAAAATTAATCTACATTGATGGAAATGGGTATTAATCTTTAGAAAAGTATGCTAATGCATACCTTTGTAAGTTTACCGATGCACATAATTTAATTATTCTTGATTTTGTAGGATTACCTCGAGAACAAATTCTCAATAAAGAATATTACACCGATGCTTTATTTATTCGTCTGAAGAAAACGATAAGCAATAAGAAAATCTAAAACAAAGAGTGATATCTCTTCTACAAAATAATGCCAAGCTTTACATTTGTGGATAAAAGCTATGCAATACTGGTGCATAGTCAGACCATTCAATACATGGCTCAGATCTTATTCATAATTTTTGGATATTTTCCAACTTAAGAAAAAAATGTAAAAACTTGAAAATTTAACACTGACCTGAAAAGTTGAAAGATCAATGATGCAGACACAACATTTAATACAAATATAATATTTGCGCAAAGAAAATGGTAATTGCAAATGGTAATTAAAAGTAAGTTTTCATAATTAATAAAAACTAACAAATATATTAAAGATTTTTATATGATGATATAGGTATATGATATTATTATGATTATACACACCCTTTTACCTCTAAGAAGAACTGATAGTTTAAATTATTATTTTTACAATTGCAAAAATTTTGAAATCAAATTCTAATATTTGTATGTATAAATTTAAAATTACAGAATACACTGTGGAAGATGATGAGAACCTGGGGATAAGGAATGGTTGAACACTTGGCACTTTCCACAATATCGTCCACGCAATGGTGAACTGATGATAAAACATGAATTTATTCAAGTTGCAAATAAATTTAAGCATGAGAAAATATTGTCGTATTGGATTAAAAATTTTTGAATATAATTTTATAATAAATATTTTATAAATTATATAAAATATTAGAGAAATATATTGTATATTGTATATTATATAATATATAAAGTATAATATATCTATATTATATAATTTTTATGTTAAAAGTTTTATAAATTATAAAGTAATAAATTGTATGTTTCGATTCGTATTTTTTCATCCATGTAAGTTTAATCTTTTACCAGAGAAAAGAATACATCTATAAATTATTAATTATATTATAGTAGATTTATAATCCTAACGTTTTGCAAATATTGTAATATATTCGCGCTTGTTCTGGTTTATCCAAACATCCGTAGAGATCGTTCAGTTTTAAACAATCTATCTTACTCATCGCTTTTCGTTGGCCGATCATCACACCAGGTGTTTTCGGAGTTAGAGTCGGTTTTGTAGGATCTATGCTGAAGAAATAGCTTCCATAATGCATTATACTGTCATATCCATACTCGTAACTATATGTCGCGTTCTCCGGCGATTGCTTATTGAAGTTTGAGCGAAATTCTATAACGAAAAAAATGTAATAAAAAAAATATATACGTTATCTTCACATAATATATAAAATATATAATTATGTAATTTTTGTGCGCAGTATAATTATATTGATTTGTATTATGATTGTACAATTTTTTTTAATATTAACTTACCAGGGATAATATTGTCGTAGTGTATATCTATATACATATCTCTATCGGTGCGACTGTGCTCGTGAAAGATACCGAGAGCATGCATTAGCTCGTGTATCGCTCTTCCCTCGTTTTCCAAGCAATTTGGTCCCTTTTCGTCCGGCGGTTCTAAGGAGAGTATCTGAGCTCCACCGAATTTTCCCACGAATGACCAGCACCTGTGGATTAATTTCACGATGCAGAAAGATCAAATCATCTCTTTTGATCGCTTCACCTGCACTTTTTACAATATAGGAATATTCACCCTTTGGGATATATTATCGGCCAAATCAGTAAGAAGTCTTTGGCTTTAGTATCCCATGGAACAAATTTGATGCATGTCATATAATTTATATATGTGATGGCTTTGTATATTTTCATGTAATCCACTATATCTGAAACGATCATGTATGTTATTTTTTTAAATTCTTATTTCTATTATTCTTTATTAGTTTCAAGTATTAAGGAGAATATAACATAAAATTTTATTCTAATATACAAAGCACCATACAAAGCACTAATACAAAACACTAATACTCATACCATACAAAGCACTAATTACATAGGGAACTGTCCTATTTTCCCACAGTTTGTCCGGAAAAACATCCCAGCGTAAACCGATGCGCCAGTAATCGAAATACTATGTGGCAATGATATGAAACACGTTTTATAAGAGATATAAAATGAAAAAAGAGAGTGATATGGGTATACCTCGCTGGTCACGGCTATATCTCCTTCGAATAAACCAGGACGGACTTCTGCATCCTGCGACGATTCATAAAGCCGTAATAAGTCTTTATTCGATGTTCTAACTGTAAAGGATTTTTATTCTTTAATTTACATTTTGTTATTTTAACACAATGCATGCAATTTCATTGCATCAACGTTTTGAAATAAAATAATAAATTTAATACTCTTATATATTAGTATTTTTATCAATATAAATTAATATTAATTAATTTTGATTTAACTTACTTTTCATCTTTTCTATCCTGACGAAAATTTTTCTTAGGATTTTTAAACGAATTGGAACACTTCAGAAATATTGAGAAAGTCTCTATACCTTTTCTTGGAATTTGTCATACATATGATTTCTGAAATATTCTTAGATTTCTCATTCTATAATGTCTAAAAAATATCTTAAATTTATAGATTAATAAAATTTCATCAGAAATTATATAGAAAATGAGAAATCTTAAAATATTTCAGAAGTCACAGGTGATTTAAAGATACATACATTTCATATATACATGAAGAATTTTAAAAAATCTATAGCTTTGCCGAATAATTTATATAAAAACTGATAATTTTTTTAAATTTCAGAAATTTTAAAAAATTTGGAATTTACATAAAAAGTCTCAAAAAAAATTCTGAAAAAAATTTTCACCAGAGTAAAAGTTAGAAAAGAAGTAAATTAAATCAAGATTAGAATTAATCTATATTGTAAAAATATATGCATCAAACGTTTTGTATAATGCATTCTTATTTACCTATGTCTGGAACAATTGGATGTATCGTTTTGACGGAACTTTCGTTTATCGGCAATGCATTTCCAAAACCGATAATCGCTACGTAAAACAAGCACGTAAGCGATTTCATCCTTGTGATTGATTTCTCCTTGGTTTTTATATCGTATCACTTTTATAACTGGAAATTCCTACGAGATGAGATTTTCGCGATCCCACTATGGCCACGCGGTTTTTTTTTAAAAAGTAATTGAGGATAGGTAATGTTAGAGTAGGTTGGCGCAACAGCTGACCAGTGAAAATGTGTTCATCGATTACTTCATTTTCGAGTTCATAACAATCATGTAAAAATTTCATTTACATTCTAAGAATCTTGTTTAAATACACCATGTTTAAGTACATCAAAGTCATTTATATATACTGATGTACTGATTCATTTTGTTGATGATTTTTAATTTATCAAACGTATAGTATGCACGTATATCTATACAAAAAGTTTATACAAAATTAAATCTTCGGTACAAATTACTAGTACTACACGATTTTGTATTTTATGCTAATTGAATAAATATACATTAGAATGACTATGGACTTTTCACAAAAAAAAACTAAGTTATTCTTAGATCATGCAATTGCGGGCGCTGCCAGTGGATTTATAACGAGATTGCTATGTCAACCTTTGGATGTCATAAAAATTAGATTCCAAGTAAATCAGTTTACATAATAAGATAATATTTTAATATATTTTTCTACAATCTTGCAATTAATAAATTCTTTTGTATTACAGTTGCAAGTTGAACCAATTTCAAGGTATCACGTTAGCAAATATAAATCTATATCACAAGCTGTTCTGTTAATTTTAAGAGAAGAAGGATCTACCGCCTTATGGAAGGGTCACATACCTGCACAATTAATTTCAATTACCTATGGAATGAGTCAGGTATCAAATAAAATTTATTCAATCACATTTAGTCGCAGCTAATGTATTAAATTTATGTATAGGCCAACAGTTTCCAGCAGATGGGAAATGTCATTATATTACTCAGATAAAAAATCTTTACAAATAAAGATCCAATATATAGAGCATAACAAGTGGAACTTCAGTGGATAGGGAGTGGATAGGGAACACAATGAAAAAACAATGAAAAAAGTTCATCTATTTTAAATTTATAGCCATTACATCTTTGTTAAAGTTATAGGCATTTTTGTATTTCAATAACCCTGCTTATCTTCGTAGAATACTGGAAATGGGTATCCCCAGTTTATATGTAAGTCTGCAGTCGTTTCAAAAAATTTCTCACTCTTTCAAAAATCCAGGTGTACGGCAAATTGTGTACATACACATAATATTCTTCCATACATTTGAAAAAATTGAACTGTTGTTGATTGAAAAATAGTATATAGATTGTCTGCAGATGGATTAATGGATGTTATGAAAATTAACTATTTTATCTCTGAACGTAGTTTCGTCAGTAAATAAGAATTTTATTAACTTACAATATACAAAGTTACAATATAAACTGAAAAACAGATTGACAAAGATTGTGCTAAATTTATATATAGGTCGAAAACTTTTGGTAGCCATAATTTCAAGTTTTATTATATATGTTTTTAATTATATATCACTTGTATGTACAGTTTTATTCCTATAATGTGTTCCTGAAAATGCTGCAACGAGTTCCACAAATTGAGGAATGGCATCACATGACGCATTTTGTCGCCGGTGCTGGTGCTGGCTGTGTAGGGACAATCATTTCGTTTCCTTTTGACACTATGAGAACTAGATTAGTAGCTCAATCGAATAATCATCGGGTATACAACGGAATATTACATTCTTGCAGGTAAGTTATAAAAAATTTAATTTTTCAATTAATCAGTACTGCTGATGATCTTAACTCATTGTCAGTGTTTTACTGACTAGCATAAAAAATTAACTTTATAAAAATATTTTTACATTTGAGTGACATGTATGTGTTTTATCTCTTTTTTCAGTTCAATTCTTCGACAAGAATCACCGAGGGTCTTCTTTTTCGGTTTGTTACCAACTTTATTGCAAATTGCTCCTCAAACTGGCCTGCAATTTACATTCTATGAATTATTCAAGGGTCTCTATAAGAGATACATCTCTGATACCGATATCGGTTTCCATAATTCCATGTTATCTGGTAGCGCCGCTGGATTCGTAGCGAAAACGATTGTGTATCCTTTCGATCTCGCTAAAAAGAGATTGCAGATACAAGGTTTCCAACACGGTCGTAAAGAATTCGGTAAATTTTTCCAATGCAATGGATTACTGGACTGCTTGAAAGTGACGGTAAAAGAAGAGGGTGTGCAAGGTCTATTCAAAGGTTTAGTGCCGAGTCAAATAAAAGCTGCTACTACTACAGCTTTGCATTTTACTACATATGAACAGGTTTTATTACTATTAAAGATGTTGCGGTAATAGAAATTCAAATAAAGAGGACAAATAATAATGTATAAACAGAATATATATATACACACACACATATATACATATATAATAATTATTTATAAACGTTGTTTGAAAATATTTATTTATACCTTTGAAAGACTGATTTTTAATTGATATAATTATACAGTATACTCTTAAATAAATTATACATTTTTTGTATTATGTACATATATAAATCATTGCAAAACTAAATTACACAGGTTTACTTTCGACTGAGGAATAAATATATCACAATTATGATTATTAGGAATTTCTCATTGTATATCATATAACAGCGTTAAGAATTTACTTTTCCATATTCTGCAGGCATTTCTTCGGGATTTCCCTCCAAAACAGCTATAATATTTTTCGCTGTGATACAAGCCATTTCATTTCTAGTTTCTATGGTTGCACTTCCGATATGAGGTAAAACCACTAAAAGAACACAAAATGCAAATTGATATTTATCGCATATTTAACATCCTATATAGAATCTGATAAGCTAAATAAGTGAATATTCAGATTGAAAAAACCTATATATTTGTAATTATTAAGATATTTATCAATAACAACAAAGAAAATAGCATATTAAGAAGTTAAATATTTTGTATCAAATATAAATATGTAATCTGATACAAATAATTGCGAAAAAAGTTATTCACTTCAAATGTCATAGAAACAGTCATATTTTCATTCGTTTTCTTATCACATCTCTCTGCATTGATATACGTACCACAATTTTCTAACTCTAAAAGTTCATGATTTAGTGGTAGCGGTTCTGGTGTTGTAACGTCTACGCCAGCTGCTGCAATTGTATGATTCTTTAAAGCATCAATTAGCGCTTGTTGATCTACTACATCCCCGCGGCTACCGTTCACAAATATAGCTGTTTTCTTCATTTGATGGAAAGCCAAAGAATTAAACATATATCTAGTTTGTGGTGTCAATGCCACAGTTACTATGACAAAGTCACTATTCTGGAGTAACGTGGAAAAATCAACTTTTTCACCACCAAACTCAGATGCTTCTTCTTTGACAGTTCTGTTAAAATACAATATCTTGGCAACATTGAAACTCTTAAGTATTTCAGCGACTCTGAAGCCAATTCTACCTAAACCGACAATTCCTACTACTTTCTCTGCCAGCCCTGTGCCACACATCCATACAGGCGACCAGGATGTCCATTCACCTCTGTAATAAACATAATAAACATAATAATATTCAGTTTCAAATATTGTGCTATTTTATGATACATCTTTAAATCCATAAAACATATAACAATACTTTTTGTGTTGATGTTAAAGAAACATTTGGAACTCATTAAAGTTTTTTGTTATTAGTTTTAGAAGTTTAAAAATTGTCATCTACATAAAAATAAACACAGTACATTAATTAGCCTACATGAATAGAAGAAAGTTGTAAAAAATAAGATTATAAAACATAAAATTATTCTAAATGAGACTAATATTACATCTCTGTCGTATAACGAATTTTTCAAATGTGTTAATTGACTGCAGAACAGAGAAGTTCTCAGATCTCTCTATTCTATAATCAATCAACAGATTTGAAAATTTGTCATACAACAAAAACAGACAAATATAATATTGATCTTACACTATTTACAAGTTAGGAAAATGTCCCAAAGTCATCAAAACCTATATGTTCCATATACTTGTATGCATACCTGTAAATTGCTAAGTTTGCATGCACCACATTTCTTGATGTGGCTAATAAAAGAGCTATAATCAGCTCGGCAGTGCTCTCAGTCAGGACATTCGGAGTATAACCAATTTTGATGTTTCTTCTTTGCAAACTACTTATGTCTATATGATCTAAGCCCACCGACATAGATGCCACAACTTTCAACTGTGAGCCTGCATAGTCTAAAACCTCGTTATCTATCTTATCCGTTAGCACGCAGAATACAGCGTCTACTCCACAGATTTTAGCCAATAATTCAATACGAGGTATTGGTTCAGGTTTGTCCCATATTATAAGATGGTATCTATAAATGACAAAACATGTATTAAAGGTACTTAAATTAAATTTAATTATAAACATGTATTGCATTTGAAATATGTATTTATATTATTGAACTTGTTACAGATTTGTCTTTGGCATGACATCAAGTTAGGCTGGCACAAAATTACATAATATAAAGAAATTAAGCAGATATATCATATTAACAAAGAAGCAATACATAAATAAAAAAAATGACAATAATTTAAATATTTAAAATGCAAGTCTCACCGTTTACGCAGCAAGCTTAAGCCTGCATTAGGTATATCTGGCCGTGTAATTAGGATTTTGGGTTTACTCATTTCGACAGCATTCGCATCATTCGATATCAAGACTCTTGGATAATCACAGATCGTCCAACCGATTCTCTTTGTATGAAGGATTCTCTCGCTTTGTTTGATGAGACGAACAGCGTTCGCGAATACCATTATTTATTAGCATTTACCTACGACATGCCGGGATTGGACGAATAGTCGCGTGATACGTCGATGAGCTAATCCCCACTAACTAACTCCACTCTTCAGTTATAATTTTCAAAATTTTCTAGAGATAGCTAACGGATTAAACAGATAGAAGAAATGCGTGCAATATGGCGAATTGGCGAGCACGCATGAACAAAATAATTAGTGCGTATATCGTTGCGATTAAAGAATTTGCACAATCTGAGATAACAGGTCAAGATAAATGTGCGTATAATTCTTTCAAATCTTTTTTTGTAATTTTGTACATTTATGTATTTTCATGTCTAGAATATTATTTATTCCGAGAAGGAAAATCGTTGCTTAAATTCTATTTTTTTTAATTTCAAAAACTTTTTATGTTTATTGCTCTTTATGTCGGTATGTTAGAAAATGATAATTTAATGAATTCTTTGATTATTCTCTAAAAACACTCTAAATTATTTTATTTTCCCTTCTCTATCGTTTTATTATTTTTAAAATTAAGAGTCCTTCATTTTTTTATACGATTTTCTTATATAATTTAAATTATAGCAGAGAATAGTTTGTGATTCAAAATGCTGAATAGTAGCGGATTTATATTTCTGAGCTATGTGATTCTTTTTCTTCTTTCAGGCTTGTAACTTTCGGATCTAATCCAGTATCATGTGTTCTAATTTTGAATTTCACAGGATTTTAGTACTATATAGATCTCGTAGAAATTAGGATTAATAAAGTGTATATAAAAAAAACATTTTATTTATACAATTTTCTTTTTAATACAGTTACTAACATATTACGGCCTAATACGATTGATTGACTAATAGATATAAACGACTTTATTAATAATATATTAATAATATATTATCTTTGCAAAAATAATACTTCATTCGTGTATTACAAAACACAACAATATATTACATTTATAAATAACACTAAATAGAGCTCCTAAATTAAATAATCTATACGTGTCAATATACAAATGCCTCGCTATCTTCTAAATGATCAGACTGCTTCGTGTCTTCTTGATTGCTCATAGCAGCCGTGACTGTATTTTTCATCAGCATTGCCACCGTCATAGGACCTACGCCGCCGGGAACTGGAGTGATATATCCGGCAACGTCCTTCACGTCGTAATCCACGTCTCCCACCAGACGATATTTGCCGTCTGCAGTCTTCACCCTAGTGATACCCACATCAATTATACAAGCGCCTGGTTTTATCATCTCTTTAGTAATCAAGCCAGGAACTCCGGCCGCGACTACGATCAAATCCGCCAACTTCGTGTACTTTTCTAGCTCCATATGAGGTGTGTAACGATGGCAGATTGTCGTTGTCATGTCCATCGCACCCGTTTCACCTGTAGAAAATGAGATGTACAATTAGTTTGGAAAATTAAAAGATAAAAATATAAAAAATTGGCAAAATTCATGTAGTTATGTTATTTCTTATTCATTAAAAGCAAATAAATTACTATGAAAATAAAGAAAGTCATTATAAAGAAAAATCAAATATTTCATCAGAAATAAAAGACTTAATTGTTAATAAGTCAAATAATGATCGTTCGATACTTCTAGTTAATACTTTAATCTCTACGAGAGTTTTCTTATTAAAGAACAAAAATTGATGAAGAAGCTGCGAACTGACAGAAATAAAGAAAATGAATTAAATGTCTCGAGATATATAGGCATTCTGATATTACGAAATAAAACAATTGTGAGAATTTAGATAATGTTACAAATAGTGATACGATTTAAAAGTCTGTGACGTCAGAATTTGTTATCTCGATACGACTTTAATACAACTATATTTTTTGTTGTCAAATTGATAGTAGGTCAATCACCTTTGCCATCGGCGTGAAGTAATAGCGCGATAGGCAGTCCGACATGTTTTGATCTGCCCACAACTACGGCATTCTTTCCGAAAGTCTCGATTTTGCTTCTAAGTATTAATTCTTTAACAGCTAAGGCGGTGGCTGGCACAATACTGTTGTTGTCCAGTGTCAGATTACCAAGATTTTCCAAGTGAAAACCGTCCACATCCTTTTTTGGAATTATCGCTTGACATACTTCTCTCTCATTTATGCTTTTCGGCAGCGGTAATTGTACTAAAACACCATCAACAGATGGATCTCTGTTGAGACTGTCAATTTCCTTAAGAAGTTCTGCTTGCGTTATGTTTTCTCCCAAATGAATAGTATAACTCTCAATTCCTGGTAATTAACAAAGAAGATTAGCAATACGAGTCCTAAGCAAAAATCTGTTATGTATCTGTTTGTTGAGGATAAAAATAAAATTACCTATAGATTTTGCTGCTTTCATTTTTCTACCAACGTACGCTTTGCTGGATGGATGATTTCCCACTAATATCGCGACCAGCTTTGGCCTTTTCTTTCCAGCATTTGTACAAGTATCTATAACCACCTTTAATTCTTGTTGAATTTGTTCTGCTATTTTTGTTCCGTCTATGATCACAGCTTCTTGTCTGCAAATATCAAGATTCATAATTTAAAAGCAGCGGAAAATAATTTTTTTGAATATATATTCTATTTTTAATATTTTTTATTATTACTATATAAAATTAATAAAATTAAATATATTGGCAAAAAAATCTTCATAAAAATTGAAGATAAAAATGGAACTACCTTTCGATTTTGATGTTTACATTTTTCTACTTTTAATGTGTATTTATAATATTTTTTGTTTGATATTTATAAATTCTATATATATTGATATTTGTTACAATAGATATTCTTCATATCATTCATTTATATATTGTATTACAAAAATGATAGTACTAAAAAACAAAGTTTTCCAGAAAATAAGTTTAAATGTTTTGAATCATTAAACATTTTATAATATTAATTTTGAAACGTAATTTTGATGTAATAACATGATTGTAGAAATAAAAAATGCTCTTTAAATTATATTGGTTTTTTTTTCATTCCAAAATAATTCTTTTTTTTATGTTTCCATTTTTCTTTTATGTTTCTATTCTATTTTTGGAAAAAAATTTTGAAAAATTTTTTTGAGTTTGACAGTTTTTGAGTTACATTATTGTTGTAGCAAGTGAGTGGTATATATTAGGATATGTTATTACAATTTATTATACACTCTCTGCCTGCAAATTAAAATAACTGTCCACGTGAGTCTCTGACAGAAAAATACCATTCTCAAGCTAATTCTACAATCTTGTGCTTTTTGTTTTCTGTTTCTTGCTGTTTGTCTTTTATCTTATTAATCAAAAAGGCAAGAGAGACAAACAGCAAGAAACAGGAAACAAAGAGCACATTGTAGAATTAGCCTCATACTCACCGGACTTTTGACAAATGCAGCTTTCTCCCAAACTTCTGTGACACGACGGAGAAGACATTCCTCCAGGAGAACATTGTTGCTGTTGCTTCGTAGAATTCACACGCTGATCTGAATCAATCTGAGATCGATGTGCTATCGCATGCCGCCAAAAGATGCCGGCGACGAGGAATCCCTCGCTGCAGGGGGCTTGTGAAATCCCCGACAACAACTCGAGGAGGTTCGTGCGTATGCGATAACGCACTACGTCCGGACAAACAGCTGACGTCGTTTGCGATAACCGCTAATTCGCAGGGGGTCGATATCACTGCAGTTGTGAAATCGATTGATGAAATCGAGTCGGTTGTCGAAGGAGACCGCGAGTGAAAGGCGAGAACTATTAAACCTGCTAGAGCACCCGTACAACCAGTTTCACCTTCTACAGGGCAGATCCTGGAAAAACCGGAACCGGTCAGATTCCACAACTGGCGGGTCCGTGAAATCCATGCTCATGATTGAATTCATCGAATGGAACATTATGCGTGTTACGTCATTAACGAGATATTATAAAATAAAGCTAGACTAGTTCCAAACAAATTTTCATTGTTCTCAAGTAAACTTGGTTGGATTGGGAATAATTGAAAAATACAGACATTATTACGACTGTTGGATATATGAGATGTGAATTTCTCGACTGTCGATATAAATTATAGTTATTACAAGATTGTGCCATATATTTCAAGAATTTACATAAAAAAATGTGTACATATTGTTTATATTAAATTTACTCAAATATTTTTTATATAGACAATACACAAGCAATATAAAATATGTAAATTATAATAATATAGTATGCGATTGTTAATATATCTGACTTTTATTAATGTACACAATTTAGGCAATATAGGCTTCGATGATTCTGATAAATTTTTGTTTATACATGTAAATAACAAGTAAAACATATGTATAATTTACATTATATACATGTAGATGTAGATTGTTATTATTATTTTACGTGTAAACGCACAACTCTGATTTCTAATGCAATATTCATTATTAATACGGGACAGAAAATAAAGCTTGCATATTTGCGACACAATAATATTATTATTAATGATATTATATTATTTGTATTTTTTGTAATTATTTCTATAGATGAAGAAAATGACAAATCGATGTTATCGGCAGAGAGGCAAATTTTTGTTGGAATAATTTCAAATGGCAAAGAAGATGGCTCCACGAATCCATTGATTTCGGTGTGTATTAGCAGATTGTATACAGTTGGAGATATATAAATAATAAAATAATGAATTATTTATTTGCTTTTAATCCGTTTCATCTTTGATTCTTATTGAAAATGTATTAGCTGTGTACGAATGTTGTCATTCTACATATCATACGCAAAATTAATTTCCATATGAATGATAATCTTCATAAGCATATAATATTATACATTTAAATATTATACATTTTAAATATTATAAAATTCATGTTCATTATAAAATTAATTTTGCTAATTTTATTTACACGCTTACACTACAGTTCTTTTTTAGTAAATTGGTATCCATGTATATCCAATTTAAAATAATTATTAATAAAGTTGCTTTTTTTTATTTTTATTTGCTGTTCTTTGAAAATATTTTTTCAAGACTTTTTTAGGAATTATTAATGTTACAATATTTCAATCTCTCATACGATAACATCGAAATTTCATAAACATACAATCAGCTTATAATATCTCTTGTCCTCCGAAATTATAGAAGACGTTGGCTGCGTGCAGTAAAAAAAATAACTTTGCAACTGTAAAATTCTTTAATGTAATTGGCTTATACATTTGGATTCAATAAGATACTAAAGGTAAAATTAATCATTAATGAATTTTACAATAGTTGTCTTTTCTGTTAAACGTAGCCCATATTAGGCTAATTCTACAATGAGCTCTTTGTTTCCCATTTCTTGCTGTTTGTCTCTGTTTGTCTCTTGTCTTTTTGGTCAATAAGAGAAAATAAAAAGCACATTGTAGAATTAGTCTAAAAATCGTTTAAGGCAAAAACAATTAACGCCTGTTTTTTCAATAATTCGATAACGGTGTCGTCGATCGTCACGTTTAATATCAAACTTGCAGGTCGCGCATTAAGAAAATGCGTTCTCGCGGAATGAGATAATGCGCTCAAGCGATTATGTAAAATTATTGGTAACTTTTGGGATCCGGAAAAGAGACGCCAGCCTCGGCGACGAAGTATATAATATTACGTTGGAACTGTATTAAGAACATGAAATATGACTGAGCGTACCGGCGCGCCGGCCGTATTATTACTCCGATCCATCGTGTCATAACTATTATAACGTGGCTCGCATAGTAAATATTAAACACCGAGCCTGGTCCGAGCATTATACGCTCGCGTATCGCGAAACTTGACGTAGCACAAAATCCAGATTAAAGAAACGGAAAACGTTTATTTCCTTGTTTATAAAAGAAGAGGCAAATTTGGAAAATTTGACATATAATAACGTAATTTAATATTTTATCAATAAATAATTTACCATTTATTGAAGCTATGCATTTATTTACTTATTATTTATTAGAAATAACGTAATATTGTATTATTAAATATAATTTATTATCTATTGAAATTATATATTTATCCATTCATTATTTATTATAGAAACAATTTAATATTTTGTTATTTAAAATAATAAAATCTGTTAGGCACACTGCTCCATCATTATTATACTGTACTATATGGCGATAGGATTAGTGAAACGCGCCGCGCGTGGAGTGTCTTCGTTACAATTTCGCAACAATGCACTGTCACCACTTTGTTTCAAAACAGCGGTCTATCGATTATTGTTAACTATTTTGAGGATGGGATACCGGACAATTTTAGCAGATCTGCCCACAGTGCGGCCAAATATTTAGTTAGCCGCAAGGTTTGGCGCATACTTTCCGATATTATAAGCCAGGCTTGAGTTGCCTCGACGTGCGACCATTGATCAAATAGTTGATCTTAGTTGTGATCAAAATGCTGGTATGTGTTAACGCGTGTTTATTGCTAAGTCTTGCTTGTTAAAATTTCAAATCGATTGCAATACGGCCAAAATACTTGACGTTGCGAAATGGGAAAACATTTCTGATATATGAGATAAAAAAAGTACTTTAAACGCACACACATATATATATATATTGAATTATAATTTATGTAGACATCACTTGTCCATTTTTAAACGTTTTATTATTGGACGAAAAGTTTGTTAAAATAAAAAGCTGAAAATGTAGTTATAGATATAGATATAAAAATAATTTTATTAGATCATTAAAATAATTAATGGTTAATTTAAAATAAAATAAAGGCTCGATCCAATTACTAAAATATCTAAATTTTTTATAGCATTGTCCATTAATTATGCTTAAGTGTCATGTATAATTATATATTTTGACAGTTCAACAAAATCATTTTCAGATCTGTATCTAGTTAAATTTGGATTCTTCAGCAAAATCGTTTTATGTGTAAAATATAATAAAGTATGATTAGAACATCGAAAATAATTTAAGTGCAAATTCAAACATCAAATATTAATGCACATTACGAATAAGGTAAATTATATTAATTATATAAAACATCTGCTCTCGTAAATATTTAACAGGAAGAGAGAAGTGGGGTGGGGGAGAAAGATGCAACTATGTCACGCAGTTCAGCTATTTTAGTCGGTGGTGATTAATTCCGGCGAGTTTTTTTCGTGTGTGTCCATGCAGCTTGAATTTCCTAAATTCACGAGCTGGTTTTGAGCCCGTCCAGAATTCCTCGCCGCTCAACACTTTAACAATTCGGCGCCCGCCATAACTGCACGTAACTATGATAATTATGCGTCTCTTTAGCAGCGTCGTTTCCCGTAAACCCGCGTCTCCTCCGCGATTATTCGTGTTTCGAGTTGTCATTCCATTTTCCGCGGCACGTAAGAACGTCGCGCTTTCTTTTCTCCTTCTTTTTCTTTTCTTCTTTTTACTTCGTTTTTCTTCGCGAGTGGAATTACTCCCGATATTTCAGACGACGTCGACGAGATCGGAGCACCGCGCGAGAACTGCATTATGCAAAAAAATATGCGCCCGTTGAATGAATAAATATGTATTCTTGTCTCGTATGTACTACCCCTCGCCCTTTGTCCTTTACCCTTCGCCCGGTAAGCTTCGCGACAGAGCTCATACATAATTTATCGTCCGAAGAATCTGGGCGCTCTCGGCGATAAAACGGTTGCCATAATCGGTACATACATCGTTATCGCTATTGACACAGCAGGCTCGTGCGAGTACGTCTAAATTCGGCACCTTTGCTCTATATTCTACTTTTGTCTATGTAGATCGTTCTACGTCTTCTTTTAAATAGGACAGTATTTGATTTGAATATTAATAAGTTAAAATATAAATTTTGCAATAAATTTTTTGCTGTGTTCAACCCAGGAATAATCATTTGAAGTATTTCTACAACTCAGCTACAAAAATGAATTGTTTGAAATATTGTTTTGTACGTAAATTATTTTAACATATCTTTCTTTTTTAATAATTATTCTTTACGAATCTTTAAATATGTAATTCCATCGAAAATCCGCAATAAAAAATATATTATATTAATTAAAATCTTTATTAAAAATTTGTTTACTGTATCATAATAACTTACAATTGATTAAATTGGCTTTAACTGAAGACATATTATTAAGATATATTTGTATGTTATAATATTACAGTACGCTATTAAATAGAGTGTTCTGTATTGTGTTATCATACTTCGTCATTGCGACAGTCGGTTGTTGCAATGTTCATTGCTATTTTTATATCACGTATCCAGGGGGGGTCTTGATAAACTCTGGGAGGGAAAAAATTGCGCAGATATGAATAACCTTGTTCGGAATATCGGCCGTAACGAGAAGTTATGACGTAAAACTAGTCGTCGACATCTCTGAAAACAACAGCGGTGTTGACGATTGACGTCAGTGGGTCACGCATTGGCTTGTCCCGAGTCAACTTTTGCAATGGATATTTGCTTGCACATACAGACGACGCTGACACCGCGGTTATTTTGATTGAAATCGTGCGTGACTATCGTAGTATCGTTGCAACACATGCAGCGATTGATCCTAGTTTTTATATCATTTGCGTTCGATAATACCATTTAGCGCTTAATTACCGTAAATATCCATTCGTTAAGAGCGATTCAGCAATTCTTGAAAATTTATGTGTAACGAGAGAAAATGTCTCAATATAAAGTAATTTTAATAAACAGATATGACACCACACTATTAAATACATTGTACTTATAGTTTACGAGATTTTGCACAAGCGAGTAGATATATATGGAGGCTATTTTTAATTTTCAACTGTTTGTTAATTCTACACAGAGAGAATTTTCTTTTACAATTCATCTCGAAAATATGGTAGTTGTGATACAATACAATATTTTAAAGATTTTTACCATGCACTTTACTAAAATTGATCAAACTTATTTTATACTTTATTGTAGTTTTATTAATGAATGAGAGAGATTTACATTAAAATTCTTTGAAATACAATGTTGTCTTACGACTATCGTATTTTCAAGGTAAATTCTAAAAAAAAATTCTCCCCGTGTGACATGTACTTATTTTAGTTAATTAAATTAAGGATATATTGAGTAAAAACAGTGACAACTAGGAACAATTAGAAATAACTCAAATTGGATATAAATTGATATTTTTTTTTCATTACGTTTTTTTCTCTAGATTATATATGCTGTCTCGAAAATCTTTTTTTTCCTGCAGCTATCACGCGCTAACTCTTGATATTATTTCCGATTTCACGCGCATATTAATAAAGCGGCGGTTTATTACGGAATTCCGTCGGCTATTGATTGCCACTTGCAGTGCGCAGTTAATTAAGCTTTTAATTTAATGTAAGCGGCGGCGGCGGCGGCGGCGGTGGCGGGCACGTAAATTCTACGATTTCTCATCGAGAATGTCGGTCGTGTTTCGCGATTCTCGTGGAAATCTGGATTTGCGGCCGGCGATTTCCATCAGAATCTGGACTGGCGGCTGACCGCATTTGCGGTGTTACTACTTGCCGAGAACATGGATCCGCTGGACCTTGGGTAGCCATTACCGATACCAAAATATATGTAATATCGGTGAAAGGTGTCAACCAAAAGATTATCTTTTGAGTATGTGAATTAATGTAATTGTTTAATCTTACTATCTGGACTATGCACGAGTCTGACATTCAGTAAGTCGTTTCAGAACTTCAAACTAGTTTCAAGTTCAATTAATTTAATTGTGGGCAGACGTACCGAATTTCTACAATTAAATTAATGTTTGTACAAAATTACATGAATACTTACGCATGTGCTTGATGTACTGCACAAAGAAATGTATATAGAAATTTTTTTCTTGATAAGAATCGTATACATGAATACATTTCTAGATATATCGTGATGCACATACATGATATTAATACAATGACCACTATAAAATGCAGTGTATATTACAGTTAAGAGAAAACGATGTCACATTAAAAATAAAAAAGTAAAATATACCGCGTTGTTGTGTTGTGCAATGTAGTCACATCATCATGCACGATAAACGCAACTTTGTACAAATTTAAATAAAATTATTTGATTTTGTATAAAAATATATTGTACATGATTAGTTTTTTTTGATTAATTAATGGAAGGAAATTATGATACAACAAAGAAACAATTAATTTTTCTTTAAATAGCAAGTCGAGATTGTAAAGTAAATCTTTCTTGCGAAACTTGTTTGAGGAGAGCTTATTTGCTTTTGAAAAAGTTATCTTTTGTAATTCTTATGTCTTTTATTAATTATTTCCCTTTTTATTATTTATTAATATTTTTTATTTATATTTTGCACGTGATTGACAGTTTACTCTGTATATATGATATTTCATTTTCTCGATTAAAGAACACTCTAAAAATATGAGAATTTAACACTATGATTTAAAACTCATGGCGTTAAATCCACACTGATGTTTATATCAGCAATACGGTGAGAATTATATTTAACACCAATGGCGTTAAAACCATCACGCACATTTTGTAAAGTGCAGGATTCTACCAGTTTTTGTTTAACGTTAGCTACAATTTAGTTGCTGAAAAATGAAAAGCGTTTAAAAAGCACATTTATTTTTGCATTTACTTTGCAATGAATGACACTCGCCAAAATTGTAATGACATTGGAATGGAGGAAAAAAAAGTCTCGCACAGATTTGTACTAGAAAAAAGCAAATTTATATTTAAGCGATGGGTTTTATCTTTCGCGTTAAGAAATCGCTGTTCCATCAGCAAGACGATTTTATCGTCGGTAAATCCGCGCTTGACGTCGCGCGTCGCGGCTGTAATAATTAAAATATTATTTCGTGATAAAAAAAAAAGGGAGGAAAATGGAGCGATAAGCGTAACGAGCCCATCGTGGACGTAAAAGCGTTTCCATTTAATTACAATCGATCGTAGCCGGGATCGCCTTCGGCATCGGCCTCCGGGGGAGGAGGGCAGGGAGAGCGGTTTTATCGGCGGTCAGCCACGGTGGTTCGTACATCGGCGTTAAAACCACCACTCAAATTTGCAGAACTTTTTATTTGCCCCGCTCTCGCCGCGAGCATGTTCGTTCCAACCTCTTATCGGCCATTCTTTTCGGAGGAGCTTAAAATTTCAGAAAGCTTTTCTTCCTGTCCACCACTCCGTTCTTCGCTTCTCCTTTTCCTTTCGCCGCCATGGATCTTTCTTTCGCGTCATTTGGTTAAGAGATTTTTTTCATTTGGGTTCTCGGTGGTTCTCCATGGTCCCCGTGAGGGCAACCAACAGAAAATGTTTGATCTACTTGATGCAGTCCCTTCAAATGCTCCCTCAATTCTTGGTTTCTCTTTTCGAACGCCTGGTCTCTCATCCGACTGCCTCTTGTTAGCTCGAATTTCGATCTTGCCGGTATTTCCTACTTTACTGCGTTTCGCGACCTGCCTTTGCAGCCTTTGAGCGATTGTAAATGCAAATGGTAGTGGTCCATTCTGCAGAAATCATCGAATAGTACGCGAGATCAAATTTTACCTGATAAAGGAGAATTTT
This sequence comes from Acromyrmex echinatior, assembly GCF_000204515.1. The sequence continues at coordinate 528,645 of NW_011627526.1, read as the reverse complement.
TAATCGCATAAAAACACTTATTTCCAAAAGATAATCGAGGGCTTATACGAAAAGGACGATTTTGCTGACGTATCTAAAATTTAACTAGATACAGATATAAAAATGATTTTGTTAGATCATAAAATAATTATGGAGAATAATGAAACTAATTGTTAAAATATCCAAACTTTTTGAAATATTGCTCATCATATTTTCCTACGTAATTTTTATCAAAATTATTTTCAGATCTGTATTTAAATTATTAGAGACTAGCAAAATCATTTTGTCCATGTTCTGCAACAGTGGATTAATTCACATTTTGTAACAACGGAAAAAATAAACTGTGTCATGCATTTATTGTTTTTTTTTATGAAAGTTTGTGTTATTTATGACAGACAATCTTTCTAAAGATTGCCGAATAAACGGATAAAATCGCGATGTTTAAGATAACTTTAAGATATCTTTCCGTGTTCTTTGTGAAATATTTTAAAGACTTTTCTTAAAAAATTCTTGAAGATATCTTAAAGCTATCTTATACGTCAATTTTGCTCATTGGATAACTAAAAAAAATATGACGAAAATTTCAAAATGGTAGAGAAATTTTTGTCTCAGTTTTTTATTAGGAATAACACTACATGATTAGTAGGCGTTACATCTTGTATAATATTTCAGTTACATCTTGTATAATGAATTACAATTAAAATGTTCGATTTTTTTATCTGTTGAAAATGGCTAAAAATCTGTAGCCGAAACGTCCAAAGAACATACGTGATCAAAGTAATAATTGTACGTGATTAAAGTAAATTTATTGCTGATACTTTGCGTACAGTTGACTCCTAGTGCCCCTTTAACGTTTCGATTAAATTCTAAAAATTTAACTAGATACACACAGATTTGAAACTAATTTCGTTGGGCCATCAAAATAATTATTTAGAAAACTCAAGTATAATGAGCAATGTTGCAAAAAGTTTTGACATTCTAATAATCTGTTTCAGCGTCCTCCGTAATTAATTTATGATGAAAAAAATTTATGAGACAGTTTTTGCAAAATATGAGTCAGCTCACTGTTGCGATAAGCCCTTTAATTGAAAATTTATAAATAATCGATATTAATAGGGAGAACGTAATTAAAAGATTATCCAGGAAATTCCATGTTACGATAGATTTAGAAACAAACCCGATAGATTTTCACCCCGCGGTTGTGCTCTGGCTTCCGTTCACCGTTCCCCGCGGCTTCCCGCCATTTCTTGCGAATGCTCGTTTGTCATTTTTTGAGCAAAGTTCATTGCTTCCCGGACCATCGGACGTGAGCTATAAAAAATGCAGGAAAAAGAAGGTGGGAGGTGAGAAGAAGGTAGGAGAAACACTTTGAAGCGGGGCAAAACTTTGGAGCCGGCGTTATTGATGTCTTCGGTAGACGTGTGCAAGTGAAGGAGGGGACGGTGATAGGCGGTGGAAAGTGGGATCGGTCGAGGGGTAATCCTGAGAGCAGCCTGAAAGGCTAAATGAGAAATACTTTCCGATCGGGCATCAGCCGCAGCAGTAGCAGAGTAGCAGCCGCCCCAAAGACTCGCTGGCGAAGCTTAAGACTTCATATAACGCTCCTGATCCTCGACATCTCAGTCCGGCGTTGAGATTTCGACGCTTTTATTACGTAACTGTCGATTTTCTCTCGTCTCTCAAAATCCTTTTTAAATTGTAATCTTCGTTTGTGCTTACGCACACAAATCACCGTGTGATCCAGGGAGACAAAAGTACTCCGTGCCAAAATATATGATGAATAACTTCAGCTAAGCTTTCTAAAGCTTTATGGATTTAATATCGAACTCATCAAGAAAGAGATAAACGTTATTGCTAACACGTATCCGTACTTTTTTCCACGCGATTACTTAGAGTTAATCGATTTCTACGCATAATGGGCTTTCCACAATAAGCCGTTAGTTTCCACTCATATAACACTAATGATAAGTCATAAATTAATTAACTATTAAGTCATAATCATTAATCTTGGAAAATTTACATCTAGAATAAGTCATATTAGACTATGTCATAAATATTTCAAACAATCAGAAGGATGGTAGCTCTCAAGGCAAACAAGACAGTATGGCTTGTATTCAAAGTCAAGTCTTATATTTAAGTGCAGTCTTCAGATATCACGAACAATGTACAGAGCAATATTAAGACATTATATACTTAAGATAATCTTGAAATAAGAACAGACTATAAATATTGGTCTATGAATACCGACTTGTATTCACATTTGATTGATTAGTCATAACGTTATCTAATTGTACGTTTTAATACATAAGAAATGGAATTTGATCATCTCCATACAGTCACTGATTATTGTTTTGCAGTGACTTATTATTATTGTTTTATGACACATTACTCGTTTACAATTTGTTCCTGTAATCTTCTAATCTATTACTAATGGTTTATTGTAGAAAGCTCATAAAATTTCCTACACGTCTCTCGCAGTTTTAAACCTCAGCTGTATGGATAATCGAGAGATGAAGAGCAGAGAGGAGGAGAGAAAGGAGAGAAAAGAACGAAGGTAAAAGAACGAAGGAAAAAATTAATTATGGGTACACAACGAGCCATAATGCTATAACAAGTCGGTGTACCGAAGTACACGAGGCTGTCCTGTCGACAGTAATAGTAAATTAGGCAATAAATAATCGCATTTAAGTGGCAACGTAATTTTCAGCTGCTAGTCTTACGGCTACCATTAAGGCCATTATTGCGAATCTCTTAATTTGCGAAAAACACTGCCTTCTCTGCAGGAATAGACGAGAGAAAAGGAGAATGCGAGAAGGGGGCGCGAGCGTGTGCTAAATGAAGCGCCGCGGGGTTGAAACTGTTCGCCGCATGTGTTAGGATATTATTCATTCTAACCAACCGGCTCTTGACCTCCTTTCGTCGGATTATATCGCACCCTCTTTCTCCCTGTATTCTCTTACTTGCGTTTTTTTTTCCTCAGCAATTACTATAAACAATTCCGACAGTTAATGGCCACTTATCGCGCTCTCTTGAAACGTCATTTTCAGTGATAACAAGATTGTTTTCTCAAACTTTATCTGCATCAGCCATTACTATAACAATTCGATACCGATTCCTTGATTACAAGAATTCTCATCTATATTAATTTTTTTAATTACATGTGATTGAAAATCAAATTTGTAGAAATATAAAATAATTAATGTAAAATTGGCATTCTTCATTTTATGAGAATTTGATTTTAGCAAAATAATTTATCTGATCCAAATAGATTACTATTAGTTTTTTATTTCATTAATATATCATAATTAAGAAAATTTAATAACGATCATTTAATAAAATTAAGGTAAAACTGAGATTCGATCAAATTTTCGTTACAACAAATCTAAAAATCTATATTGATCAAAGAATTTCTTAATAATCGCATTAATATCAAAATCAAATTAACCTCATTGATATCGAAATTCCTGTAGATGAATAAAATTACAGGAGTATAAAAATTTCTCTTATTTAATTAGATTCAGTCTCATCAATCTGAATTTGGATCATCTTGATATAAAATTTTATAGATTTCTATAGAATTATCCCGCACACCATATCTTACTTTTATTTTCATATGTTAATACGACATTATTGAAGTAAACAGACAAGGTGGCCTCTGTCTCAAGTTTGCCTTGTACTTTGCCCTAAAAGGCGGATATACACTAAGACTCCCTAGGAATACGAAATTTTCAAAGTTGCTTCCCGTTCCAGTCAATGTCTTAAGTCTTACTCCGCTTTGGGTACAGTTCACGTTCTCCGCGGCATAATTTTACATCTTTAGACCTGAATATTTAAACGTAAGTCTGCCACTGCGTTTGAGGATTCGTGGGCGTAGAGCCGCCGGGGCTTCGCGTAACTTTTACACGATGTTCTATTGTATGAGAATACCTAAGATTTCGCGCGGCAACGCGAAACCTCCGCAACATGCTACTCTCTCCAACAATAGCGATTTGCAGAGCGCCATTAGTTTAAGAAGAGCAGACAATGAACAAACCATTTATATGATGCGCATACGACGAGACACTTTTTATAATCTTTAGTAGATTTCGCGAAATTTCAATCTGTGATTTAACTCACAATCCACATTTCTCGTGACACTAAAAGAAAATATGAATCCTTTAGACTCACCTTTCTGTTATCTACTAGTTATGGAAAAAGATATAGACTGCATTGTTCCACCTTTTGAAACTTCAGTTTTCTTTCACCTTCTTATTCTCTTATTTTCTTACTCTTTTATTCATCCATTAGATAAGTTATCACATAGTTTATCTAAAGATGGAACAATCAACCTTTAAAAGTTTCCAACTATGTAACAAATTACAACACTTAAACTTAGCATAAATATAATATAATAATATTGTGGAACAAAATTTAACTTTTTTTTGTTACACAAATATGAATAATTATTTTCAATATATTTTATCTACTAAACACGAATCCGTTGGTAAAATTCGGTTATCATGTCACAATTTTGAGAAAAATGATGTTAAAAGGGATCACATTTTGGATATCTTGTAGTCATTTTTCATTAGCTTAAATTTTCTCCATAGTTATTTTAATGGTTTTCAACAAAATTGTTTTTTAAATCTGTATCAAGCTAAATATTTAGACTTAACAAAATTATTTCTTTGGTGTACACTATTTAAAAGTTAAAAAAAATTATCACTCATATATTCTAGTTATGAATTAGTAGTCTGTGCGTGCGTATGCACGTTAATGTTAAAAATTAAGAAATTGCGCGAAACAATGTTAAACAAACTCACTTTGACATCGTAATCAAATTAATCTCATTGATATGGAAATTTCTGTAGATGAATGAAATTACAGGAATTCGTAATAAGTGTTAGCTGGCGTATTGCGAGGGAAACTAACAGCTTCTGCTTCGCTTCTCTTGGTATGTTACCTTCAAATTCGGGCCTTATCTTCAATTTCGCGTATTTCGATATTATCTGTCACAGTCTCTCCGTAATGCTGCTTCTCCTCGCTTGCGCTTCTCATCCCCCTCTTTCGGTGCCTCTCTCACCCTACTGCGAGGCTGCTACTAACGCAAGCTGTTAATTATGATTAATCATGTCTCGGAAATTAAAGCGATTAATCTTCCTGTTGTTACCGGCTCGAGAGAGCGAGCGAGCGAGCCTGCGCTTGTCTGCGCGGGCTGTCCAGCGTTTCTGCTCTCCCTGTGAAAATAGAAGGGTGGTTTTCCCAATTAGTTGGACCCGCTAATCGGGCTCTTTAAGACCTACATTGGTTCACGTACGTAAGATAAGTCGCCCGTTCATGGCGGTATAACGATATGCATTTAAATTAAGTCGTTATATGTGTACGTTTGACTTTGGCTATGGTCCACTTATAGTGCAGAGTTTTTAAAAGCATTATTTGATTGGTCAATTAGTAAAATTATTTCTTTTAATTGATCAAATACCTTCAAGTAATTGTGACGTTAAATAAATCACATTCTTTATCATATAAGAAGTTGTTAATTTTTTTCAATTAAATTTTAATAAAGATACATTTTGTATCTTTATTAAAATTTATACGTACACATATAACGATGATTTTTTTATGTTTAATAAATGTACACTCTAACAAATCAGGGAAGAACTTCGTTAAAAAAAAAAAAAAAAAAAATACAAAGTGCAAGAATCGAGGCACGAAGTAACTCAAGAATAGACACGCGTCGTTACGCTTTTGTCGTTGCATCGAGGGGAAGCTAATTGAGCGGAGCTCATGAGCGAGTTCGATAAAGCCGCCATTAAGCCTGGAAAGCCACATTATCGAACATCGTACCAGATTCAAGACAAAAGAAAAAAAAAATAAAAAAGAAACGTATCAAATGAAGCCTTGATGACCGTATTCCTCGTTAATACGAAATACCATGGAAGGACGGAAATCATTATTTTTCCATTTTCACGATGCACCTTAGTAACGGCCGCTGGGCAATCGTTTCGTACACCTTCGCCGCTTTTCAACCTCCCGTTGAGAGGGAGGAAAGAATCGCGCTCCGGGGGGTGGCTCCAGGGAACAAAGGGTTCCGATAGCGGCCAGCGGTGTAAAAAGTACTATCGCAAATAAATAACCGATGGAGAGTGGTCGGAAGAGGTTGGTTTCTAAGTGCGAAATAGGGGTGCGCGATAGAGAGGATACGAGGGAGACTCGGCGGGGGTAGGGCATTGAAATAAATGCGCAGTGCACGAAATGGGGCGGCTGTCGGTGAATGCAAGTGTTCGACGGTGCAACGGGGAAAACAAGAGAGAAAGAGAGAAAAAGTTGTCGAGAGTGAGAAGAAAGAGGGTTGGGTTCGAGAGCGTGAAAATGCGGGGGCGGCAACCCCTTGTAAAAGAAAAATATATAAACTCGAAAGCCCGATAAAGTCAGTGCCTGCTGTTACAACAAGCCCTCTTTCTCCCTTTCACGTCGAACGACGGCTCTTTGTCTCGTTTCTCTCTCCTCCTCTTCCTCGGCGGCCACCAGGCGTTCCGTTCTCCCCTCGCAAATCCGGAACTCGCGACCAGAAAAATGGAGAGACAAGCTAAAAGCGCCATCCGTAAATCCGAGTCACGTGTGACGATGACTCGCTTCGTCGCACGCGATTCTGTGAGACGCAATATCAGCGAATCGCTCATTTCGCGAGAGCTCACGATAAAACTGAATTTTTACGCGGAGGAGAAAAAAGCCCGATACTATATACGCATGATATATCATCCCCCACTATTTCTGCTTTACAGGATTTGGTATTATTACAAGGCTTTGCCATTCGCTACACGCGCTCAATATCGATTGAATCTCGTTAAGTCGTTTCGGTGTTTCAAAACCGTCCGGTGCTACGAGAGTATCTCAGGATTTCAGTTAGGAGGGATAACAATTTATATCTTCACATATAACTTATTAAAATATATACTTATTATTAGTCTTAATTGGTAAGACGTTTGCATGGAATTTGGGAAATTCAAGTCGATCTCGGCTGAGTTAATACTTTTTGCAATAAACTCTTTCCAGCATCTCAAAGATGCTCATTAGTATCAGCAATATTAAATTGCTTGTCAATTTACTTTGTATTATTACGTCCTCCAGCTTCAGTAGAACTGTGTTTTGCAAGACCGACAAATAATAGATGCGCTGTTTTCTTGAACTGGAAATTGTAAAAATTTATACAAAAATATTATAACCTTGCCTGAATAATATTCACTTCATTCATTTGAACTTTTCTCAGTCCATTTTCACTCAATTTTATTCACTTGATATTAAAATATTTACAATAAAATTAGCCTTTGAGAATCTTCAACAAACTTTTTTACAAATACACAGTTAAATAAGTAACGAAAGTTTACATATGAAGTCGATTTTAATTGAATATTTGGTGTAAATTATATATATCTTAATTCCTATTTGCACGTCGAAACATTTTCAGTCTTGAAACGCAATTATAAATAGAACTTGAGTAGTAATATCACAAATTTAATTGACAAGTAACTTAATAATATTGATGCTAATAAACCACAAATTCATTAAAAAGTCAAATTATTAGTATCCTTCTAAGATGCCTATTAGCATCAATATTAAATTACTTGTCAATTTAATTTGTGATATTATTACTCTAGTTCTGTTTATAATTGCGTTTCAAGACTGAAAACATTTCGGCGCGCAGTTTGCAGAATTGGATGTGTACATAAAAGTTACACTGAAATATTCATTAAGATCCTATTCATACTGTGTAGGCTTAGATGTGTATTTACATATCACGATTTTATGATGCTTTATTTCTTATGAATAACAAAATGAATTACAAAATGAGCGTTTAACTTTTCATTATAAAAATGGTTTTTATGTTAATGGTTTTAATAATTTGTTTCTCTTTATCAAAGGCTTTTTTAGAAGAGTAAGGGCCTTTCCTGCTTCCCTTGCATATCCAATGCTATTCTTTGAGTTAGAAAACAATCCGAACAAAGATCGCGCGTGATGTCGTTATTGCACAAATGATTGATTAAATATTCTATCACTTCGCGAACAACGAGCGTAGCGCAATATCGGAGTAATCGAACACTTAAATAATCTGTAAGCGATAATTACATGACAATTTAAAACAGAACATTTGCGAAACAGCGCAGTAATAATGCGATAATTATAAATCAAACATTCGCAGTAATAATACGGTTACTATAAATTAATTATTGACATGTCATAATATAAATAATTATAAATCAAATGTTCGTGGAATAACGCAATAATTACGTATTATCGTTTCGATTGAACGTTGGCAGTTAGAAGACCGCACGAGATTAACAACAACGATTAACAAGCGTTACGCTGGAAATACTTAGCTCTTAGTTTCGCCCAAGAGGCTTGGCGGTCATCTTGAAGCGATGTGTAATAGATTAAACCTCTCAGTGTCCAGTCGCGCAGTTGTAACTACATTTACACGATCCACTTACAGTTGCCTCACTTACTGACACCAATTCAGAAACACAGAGTGTTAAACGACGCGTAAATGTTTCGCGTTGGTGTTACGACACCGGTTTATACGCCGAATTTATTGGAGAACGCTAAGTCTTAATATTACGTTCATGTCACGCATGTAATACCTCAACACTGCCGATTTTGCGTATGTCGTACGTACGATCGTAGTGGGAACAGAGCGACTTCTTAAAGCGAAGCCATAAACTCGCTGGCTGCATTGTTATTGTACGTTGTATGAGGGATTTGTGGAATAGTCAATAAAATTGTGAGAAGAACAGTGGTTATATGTATTGATATATAGGTATCTATTATAGAGCTTCTTTTTTTCGGGAGATTGAAAACCATCGTCAGCTATTGCAAAATTTTACTATTTATGGTTGATTTCTAGTGAAATTCGATGGCTGTCTGGAACATCCCGTTGATAGTTGAAAAATTTTGTATTAAATTAACTTAACACATTTCTCTCAAGTCTCAAACATTCACCTAGATTTTCATGTTAATTTGACATAAGATGAATATGTTTAAGAAAAGTAATGCAAACATTATATAAAAAATTAATACAAAAAATGTAATATTTACACACAGCTTAGAAGCAATTAAATTTGCAATTAAATTGGAAGCATATTTCTTCGTCAAATTAACATTTATATGCTAAATTGACATTTTATTCATACGTTTTTTATTTATTTATCTTAAAATTTATATTTTAAAATATATTATTTTTATATTATTTATCTATTTATTTGTACATTGTATTTTAACACTAAGAAATATTAGATAAATATTAATTTAAGACAAGATATTCAAGTAACAAATTAACACACGAACATGTTAAGCATTTCAACATAAAAATTTTAACAAGGACCAATTTTAACACAAATACAAAATGTTTTTTATTGTGTAGCTGTCAACGGCGATCGAGATTGAACGTGTTACGTGTACATCAAATGCCATATTATCTGACGCAACCGTTTTGTCGAAAATCTGCTCGAACTTGCCGGGAAATGTATTTACCGCAACGGGACGACGTGCCTCTGTGTCGCGACAAAGCCGTTCAATCAGGCCGTCTCAGGGCCGCGAGAGAAGAAGGAAAGGAAGGCGATGTGAGAGAGAAGCGATTTGAGAGGATCGACAGCGTCAACTTGCAAGAATGGCAACGATAAAGCAACGGTGTACAAACTCGGGGAGAGGCAACAGATAAAGTCTCGCGACTGTCCGGTTACATTCACCTCGTTTCGCTCGTCGTCGTATATTCTCTGGATTTTTTCATTCGCAATCCACCTTATCTCGCTCGCTTCGTTCGGCTTTCCCTTTGAGAACAGAGCTAGGAGCTGGTTCGCCAGGCGGGTCACGCGTGATGACTAAATAGCTAAGGCTAGAGCGTGCCGCGGATACGACAGTATGTTACAGAGTGTTTATAGAATAATATTGAAACATTTTATAGAATTAAATAGAAAGTTAATTTCAATAATGACTTCAAGATAGAAAAAAAGCAATTGGAAGTGTTTCTATTGTATTTTGCTTTACAAAGTCTTAATCCTAATTGGCATTCGCTCCAAATACTAATTTTCCGAATACCTTTCCTTAGTATTCATGAATCCAGTGCGTTTTAAATTAATACACCTTAATTGGCTTAATGTTGTAATTGAACGATTTTTTCATTTTAAAATCCAAAGAATAAAATTATGTAAAAGTTAAAATTATGTCTTGCAAAATTAACGTTTGTTATAAATTGTGAAAACATTTGTTATAACGTTTAGCGCGTAATTGTTCAATGGACCCGCGAATATCAATTAGGGTTGAAAGTGACCAGAAATACATTTAATTTTCAAAAAGTCATTTATTTTTCAATTACGTTCGTTTTTATTCGGCGTGACATCTCGATTTGTGACTCTTAAAATTTCCCGGTACCTCTCAACATTTTCCATTAAAAAATTATTATAAAAAAATATATGTATTTTATATCTTCGTAAAATATTTTGATGTTTTTCTACGTGTTCTATACATTCGAATACGCGGTACACATTCATTAACACATACACACGTATACGCTCCTGTTTTCCTCGTCTCTTCACGGAGTATTCCAGGTAATGGATGAAGGGAAACAAAAGGGCTGGTATGTGTAAAGAAGAATGGCCACACGGCGTGCCGCGACGGTACGGCATATCAATTCAAGTAGTAACAGCCGACTATGGTCAGCCGTAGCGACTTTACGCTTTGTACGCATTTAACTCTTATCGTATCGTAGCGATAACATAGCGATTGTATTGTTGACAGAAATCATTACTCTTTGTGTTCCTCGAAAGTCATTTAAATGTCATGCACGTGTGCATACAAAAATTTGACACGCATTGTAATACATGTAGCAGCATTTTTTAATCTTTTCTAATTGGTGACAAATTAAATAACGAGTCAAATTTTTAGAGGTACAATATTAAGTTTTTAAATCTTTTGTAAGGGTGCATACAATAAATCATTATTATTATTATTATTATTATTAGTGCACACGCTTCAGCGTTCAGCATAGATTTTTTTATTAGATAAAATTCAGAAATAAAAAGTAAAGTTTTAACAGTTCTAAGATTTTAATTTTTGATTTTATTGTTTTAAAAGACATTTTAATATACATTTTAATATATGATTTAATATATGATCGCTTTGTTAAAATGAGAACAAAAACAATATAATTTAGATAATTTTCATAATTTTTAAAGCGTTTTTTATTTAATTCGTTTTTTTGATTTTTTCTAAATTTTTTTCGCCTTCTTTTTACCTTTTCTAAAATTTTTACAGAATACTAGTGTTACGGAATACCGGTTGAAACATTCTGATATGGCATTTATTATTATTAAAAAAAAAATAGACGGTGCTACATTGCAAAATAATTACACATCGTTCTTCCCGCCAAATCTGTTTCACAAAGTTTCGTCAAAATTGTTTTTGCCAAATATATTTAGAGATTTTCAAGACGTAGATAAGTTAAATCGTAGAGAGAAGGAGTACTGGTCCATTAATTTCAGCGAAACAATGTAACAATAACAATGGCGAGTGTTGCAATCGGGCGCGGGAGATCTCTCACTTAAAGCGTATCTTCTATTACGCAGCGTAGCGTTAATCCATGAGATTGTTCTCATCACTCTAGAAGTCTATAAGTTCTAAACGCTTTCATTTTATACTCCGCATTTTATACTCAGCGGATGATTGACTATCATGCTGATCAATTAATTCGTCACTTGTCAAAAGAATAGTTTGATAGATGTCCAGACTTAACGTCACACCCGTTAATGGCAAAATTCCTGAGCTCATTTCGAGACGAAAATATCAAAATTTCAAGAATAATTGTTGAATTATAAACATCTTTTCTCACTTTAAATCTGAGACATCCTATATATTTTATGTTATGTTAGTATAATCACATAAATATATATTATGTTCCATAATAGATATTACAATGCGAGACTTATTACAAATGAATGTAGAGATAGAAATATGTTTAGAGCCATTTCTGCTTTTTAATATGTGAGCTGAGATAAAAAAAAATTAATTGAATGATAATAGCAAGTATATAGAAGTAATATATAACTAGTAAGTTAAAAATAAAGAAAAATCGGACTCCATTGATAAAAAAAATTGTGATGTGATAAGGCAATTTGAACATTGGATTTAGCTTCAAAGCATCAAAATAAGTTATAAAAATATCATGGTCTAATCTTCGGATAAAAAAAATTTGTTTCTGTGTAATTAATGAACATTTCTTTGAAAAAGAAATAATTTGTTTCTTTGCAAACGTTTCATATTTTGTCTTATTAAATCATGTACAATTCAATCAAATAGTAATGATAAATAGTTTCTACCAGTGAAAGATTAGCGTTTGTAGTTTGTACGACGTATAAAAATTATAACAACTAATTCTTCTAGAAAATAATCCGAAATATTGAAAAATTTATTTTGCTTTTTAAAATTAGAGAATAAGCTAATGATATAATATGATAATAATAGAGTTTTGAGCTTGTTTTTAAGGAACCTGTTGCTGAAATTAAAATCAGAAGTTCCAGAATATTTCATACATATATATATGTATATATATAGCAGCGAAGAATACATCGTTTCTCTCGGATGTCTGATGTAATGCAGCGCGAATAAACTCGGACAAGTGGGAATTTTCGCGAAGTGTGAAAATACGGTACGCGCACGTCGATCCGCAACAGGCCGTAAATAAGGGATACATCCTATATATATCAGCCGGTCATGTACATAAAATATCCGTAAGCAGCGGTGTACACGGAGCTGGAATTTGATCGGACCATAACTCTCGCTATCAAATATTCATTCGCCATTGACTAATAGATGCGGTGGTGGCTGTCGGACCGACTGGCAAGCGTTTCGCCGGCAGAACGGTGTACAAAACACGGTCCTAAACGCGAGAGTGATGTGCATATGTGCACCGATGACGATGACCGATTGACGCCTAATATACCGCATTAGAGGCTTGAATGAAAATCGGGGTATTCGGGTTCGCCAACATGAAGTATTCGTCGTTCAGCGCGCGCATAAATGCGCGTATATGTATGTATATAACTTTTTTGCTATATTTTGCTATAAAAAAATCAGCTAAAAAAGTCAATATCAGCTGATATCAGCCAAAAAACGAATGAATATATAAAATATATTTTAATAAAAATAATCTGAATTTTTATAGATGTACAAAAAAAAATTGAATTGTTTTGCATGTTTGACAAAGAGATTTATAATTGAGTGGATTTGTATAATAAACTTACATTCGGTTCCGCAAAGTTGATAGAAAATAAAAAAAAACCGGAACTCATTTTTCATATGGATTCGTATGGATTCATTATTCTAATAAAAAATACTGTCTCATTTCTACTTTCGGGGAGCTTCGGAAATCGCTTTCGGATAAAGTGAAACATACTTGGACCATTGCGAAATATCTGCGCCGGATATTGCGGACAAAGTCGATATCTCAGTAGGTATGAGACAAGCAAAGTCGATTCCATCTCTTTATCCCTTTATTGACATCCAAGGGAATGCACCGTGTGCACCGGTGGGTTAATACCCAGTCTCCAAACATATAATCCCGAGTCATCATCCATCGCGAATCTACATCGAAATAGTGACGTTATCTAGTTTATCTCTCTTGACTAAATCTCTCACTTTTCTAAGTTGTCAAACTCTCATATTTCATCTTAAGTAACTTAATAAGTTACATGAAAATTGTTAATAAGATTTATATTTAAAATAAAATTCATTTGTGTTTAGAATAAAATGCGCAAAGATGTTAATTTATCAAGGGAGATATTTCATATGAATTTTTTATGCCAAATCTATTCTCCTAAAATATTTCTGTTACACGTTAAAAAAAAATTGCATTTCTCAAGACTTGTCAGCAAAAGAAAACACTTTTCTGAGTAAATTATCGTTTAAGCGATAATCGATGTTATAATGTTTTCAATCTTTTCTAAGTTGTCGCATTCATCTCATCTTTTCTTAAGTCTTTATGATAAATTATATGGAAGAATATAACTAGATTTGTATTTAAAATAAAATTCATAAAAAAATATTAAATTATTATGAAAGATGTTATATGAATTTTTTATACTATCGATTATCTTGAATCATGTGTTTATGTGTCGCCTTCAAAAAGATCGTTGAGTTTTCCAAGGCTCATCGAAGAGAAACATTTTTCTGCTAAATTATCGCGTTTGAACGACAACCGATGCCTTCTATGTTTTACTATGTTTTATTACCCACGCCAATTTAACGACGAGAGTTATCGCTGCATACGATAATCATTTCATTTCGATGCTACTGCCGGCAGATACGATTCCCGCGGGAGAGGAGGCAATGGCCGTTTCGCGTTTCCTTTTTTATCAATCACGCTTTTACTCAATGATCGTTGCGCTATCGGTTTTCCCAATGGTGGCCGAGGGCTATCGGCGACACCCATTTATACTAGCCGCTATCCGATGATGTACGGAACGAGGCGGATGCTCTTTTTTATCTTGCCAACCTTTTTACGTTTCGAACTTCTGCACAAGATAATCCACCGGCAATAGTCGCTTCTCTCTCTCTCTCTCTCTTTCTCTCCCTACTCCGCATATTCTTGCTCGAATCGTTTAATTTAAAATCTTAAATTCTTAATTTCTGAGATTAAATATAAAGCTTAAGAATATCCAGTAAAACGTTCATACTGAGAAGCGAACACTTTCTAAAGAAAGTTAAACTTTTGGTAATAATTAAATATGTATTATATCAGATTTTGTATAAATTCTTAAATATAATATTTATTTTAATAAGATATTTTTACTTATATAGGTATATTCTATTTGGTTATTCTAAAATACGATCATTCAAATTTATCGTTAATTTAATAGACTAGAAGAGTTTAGAAATTATCACGTTTCCTTTTAAGGGAAGCTATTTCTTGCATAAATGTTCTTTACAATTAATATTAGTAACTTCATTAAATTTAAGTTTTATAATTTTAAGATTGAACATGACAGATAAAGATATTTTATTCATTTAATTGCTGTGACTCAATTAGAAAATGTAATCATTTTCTAAGTGCTCGAAAAGATTGACGTCCCGACATTTTCAGTTAGGAAAAAGTCGATTGTTAAAACACTCTGTACATCCACGTTGACAAATTGTTTCTATCGAGAGAAGCGGAGTAATGTCAAACGGAATGAAAGAAATAGTTTGATTTCATTAAAAAACGAGAAAAAAAGAGGACAAAATGGGTTTCCTGGCGCGCCTGTGACTGCAACAAAAACTTCCCAACAACGCGCGGAAAATTCCTGCGCACCGTTACGCACTCCAGCGTGTGGACTTCCCCCTGTAAAAGGTTGGCAAATAAAACGACGAAAAGGAAAAAAAAAACATAAAAACGGAAAAAGAGAGAAAGGGGGAGAAAAAGAGAGAGAAGAGGCGCATTTTATTTCGAATTCCGACGGCCACTAAACAAGTTCGCTCTCTCGCGGGCACCGTCAACCGTCAAAAAATTTATTGGTCGTCTCCACGTGCTTATCGGTGACATTTATCGCGCCGCAATATTTTCTTCTGAAACACAGCTCGCGCTCGCGCCCCTTTTTTGTCAGTCGTTGACGCTCTATTTCTCCATGCGCGCGTCTCTCCTCGATCGCCACGTATATGTGTGTGTGTGTGTGTGTGTGTGTGTGTGTCCATTTTTATTTCTGTTTTCTTCCCCTTCCTTTTTTATTTTTTTTTACATTTTCAGTAACCGCGTCAGAGTCCTCTCGACCTGTCGGCGTAGAAATTGTCGAGATCGATCAGCCGACCGGTCGGCCGGCTGGCCAGCCGGCCGACCGTTCCACTGCTGCGCCACGTCCCACGAGTGCTTCCGCGCGAAATCCAGTTAAATACACCACCGTCGCATTTTCGGTCGCATGCGAATGTAACGCGAATTGAAACATGATTCTTTCGACCACGGTACACCGGGGGCAAGAAGAAAAAAAAAAGGGTGACGTTGACATTTATAGAGCGAAACGAGTATCATATAGTCCATTCGCAATCTCTCAAGTGATTGCCTTCCCATTGCGTTTTATTATGGACATTCAAGATTTTCACGGATTTTTAAGAGAGATACTGTAAGGGACGAGATATACGATACGTTTGATTACCTTCAGGATTAGACTTGTGATTATGAAATTATTTGAAGTGCGCGAAATTATCCCGGGCCACCGAAATGCACGGGATTCTTAATCCCTTAATTTTCAATGTAACCCAGAGTGATCCTTTAAATTTGCATAGATATTAATAAGATTTTCGTAGTCTCTGTGTAAGTTTAGAAGACCTGTACGTGACAGTGGTAATCGAAGATTTAATTATGAGATGCAATTCATGTGAAATCAATTTTTGTTTTTCATATTAGATTAGCGAGGACATATGATAAGAGAACATTATCTCTGGCTTTACATCGAGCTTATTTTCAAACGTAGGGAATTGATCTTCATTAATTTTGCATAGAAAATTAATTAGAAATTTGTATTAAATTTATCTTCTTCGTCTTCTAAAATTTTGATGTTAACATAAGATAAATGTTAGGAAATAACATGAATAATATATAAAAAATTAACACAAAAATGCAACACTAACACAATTTGTAAGTAAATTGTGGAAACATATCTTTTCAATAAAATTAACATTTATAATGTATGAAATTAACACATTTTATTCAGTTATATCTTAGAAAATTTGCGTTTTAAAATATATTATTTTCATAATATTTACTCGTAAATATTATTTTTTACTCGTAAGTATTATTTTAACACTAAAAAATGTTGAGTATTAATTTAACAAAATAATATAATCTTAAATAAATATAATCTAAAGATTATGTTAAATTAACACTCGAATATGTTAAAAATTCACCACAAAAAAAATTTCAACAATTGTTTTTAAAAATAGGAAATATTTTTTATAATGTGTTAACTTATTTAAGGAATAACATGGCGCAGTGGCATTGTTTCGTGTCAAGCCGAAACTTTTCTATCGACCAAATTCGTTTCTCGTATGTATTTCAATTAAAAAGAACCGCGCGACTTTCAGTTCCACTGAACGGTTACATCGGTCGGCCGAAACACGATTCTTTCGGTTACGGAAAACGAGCTAACGGTATCGAATAACGTAAAACTGCAGAGAAAACTCGATTTTCCATAGATATTTTGTTGAGTTACTCGATAGATTATTCTTCAAATTTTACTACTTGTGAAACGATGAAAACTTATTACGTTATAAAGTTAAAATTTCAAGATTAAAAACTTTTGTAGAACTTCGTCACGTAAAAAAAAAAATATTTAACTGATGAGCCATTTGATAAAAATTCCTTATCATTGTATAAAATCATTATTTAAAGGAAAACTTAATTCTTTTAATTTAAAATATTAAATATATTTGCAATTTATTACAGAATATAGATATACTTTACATCCACGTGAAATTGATAATTTAAAATATTTGTCTATAAAATATCCCCTGTGTAAGTTTGAAATATTCTCCATGTTTAACACGGAGAATTATCTTGGAGGCACCGATGCTAGAAGGTGATTTCGTTCGTTCACACGAATAATAGAGGATATTGTCATGAGCAGAAACTGAGGATACGATGATGTAGTGTCGCGTGTTCGGTTGGAGCACGTGCCGTTCAATGGAAAAAGTAGGTTTGCAACTGTGTTAAAGATTCTTTAAAGTGATTAATTTTTGCCTTTAATTCCTCATAGATTTAAATATATAACTCAAATCGTAGTAAAAATTATATTAAAAAGTCTTACAACATTTGCTTTTTCTGCTCGCGCAGCCAATGGTAAATTCGAGCCGAGCCGCGATCGTGGGCGTTAAAATAGAATAACGTGTACATGAGGGCCAAAGTTATACGACTGCTGGAGAAAAAGGGAAAGAAAGAAAGAAAAAAAAAAGTAACGGAAAAAGGGAATGAACCGCGGTGGATTCTTCATCGTGACACCGGCAGACCGTGCGTCGCGAGCCGTAGCCATTTTCCGCGCTGCGGAGTAGAAAAAAGTCCGCGTGAGCCTCAGGACAGATCCATGGAACACGCGAGATATTTCTATGAAATTATGCGTTCGAGAATTTTCACGGAGAATCAGCGGGGGACCGCGGGAGATGAACTGCCGTCGCGAATATGTATTCGCGTAGAGAAGAGGAACTTCTCGCATTTAACTCCGATATATTAATGCTAGCGAATGTCTGCGCCGTATGTTTTCCGAGTGTTGCATTATGTCGGAATTTAGAAGAGTTAATTGAGTCAAAAATTAATTGAGGAAAACGGCGGGTAACGGGATATTCTGGAAATTAATTACTTCTTAGTCCAAGTTCGATCGCTATATCTCATACTTTTTAAAATTTTAACGTTGAATTTCTGAGACAAGATTCAAACTTTTGCTAAAATAAAATGTAACTAAAGAGGATGAGAGACTTAATTATTGAGAGATAGAAAGAGAGGGAGGAGAGAAAGAGAGAAAGAAGAGTGCAGGAATTCGGCAAAGTCCTTAGTTTTCAAATACTGAAGAAGAAGTCTGGTCATAATAATCAAACCTAAATGATAATTATTAAAGCTTTGGTGAAATAATTTTAATCGACTGTTCGGTTAACATAATCAAAATCAACTATATATATAAACGTTTTTTTTTTAATTTTACTTTTTTAAATATTATGATTTTACTTTTCTAATTATCAAACGGTTAGATATTATCATTATGTTTGATAATATTTCTTAAATATTGTACAAATATGTTAAACAAAATACATTTATTAGCTATTATTACCAGACTTTTTAAATAAATGATAACATATTTTTAGACACAAAAGCGATGTCAATAAGAAGAATGGTACGTTTACAAATATTGCAATATAATTTTGCAATTAAAGTATTTATCGTATGAGCACCATTAATAAATGTATCGGAACATGAGATTTTCATCAATGCATATGCCATCACGAACGAAATGATCTGGAAAGATCAAAACTGTTAAACGGTAATTATGTGGAAAATAAAAGCCGTGATGAATAAATGCGAACAAACAGGACAATGACGTTCGATTAAACGAGCCGAGCTACCCGGCGATCAATGGACTTTCAACAATCGAATCATCCTCAATCCGTTCGCAAATAGAATTGTTTATTCTGATGCGTTATTTGTATTGTTCGCTTTATATATTTCGTCATAATGAGCACGGAGCTTTCTGCATATATAATTATAAAAGAGATTATTCGCACATTAAATTTTTGGGAAACTCGAGAAGGATGTTACACACAGCTCGTTTCGCTCTTCCTTCACGTAGCAGTTTTGTTTACAAGCTATTATCTTGATTTCGATTATCACAATTGACCCTCCATTACTTTTATTGTGTTTATATAGAAAGTAGCCTTGTAATTATTAATATTTGAAAGGGAAGGAGGAATTTCTTGTCGTCATACGATCCACCCTAGTCCAAATGTTTACGTGAGTGATGGAAGAAATAGGGTTTGTCCTCAGACGGGGAATAGAATGGGAGAAGTAGAAAGAGGTGTAACAAACAGAATAACAGAAGACATCAAATTGAGTTCTTGGAGAATCGAGCGCTGGTATAGGACGACGAGAACCGAAATCTAAGGCGCAGATAGAAGGAGAAAGAAAGAGAAAAAGGAAAGAGAAGAGAGAGAGGAGAGAGGGTAGTAAAGAATTTCTTTCAAGGTGTGAAGGCAGACGTAAGATACGTATAATGGAAAGCCTGATAACTTTTCGCGTACCGCTCTCCTCGCATGGGTCGCGAAAAGAGACGCCCTGCTCACGAGGTGCACGGTCGCCGTGGCGTAAACCGCGGATTATTCGTTTAGGTCGAGGGTGCAAGACCGTGGGATTTAATATTATATTCTTTTCGCCTTTGGCCGGCTTCTCTCCGTGCAACCGGAAGAGAGAAAGAGAGAGAAGGGCAGTAGGTGCAGGGCTTCGACCTAAAGTCGACAACAGTACGTAACAGCTGACGCCATTAACTTCGAGTGCGGCGTCCTGCTTTTCCACCTCTCTTCTCCCTCGATCACTCTCTTCTTCCTCTCTTCCACTTTTACTTCCTCTCTTCCACTCTCCTGCACCCACACTTCTCACCCTCCCGCACGAGTACCTTCGCGGCGACTCTCGTTGCGCGCAGAGCCAGTGCTTGAATACGGAGCTTCCGCACTTCAATCCATCTGTCTACTTCTGTTAAGAATCGGTCGACGTATAGCGCGATTCTTCGTGAAACTCAGGATATTTCGTTCGAGGATTAAAATTCGCGTAGCGGTCAACGCGATAAACTTGATTTTGAAATCGCGGCGATTAATTCTGTGCCGATCTCAAAGACCCTCGATGGATTTTCTCTCTTCAAGAACTGAAGATATAAAAAATCCGTCTTGTTGTTTCGAAATTACGACAATTGTATATAATTGTAAAAATAGCTAATAAAAAAATATATGTATATTATTTTTCAACAATTGCATTATTCAATGATTCTAAATCACATCCTTTCTTAAGACTCCTATAGCTTCCTTGATTGTTTTTAAAAGTACTTGGACTATTGATAAATTATAGAAGATTACTATATTTCACATAAATTAATAATTAATATTTTGAAACTACGATAATTGTACATAATAAAAACAATGTAGCTAACATATAATATATTATTTTCCAGGAACTGCATTATTCAGTGAAAGCTCTATATCGCATCCTTTTTCAAGGCTTCCGTATCTTTCTTCCCCGATTATTTTTAAGAATACTTAAAACATCAATAAATTATAGAAGATTGCTGTTTTACACAAACTAATAATTAATTTGGTACACTGTCTCGGGAAAGTGATTTGTTAAATAGCAATTATGCGCGAGCGTTCTAGCGTTAATGGAAAAATTCAATATTCAGTTGTAACAAAATGCCAATGCGAATGAGCGAGTTAATTACATGCGATTGCCAGACAATTTCAATGAAGAAAATTTCCCATTGCTGTAGCGGATTGCATATCCGTGCAACGATTAAATAATGTAACTGCCTGTTCATTTGAATTGTAACTACATTGTACATACACACTTTATGTCATTAATGAGACTCTCATTTAAATAAAAAAACATCACATTTGAATACTTTGAAATGTTACCTAAATTCATGTTTTTACATGAAAACGCTAAAACGCGGACGCAATTTACAGCGACAATATTAGATTATCTATTATGTCACTTATTCCAGCACTAGAAATTCCGAATTGATGTTGCTCGGTTATAATTATTAAATGCACGATAATAATGGACCATTAAATGCACAATGAAAATGTCAATATTTACATGTTACTGGATTTGAATAATATTGAAGTGCGTAACTGCCAAATGAGGTCTACGTAAAACAAACTTTCCATCAAAATTAAGGAGATACGATCGATCATTTGCGGAAATAGGTGGCAAGAGAGTATGCTTATCTCGTCTTCTTATACGTTAATAATATTAACATAATATATGAAAATCTTTTAATAATAAGAAAGACGTTATTTCATGATTTACTAGAATAAAAAGTAATATTATGAAGTGGTAATTTTTAATTATGTTGAATTACAACATACAAGTAATTTAATATGTCAAATTCAATATGTCAATGATTATCGATCACTTGGCAACAATAAATTCTGAAAATAAGGTTGGCATTCTTGATCGATTTGTACGTAAACAAAAAGATATTTTTATCAGCTTTGTATTAAAAAAAATTACGTAATGAATAGAATTAATTCATTAGAGACCGTAAAAAAAATTTTCTCTAATTATTCATGTAATCTTTATGGATTGAGCATTCAATGCATCTGTCATATAAGACACAATAAATAAAACTCGCTATTGTAACTTCAGCTTTTTTTTTTCTAAAAACGACACAATCAATCGATTTGAAATTTTAATATATCAGTTTTGCTTTAACTAATGTTTCATGTAATTCTTAAATAGATTAAAGCATTTTGATTTCTCGATCATAATTCCTTTTTAAACGCGGGTCGCAATTTCTTCCGCAATTGTAGCGAAAAATTGTTTTCACGTAATTAGCACAACATTATACAATCTTAAAGTATTTTCGCATAGAAGAGGACAGTGCCCTCGGTTAAGGGTTCGAGAGAAGCATATAAGTTTCATTAGCTCCCATGTGGAGATTCGCCCTTGCGTAAAATAAGCTCCGTAAACCCGTGTAATACGGTCCAACCACAAATGACAAAACTTTGCATGTAATCGAGCATACGGCGGCGGACAGTCCGAGGGTGGCAACTCCGTGATAGGGCGCACAACCCTTCTCTCCAACGGCACTCTCCTACCCGCGCGAAGAGCCTGGAAGTTTGATTTAAGCGCTTGATATAAGAGTCGTAAAAGCGATACGATATTCCGCACTTGTGGAAAGGGACAGCTTTATTACTTTAGAAATATGGCGCAAATCACGCTCGCGTGATAACGCTGACCTTTCCTTTGCCAAGCCGTTTCTTTGATGATCTGCGTCCCGACTTTAATGCAATTTCAAAGGAATGCCTTATCAAAAGGCTTACATAACTTATTATTATAAGAAATTGTATACGTTAAAATAAACCCTTTGCAACGGATGTAACGAAGTAGTGTAGCGAAAAATCTATAATCGGAAAAACTTCGTTCAAAATATTAAAGTACGATCAATACGTTACAATCTCTTGAAATTATTATTTTGACCTATTTTTTATTTGATCCATATTACGGAAAATTTCATTTATATCTTGATTTGACAAGATGCACCTCTTTACGATCAATTGATTTGACTCATACTTTGCTTCGATAGAGCTAAAGTTTTTGAGTGTCTATTATTAAAAATAGAATTTTGAAAAGTTGAGCTGTTTTTGAGAAATTGACAATGGGATAGACCAACCTGGATGGACAAACCAACTCTATGAAACTATAAAATAGTTTACTATCCTGTATTATTTAATAAAACAAATAAAATCTGGATGGAGAGATAATTTAAATAGCTGACGAATTGTAAAAAAAGGTTAAGTGCTTCATAGCAAACTAAAGATTTTCCAAATGTAGAAACACTCTCTTAAAATAATATCAATGCACTCTATAAAAATCATCCAATATCTGTACAGTACTTATTTTTTAAAGGAATGACGATTTTTAACCGATTCCATTTCTTAAATAAACGTGTCATTCGTCATCGAGAAAATGAGAACGTATGTGCTATCTTTAACTGTTGTTCAAGTGAAATGTATCAGATGTTAAGTTTATTTTTTATAGATGAACTAGTATACACTTTTGGAACTTAAAGTAAAATAGATATATACATATATAATAGTTGGCATAAGCGAGGAAAAAAATTCTAGTGTAGTCTAATGCAGGAATAAAAAACAATCTATATACAAAAATGAGATTTTGCTGAAGTATTTAAAAATTTACAGTCTAAAATAAGATTTCTATAATCTAAAAATTTAGCTAGATACAGATTTGAAAATAATTTTGTCGGACCATTAAAATAATTTTGTAGAAATGTCAAACATGATGAGCAATACTGCAAAAAGTTTTGACATTCGAACAATCAATATGAATGTCCTGTATAATAACTTTATAACTTTTATGGTTCAACAAAATTATTTTCAGATCTGTATTTTTAGCTAAATTTTTAGATATTTCAGCAAAATTGTTCTTTTCATATATTATTTTACGTTCCGTGTGATACAAGAATTAGAAACATCCATGTGTGATGTAACTGATGTTAACACGTTTTCGATTCTTCGTGCAAAAAATGAAGACAGAAAATCATCATCGCGGCTGCTGAGATTTTTGCGTAAATTACAGTTTCCTCCCTACTTATTCATTGTATGCTCTTCTCTTGATAATCTGAGTAAATGAACATCTGCGTATGTCACCGAGTACTGTCCCGTTGACGGCGACGACGATGACGACGACGGCGACGACAACGACGACGACGACGCAGCCAGAGACGTCTGAGACTATAAATATGCATGGCATTAACGGAATGGTAATGAATTCGGTAAACTCTCTCTCCTACCCCCGAGTCTCCCTCTCACCCCTCGAGGACATTGGTTTTTCTTCTCTTTTCTTTATTAAGCGCGAGAGCCGGACTAGAATGCATTAATTAAGCGAGTTTCCACTCCGCTCCAAATTGATCGGCGCTACGGTAAACAACATCGCGCGTACCTTTCCATCCTTTTATCCCTCTACCGTTGCAATTATCTGCAATCGCGGGAGGCGAGGAGGATTTCAATGAGGCTGCGGCGAAATGAGATCGAAGAAACGTTTTATGTATATGTATAAACGTAAGAATCACCATTTCTCGTTAATGATTCCAGTCTGTATCGTATCGAAAATTGTATTGTGGTTGTCAGTATTAGCTTTTCAGGCTCAATACAGTTGGTAATACATGCTCGTCAAAATAAACCGAAATCATTTTTTTTTTCAAAAGATGGGAATTTCCAGTTCGCTTTTCGTGCAAATTGGTTACACACACGATTGCCATCTTTTGACTAGTGTTTCATAAAAAATCGACGGCCAATTTTCCGGAAATCCCGCTATCTTGCCGGAGATCAATAAGTATTAAATAATACCGAAATTACCGATATTGAAACTTATATAGTATGTATTCTAAAAAAAAAAAAAGATTATCAGATCTGACTCTCCTGTCAAAGATTTTTCAAAAATCGAAGAATGGAGCATTTAAAAAAAAACTCGTTAAAATTTTAAGCAGTTAGTTGCGGACATTTTTTTCTGTGTGCTAGAAAGTCGGAAATTTAGTTAAAAAAAACCGAAGTTCCCAATTGAAAACCACAGAGAGGCATGTGACGACCGTGATGACGCATTCGAAAGAGTGCCGATTCATAAAGAAAGAAATATCAATTATTAAAGTACTTGCATGATTCGGAACTTATTAATCTCTTTTCTGAATATGTGATTGGCAATTTAAACCGGAGAATTGCTACATATATACTACTTTTTGAATGGTTATAATTTGAATATTTAACATAGTTACTTGCTCTTGTCAAGCTTTCACGACACCTTTATAAGGGATAGGCGATTTTAAATCGATTTTCTTAAGAATCAATTTTTTTTTGCAACTGCAGGGTTGACTGCTCTTGATGCTCCCAACACTCTTGGAATCATTTCGTCTATAGGTTTGTTTTCTATGGTTAAATTAGTACATTTTAGGCACTTAAAGTGAAGGTATTTGTTTAAATTATAATATTTGGCGAAAACACACAAAAAGTTCTAATGCAATCTGATACAGAGGAATGAAAAACAGACCTGTCGTTGCTTATTCAATGTTAAACAAGGACGAAGATATATGTGAGCGTCGAGTGAAACGTATTTCCCTTATAAATGGACACTACCGAACGAAAAATTACCTTTTATATCAAAGATATATATAAGGATTTAAGAAGAAGATCATCGGGATATCTCCTTATATATGTATACTTGGAAGAAGATACAGGAGCCTTCGATTGTTGTCTTTGGATTTAAGAAATTGTGGTACTTGTACCCTTCAGGATTGGAGATTCGGTGAGCAGCAGTAGAAGAAAAAGAGGGAGTCGATACGATATAATCACTACGCGTATCTTATCGCCTATTATAATTTCATTCATTTGTTTATCATTGATCAGGACGCGATTCCGCAAATGAAATGTCTCATATTCGTGCCTGTGAGGGTAAAACCGAAGCGCCGCGTCTCCACGACACATATTAAATTTGTTTCCCCGAGATATAATCCGGAGACGGAGGAGGAAAGTTACTTTCCTCCCAGGAAGAGAGGAGAAAACAAGACGCGAAAGGCGGAAGGATAGACGAGGGGAGGGGGCTGAGGGTAGACCGGCGTAATAAATAAATAGGGGTCGATGGTGTTGTAAACGTCCGTCGTAAAGTGATTTAGCCACTTCATTGGCTCATAGAGAGTTAAGTGCAGACGCGGGCTACATAAATGCCGGTCGTGAGATTCTCTCGCACCCCTCGCGCGATCCTCTTCTCTATCCATCTCTCGTACCCGTTGTCCCGTTCTTCTCCCCCTTTTTTTTTATCCCCGTATTTCCCCGCCTCTCGCTTCACCTCCGCCGAGTCACCCCCGCACATCCCCGTTTCCACCACCGGACGGCATGTGTAAATCCCACGGCTGTGTCGTCCCTCACCGCTTCCCGGACGCTCTACTTTCTCGTGCGGATCCCTTGGGGGCGTAAAGCGCGCCTTTATTTTTACGTCGGATTTAACTGCGGTTTCACGCGGATCTTCGAAACGATCTCGCCCCTGCGTGGCCTGTGTGTCAATAACGCTGGCTCGTAGAGCTATTGAAGACTGGTTATGTCGTTCGTTGTACATTTGGCGCACTTTAACTCATTAGCGTATCATTAGCTACCACATATGGTAATCAAGAAACAATTGATTTGTTGTTTCAATCTAGAGAAGTAGATTGTGTGAGATTCTAAGTTATTTATTTATTAATTACTTATTTTTTTATGTTTTGATGTATTTCTGAGACTTTCAATCCTTCGTTTCATGAATGGATAGAAAAATAAAGAGATATAGAAGAACTTCTTATCTTCGCAAGACGTTTCAAGAACGTAGGATGATATCAAATTCTAATATAACCATAAGTATGAAGCATCTTCAATTTTTTTTGCATTTTCTTGGAGAAAGTATATTGTTAGATATTAAAAAAGGAGCAATGAAACCCAATCTCTTGAGTTAAATAACATTTTGTTATTTTTTTAACTTCCATATATATATATATATATATATATATATATATATATATCAAAATGTAAATCAATCCATTTCTGTGCAGATTAATTTCAAAGTAAACACGTTCATATTAACGTATGCACTTAATAAATAACAAACTAAACTTTAGTTTAGTTTATTTTATACAAAAACTCAAATTTAATACAATTCTAGAATTGTTTAATTCTATTGTTAGATAAAATAATGACATATTGAGTAGAAGCAATGGTGCCCTATAGAAATGATTAAAAATAATTCAAATTAAATATAATTTAACGTAAATTTAAAGTGTTTATAACTAAAGCTTCTTTTTTCGTTGATTTTCAATGACAATTTTTGGAACGTCCATAATTTGTAATAAATTTTTAGTCGATAGTATCAAATATCTGAATAATAATTAAATTAGGTCAAACGTTGTGAAAAAAGTTTAGTTAGAATTAACAAGAAAAATATTTTATTAACGTGGCGTAATCTACGAAACAACAGGAATTTCTCAGGAATAGGAATTCTTAAATAAAGTCGCAAACGATGGTTCGTCGTCGTCGTCGTCGTCGTCGTCGTCGTCATCGTCGTCCATCGAAGATCTCGCGAAGATCCTCTCGCGAGGAGCTTTCAGACACAGTTTTCTTTAGCTTGCTTGAATCGCGGCGAAGGCGCAACCGTGCTGTGTGTTTGATAAAAGGCGCAACGCGATTTTCAAAGGTCTCTCGTCTCGTGTCGTCTAGATAGACCGTAGAATTGGTGTGCGCGGCTCTTTACTATCTTTATGGTTTGCTCTCCACTGTGTCGTTGCGGGCCATTCTTCTTACTCTTGTCACTCTTATCCCCGTCTCGCGTCTCCCCCTCGCGACTTACCTTTCTTCTCGTCGCCTCTTTCTAAGTAAGAGATGCTCTTTCTGCTTTCCTCGCGAAAAGCAAGCTTTTCGTCCCGTGGATTTAATACAACGGACAGTATCGAGTCTTCTATTAAACCGCAATTTCATTTTGCATAAATCGCAGACCATAAATATTCATTTATTTGAGGCGATAATGATACTCGAAAAATTTTCGCGCAGCTGAAAGCGGCTGAACCGGCAAATTTCGCAATTGGATTGCCAAGATGATGTTTTGGTAGCGAAAGAGAATCGAGGAAAGATAACACGTGAAAGAACTGAGAACGAGCTTTCATAAAAGGAACGGATTATTCTCGAGGGAGAAGTGTGAGAATGCCGGAAGAGAAAGAGGCATACGATAGAGCTGATGGTCGAGTTTGAAAGCAAGTACATGTCAGATGTTAAAACTTAGACGGAAGGAAATGTAAGAGTTGTTATATGATATTTATGGAGACGGAAAAAGAAATTCGAAAGTATAGAATATCCTAACATAAGATAAGGATACTATTACTAACGAAAATATATTAAAATAAAATAAATAATATAAGCGAAAAGGACTCCAGCTTCAGTTTAGGACTGTGTTTCAAGACCAACAATGCTGGCGAAAATAATAAAGAAAAATTGTCGATATAACTGATACAAATCCTCGATAAGCTCGCCGATAAGACAATGTTTATGAAATTATATGTTTGCAATTAATTTCGACATAGTATTAAAAAAAAATTATAACGATAATTATCTTAGCGGCATATTCGTAATTCATCAATAAAACTCTTTATAAACAGAGTATAACCATTAATAAAACTGTCACAAACTAATATAACATAATTTCTCATTAAAAACTTTTGCCAGGGAAATAATCGGCACACAGTTTGCTTCAATAGAAAACTGTGAGATTTATGCAAAAAATATTATTTATGTAAAACATTAATTTTTATAGATATGTGAATTGAGATTAGCGGATTTCGATTACATGATAAATAATGAAATCTGCGATATGACTAAATCCCGAGGTTCTCTTAACGAGACGCTGAGCTTATACCCAATTCGATCTACGAGATTTCAGAATTCAAGCATTTAATTTCGACCCAGCGAGGTCTTCCGGTCGATTGCGGTGCAAAACCCTGAAAAAATTGTCAGATAAGCGGCTATTCCTAGGGAACGACGGTTATCACTGGTGAATCTTGGTCGGCGGAACAACTTTCACGGCGGGCGGGTTTGTGTGTTCGGTCCGAATAGCAATGTTCCAATCTGATCAAGCCTGTGTCACAGAAAGGACCGGCGAAGATCGTGATTACACTCACCACTATCGCGACCGACCTTAGTTGAATTCATTTTCCATACTCTTTTTCGTGTACTTAAACAGGATGTACTTTTGTTTCGCTGGAAAGCAAGGTCAGCATGTATTAACGTATCGCAATGTAGTAAAACAAATTTATAACATCGCATTGAACATTTATCGTCTCATTGTTTTCTCCTCTTTTCTCTCTCTCTCTCTCTCTCTCTCTCTCTCTCTCTCTATCTTCGTCTATTTCTCTATCTCTATTTCTCTGGTTCGCTCTGTAACTACTTCATCTCTCATTTCCTCGTCAGGATTTCAGCGTAGTTAAGCAATTTTAGGATGTAATTAGAGTTCAATAGTTTGGATTCATTAGCGCTGAAGCGGTATTATCTCAAGATCTAATTCGTGATACTTCGGGTCGAGAGGCAGCCTATTACTTTCGAGGACTTTCAAAGAATTCTCCTTTTCGCTTACGACCCCATCTACAACGTCGTCTTTCAACAATGCCGAAAGAATTTATTGTATAACATACTTACATGCTATAATAAAATAATATATATCACATTAAACTATTAGTAAATTTTTCGATTATCGTATATCAATATAGATAACGAAAGTTCTACTGTCTCTTCAAAAAGTAAATTCACACGAGAGTAGATATGAATATAAAAAAAACGAAGATATTAATTTTAATATCTTTAATTATTGTCAATTAAAGTCAAGAACAAAAGTATGATATATTTCAAAAGAATACTTATTAGTAATAATCGTTAGTTTCTTTAATTAACCCTAGAACAATTGATATGTAAATTTGATGTACAAGCGAGGTTATTGAGCGCTAAGTTATATCTTTAGTGATCATCAGAAGATCTAATCTATCATGCTAAAAGCTAGAACAAGCGGGAACAAGCTTTTAAAAATTCAGTCCGTTATATACATCATTCTGGCTTCTCGGTGATTAATATTGTAAGAAAGCGTGATAAGTGATTTCAATTTTTAAGCAGTTTTGTGTTATCATCTATTTTATTGATAAATGTCATAAGGAGATATTGGATTACATATTCCGTATTCAAGATTGAAGGTCGATAGTATGTTTCTTCTTTCTTTCTTTTTTAAGTTAACAATTAGATTATTTGTGTTTATATATGAAGGTCTAGAGTACAAATATTTTGTTTTTTAAATATGACATGTATAAAAATTTTGTGTTACATTAATTAAGAATGATCTTTTTTTTTACGTCTTAAATAATCTATAAAAATGAATAATGTCAAATTATACCCAATTTTGAATTATTTTTAATCATTTTCAAAAGTCGTTACTACTCTTATTCAATATATCGTTAATTTAATTAAAACAATGGAGTTAAATAATTGAATTTCCAAAAATGTTAATTAAATTTGATTCAATTTATTTCATAAGATCTGTTTTTTTTAGCTGAACTTTTGCACCAGTTCATCTTTCTTCCTTTTCTCTCCAGAAGGAAAGAAGAGGAAGAAAGATAAACTGATGCAAAAATTCCAAAAAGAACAGGCCTATTATTTACAGTGCATATGTTAATATAGACGTTGTTTACTTTAAAATTAACCACAGAGATGGATTAATTTACATTTTGATACATGGAAGTTAAAAACAACGAAATATTTTTTTACTCAATAGATTGGATTATTATTATTCCTTTAATATTTAACAGTATTCATATCATTTAATAGCGTTCTAAGGATTAATTCATAGGATGAATTCAGAAAAATGTCACTGTAAGTTTCACTGTTTTAAGAAAGTAAATTAATGGCTGCATTCTCAAGATAGAATTCGACAGAGACGAACTTTTGTACCAACTAACACGTAATTCTATCACAAGCCATTCGAAGAGGTGTACATTATTAATTTTGTATATCTTGTGCATCAAATCTTTCGCGAATCGCATTACCGTAATCGTCCTACCGCTTATGCTTCCGTTATGCTACGATGCGAAGTGCAAGAACACTTAATCGGTAACGTCGCATAATGCGTACATTCAGACGCGAGTTAAGACTGTGAATCAAACATAAAACGGAGCTTCATCCAATTACAACTTCCTACAAAGGGCATTTACGTAAAATAATCGTATTAATGTTCAACAGACCGGACTAATTACCTTACCTCTAAGCAAGGGAACGCATAATTCTCCCGGAAACGACAGCGGCCAGATTGGAAACTCCTTGCGCTCGCTTGTCTGCTGAAACGATTCAGCACGCTCCATGGTACCCGCCAAGGCAAGCGGCGTGGATTAGTTTTGCAAATACACAAATACGCGCGCATGTTTCGCGGTCGTTACGCCTAATTTAGCCAACACTTCTGTGTCTGCCGACGAAGCGGAAGTCAATGGCCCGAAAGTCAAACGAATCAAGAGTGATTCAGGGGAGGGAGAGAATTTTGCGGCATTCAGGCTGACGATAAGATGAGACAAATAGTTATTACATTTCTTGTAACAGCGCTTTTCAACTTTTTCTTCAATTCGCTGCACATTAAATAATGAACCAAATGTCTTGAGATACATTGTAATTATATAATACTTCAATGTTTAACATTGATTTTCTATCAAATACGACATTCAGAAAAAGTAAGTTTTAAAGTTTTCAGTTTTTATAATTTTCACAATTTTTGAAACGTTTTTACTTCGTGCATCACTTATTCTATTTATTTCTAAATTTTTGTTCGCTCCCATTTACCTTATTCCTTAAAATTTGTGCGGCATACCGATTGAAAAATTCTATTTTATAGCGATCATATAGCAACAATTAATTCTATATATTGCGTTGCATCTAGTAAAAATTGACACATAAAAATAAATAAATTTTGATTGAGATATCAATTGAACAATCAATTTCCTCCCTCACTGGTAATTCTTGATAATTTTCTGTTGATTGGACATGAAAACAAAAACTGGAATAGAGTATCATAATTAAAACGTATTCGATAGTTTCATAAAAGCTATCCCATATGTATTAAAAGATTGATTAATATATAATAATGAATGATATAATAATTAATTATTTTGCAGTAATAATCATGTAACAATTGATTTTTATATTGCGATATAAAGATATTGAAGCTACAAATTAATTTTCTATTCGCTTCATCAGTTAATCAGTTTAGATTATTTAATTTCTTACGCGATTGTGACAGAATATTCACGAATAAGCAATCGGATGCGTTTTACTGAGCGATCAATCCTCAATCTGCGATTGAGGATTACTGGTATCACATATCGCCTCGATGCTTCAGGGTGGAGTACATCGGCATTAAGTCTAACGTCCATTATAATCCATATCCAATCACTTGGAGTCGATTACCGGGGTGGCAGGAAATGGCCCGCGCCTTGTTTCGTGCCGTCGTTGAGTGCCAGCGCTTCGATTGCCGTTGTTGTCGTATACTTCGCCGAAAATAAACTGATGTTTGATATTCCCGTCTCATACTCTTAAGATATTACATCGAGAAGGGACAGTCCGGTAGGTAAATATATTTTTTTATATTGATCATTTTTCTAACAACATCGTACTTTTAAATTAGATAATTTTTTTAAATATTAAATATAGAAGATTAAATATACTAAATTATTAAGAATATTTAAAGCAAAGTAAATCTTGAATTTAAATTTGCGGAAACATCGCCAGAAATTGATACCAAAAATTGTTAAACGCGAATGAAACTTTGTCTATATATCATAATCTATATGCAATAATAAAAGCAATTAGTTTTCCTAACTAAAGATAGTAATTTCTCTTATTTTCGAGCAGGATTTCGGACAACTGTGCCGTCAAATTCCCTGATTAAAGTACAACGCAAGTGGAAATCGTGTTCCTCGTTCGCGGTCGTCTCCCTTAGCGAAATTTCTACCGGATAACCGTCGATGCCCACCATCGTTCGCCGACACGTAGCCGGAAAGAGAACATTCTACGTACAGATCAGCAGACGAGAGATGTTGGACGTCCGTTTTTGCGAAGGGAACGACGCGCGTGAGCCGGATAACCGGAGGCTCGTTCCGAGCCTTTCTCTCGGCTGATCCTAATCGGGCCAACCCACTGCCTGACTAGTTCTGGGCGTAACCACTGGATGGAATCGCGATCCCTCTGCAACGGTCACTGCGACAGTTCTCCTCTTTTCTTTCTTTTTTCTATCATTTTCGAGATGCGAGTTCGACCAAGATTGCGCGTCGTGATCCACTCCAGTTGGACAATGAGGATGTAAGCTCGCTTTTACGAAAACAATCTTTCTTCTCATACGCGTACGTATAAAACATTTAACTAACAATTTCTATTGTAACTTTTATACGTCAATTCTGATGCTAAATGATTATGAAGAAGGATGTGACTTGTATATAAATGTGTTTTTAAAACAAAAAACTCTTCGTCTATTTTATGTAAAAATTTAAATCTCTCGTGTAGAGATAAATAATACATCATATTATAAAGCATAAAGAGTATATTAAAATTGAATACATAAACAAATTTTGTGGGAAGAGGAATGAATAAAAAAAGGATCTAGAAATATTTTTAATTACATAATAAAAGATCATTAGTTGATTAAAAACATTCTACAAGCATCAATAGCAAAATTAACATACCTAACATATCATATTGATAAAGTCATCATACTGATCGTGTATGATAGCTGCAGATCAGTATGATAACTTTATTAATGTGATATGCTAATTTTGTTATTTATATTTGCAAAATATTTTTAATCAACTAATGGTCCTTTATTATATATAATTAAAAATATTTTGAGATCCCCTTTTTTATTCGTCCCTCTTCCCACAAGATTTGTTTCTGTATTCAGAATATTTTCTCGCTATCATGGCAGAGTGACGCGGTATTGCAAAAATATACAAATTTCAAGGTTAAAATTGCTTGTTATATTTTTTTGATTGTTGATGGGGATGATTTTTCAAATTTCGGTGATCTGAAAATTGTTCAATTTTAAACGTTTCAAAAGTGTTTTCTGTTTCTTATTGAATGTAGTGTATAACAAAAATTTTACATAATATTTGTACATAAAGTTGTGCTAGAATGTATAAACTAACTTGTATACAGATCTTTATTAAAAAAAGAAAAGGATTCTTTATTTAAACAATATGATAAAATTACTCATTGACTGGAAAATTTTGAAAGCTACTAATGTGTACGCTATTTTAATTAAACTGATTGTAGAAAGAAGAGAGAGAGCGAAATGGAAAAAAAATACATTACCTACTATGTCGCAAAAGATAATGGCGCATTTAAGTATAAAGAATGAAAACCGATCTCCGTTAGCATCGATTTCGGACTTCGGAAACTGTTGGAAAATCCTTCAAACGGACCGTTCCGCAGGAAATTACGAGAGATGGAATTATTTTTCCATATCAGCAGAGGAGATATGGTGCTCACGCTCGCGACACACACGTGCCGTTCGGGAAATGCGACGCTGGTTATTTTCCATCTGGAAAGAAAACATTTGCCTCTGCACTCAACTTACAGGGGATCGCCTTACGGTGCGGGAAATTCGAACTCCGCTCTCTATATCGGATT
Organism: Acromyrmex echinatior; assembly: GCF_000204515.1. Next base: position 494,196 of record NW_011627526.1, on the reverse strand, counting down.
GACTCGATATCAGGCAGGGTGGCAGGCGGGGATGGCATCCGGTTACACGTCAGACAAGTGATGGATCGGGAATAAATGGGGAATATTGACTGGAAATATTAGAGATATTAAAAAGGAGCCGCGCACGCCCCGTCGTATCTCGCATATCGAGAGATTGAAATCTGACACTCCCGTATTATCCAAATCGAACAAAGGGCACGCTCGACGAGATATGGAATATTCGCGTGATGCCTCTGTTCGTCTCCGCGCTTATAAGCCCGTTTTGGGGGAAAAAACGCACGACAGAATATACGTCGGGAACGTATCCCGAAAATCTAATAAAAGATCTGGATAGAATTTGATAGATGAAAAAAAATTTTGTTATAATTGAATCACGTTTTTAGTTAAATATCAGATTTTCCGTTTGACATGTTCTCGTGTATGTAAATAATCTTTTCATATCTCATTTTAATCGCGTACGTGTCGTTCAACGATGAAACCGATTCATTTTCTGACCTATATTTTATGTTACGATTTTAAATGTTGGAGAACACGATTCTACCTGTACACTGTTAAACATCAAAGAATTGCAATGGTAACCGAATCTCCTGAGTTAAATTACATTTTGTTATTTTTAACTTTCATGTGTAAGTCAAAAAATGTAAAATGTAAATCAATTGCTGCTGAATTGTTTAGCTTCAAAGTAAACAACATTTAATGTATGCACTTAACGAATAATAAATTAAATTTAAGTCAAATTTAATAAAAGAGGTAATGACGTGAATCTTCATTTTATTTTTTGTGTAACTTTTTATTTTTTTAGTTATATTCAAGTCAATCATATTTCAAACAATAATTTGTATATTAATTTAAATTTAATATAAAACATTTGAAATGATTAAGACAGATTCACAAAGTGGAAAAAAAATGTTTAAATGAAAAGAGAAAATATAATGTGACTATTACATTGTGATGATAAAATGGGCCCTTCTTATATTTTTACCGAATCTAGTTTTTCCAAGTCTATTTGGACTTCCCATGAAGTTCAAATAGCCTGAATTCATAGAAAATTCTGAATGTATTAAGATATTATCAGATTCAGAAGTTTTCGTTTCATGAATACGTTCTCCTAGCAAAATCTTGCATTAATCCTGTCCTCGTAATGTTTACCATGAGCACTTCTTTTTCTCCGCTTCGCAAATACCTCAAGGAATTTCTTAAATTTCTTTATCATTTTAAAATAATAATCAAGATACATTTCTATATTTTATTTCAGCATTTCTCGAGTTAAATGATTTAACTCCATTGTTTTATTAGTTAAATTAAGAATTTTCTATTTAGTGATGATACAAATCGAGCAATTCTTTCTTGCCTCAGAGAGTAACAAGGATAGAACTTGTGTTTACTTGTGTCACCAAATAGAAAGCACTCTTTAACGACATATTGAATAAAAACAATGAGTAGAAACAGAAACAATCTATAAAAATGATTATCTATAAAAATACTTCAAATTGAATATAATTTAACATTATGCATTTATGCATTAACATGACACTTTATACATATGTAGGATTTCAATTTTAAAAAAATGTAAACTTCCTTTAAAAAGCAGGAGGCAGTGATTTGGATACGTCGGAAAAATACTTCACATTTGTCTGCGGTTAGAAGGAAATAAGTAGCTAGAGGTAAGTATAACTATTTGTTATAGTTACTCGTCTCTTTGTGTGCGAGCTCCCTTATAGAATCTTGAAGACGTCTTTAGTTACAGGGAACGCGTCTCCGACTTGCTGCGAATCGGGCTTTTCCTTAAACCGCTTTCCATGACAAAGGGCGCGCTTTGCCGCGATACCATCACATAAACGCGACACAATCTCGCGAAAGACAGCGACGGTGGTCTAACTGTGATTAGGTAAGAAAGGGAGAAATGCAACGAGGAAGACGTTTCTGTGGAGTTCCGGGCCTGATGTTCTTTCTTTCCTTTCTTCTTTTTTTCTCCTTTTTTGGAGAAGGGAGAAACCATACGGTGGGGCTTAATTTCAGCTGGATTTCTGAGACGGCTCGCTTCCTCCTTTTTTTATGACCGGTACTAAAGCCTCGTACAAAGAGACAAGGAGGTAGCGCGAGGAAAGGGCGCGGGAAATGCGGGAAAACATCCGACCCGGGCGAGATTGCCTCTTTCCTAATTTATAACTAGGCGAGGCCTCGCCTTAACAATTTACACTGTATCCGTACTCCGTGCCAACCATCACCCCCTTCACGCCGAACACCTTCCCTGAGATTCTGAAACGGTTACGAACCTATAGGACGTCTGAGGCAGTTACGACGTCGCGACACAAGATTGCCGGAGGGAGACGTCGCGCCGTTTCCTTCGCCCGTCACCGCTCCAACATGTTATCTCTCTTCCTTTGTTTCCTGAAGACTTACGGCTCCTGTTGACGGGAACTCTTGATTCTGATTGACCCATTCGAAATAATGTCGAGAAAAGGTTTGACATACAATATAAAGACCAACAAATCCTCGAGGACAGATCCTCGATGATGGCGAATGCCGGACATTATTCGAAGAGGTAAGATGATAGGAGCTCAGTGTTAAATTTATCGAGAATAAAGAAGGCTGTCTTGCAGTGATCTAGATCACGATAATTCGTATACGAACTGTCTACGCTCTTCTTTTTTGAACTTGATTTATATATAGTATGTAGAAATGTGTTATAAAGTACATTTTAATTTTCCTGTACTGAGAAAAATTTCTGATTGAAAATAGATGAATCAGAATTTTCTGATTAAATCTATTATAATTCTAGTTGAGATAACCAGATGCCAAATTACATTAATGATAGAAATTCTGATTAATAATCAGAATCTTATTGGTCCGTTCATTTTCAACCAGAAATTTTTCCTAGTACTGAAAAAGTCGGCAACATCAATGCAAATGTGAGAAATATCTCGCTTATCTGAATTGCAAATTTCATTTTCTTAATGGTGCCGAATTGTGAAACACGCCTTTCAAACTTGAAGAAGCTTCCAAACATTTGCTTCTTACATACAGATATAATATGAAGAGGCGAACAATTAAACTATGATGTCAATAATTTGTTCCAACTATTCTTTTCTTAAATTGTTATCGACGTTATTGTAGTCACAGATACGAGATAGTCACTATTAATAAAAAATATTATGTGCACATTGTCATACAACAAGAAAAAATGTTCGATTAATTTTTCGGAACGAGATACTTTTACAGAAAAATATAAGAAGGTAAGTGAATTTAAAAACATTGATTTTTTCCTTCTCTATTTTATTTTTAAAAATTAAATTAAAGAATAAGAATTGCAAAGTATCGAAAAATTATGTACCGTATTTTGTATAATTCACGACGCAAATATTATCTGGTTAACAATAATCCTAGGACCTACATCGAGCGGATTTAAACCAGGGCGTTATAGTTATCGTAAAAGTTTCGCGAATTTACATGCAGGCAACGCGGCATATACGAAAAAACACATATACACACATAGCGTATATATAATATAATATTCCGGTGGGCAATCGCGCTATGGAACTTATACTGTGCGGACCGGAGCCCTAATACCAGGAGAATTTCCCTGGAAATTTCAGTTCCCCGACGCAAATCGAGGAAACACTAATTATTTCGCAATCTCGGCATTAACCCCATTTCGCAGATAGTGTTGCATTAAGAAAATTAATTTTTTACAACCGCTCCCGCTAAAGCGGATGCGCGCGCGTCGCCCGTTCGTCCTGGCGATCTGATTCCGGAAGTAGCGATAGCAATTGGATGTAAACTGAAGATTATGCCATTAAGAAAATTAATAATTGAAAATGAAATTTTACACATGCGCGACCATTAAGAAAATTAATTTCCTTGTGACGCGTAGTTCGAAAAAGTCTGTATATGTGCGTTTATATGTGTGCGTGTATTCGACATTTAGAAAGAACGCCATTATGTAATGTTCTTTTCTTCGATCCATTCTGCTTCTTTTGCCTTTTTATTTCGCATGAAAAGAATAATTTTGTTAAAGTATCTAAAAATTTAACTATACAAAACCAAAGGTGAATCGGATCAACTTTTCTTTATTGGCAAAAATTCTAAAACCAACTTTATATATATCATTCTTACATAATTATTTTGATAATGTAATAAAATTATTTTTAGATCTGTATTTAGCTAAATGTTTAAATACTCCAGCAAAATCATCTTTTCCATGCATCTTCTTATTATTGTTCCTTCTATTATTGATTCCTTTTAGGAAAAGTTGTCACATCTTACTTTCATCCCTTTTGTCAGGATCAGACGAATGAAATGCATCGCGAGCTCCTTGTCCATTTCGTGACACAATTGCATGCTGTAATTGAATCCACCGAGGTCTCATGGTTCTGAGTGAGTAATGTCATTAGACGGAGACAATCTTATCACGTTGTTACATTGGAAATGACGGACGAGTACAACGTCGATCGAAATCGATGTGACTACAATTCTTCCGAAAGATTTGTCCGGCGAGATATGTGCAGTACATTCTAGTAGAGTAAACTCGAATGATACTGGGATCGCGATTACGTATTTGTCAAGGACTCGCTCGCGAGACGTGCCTGTCGGTATTCCGGAGAGATATTATTCGCGATAGAAGAGAGATGGAGGTGTCCCGCGAAAATGGGCACTTGGACAGTTGGACAGTTCGTGGTCGCTCAGAAGACGAGCGTCGTCGTCGTTCAGGTCATTGCGGGGTGCGAGGATGAACGTCGAGGGTTGTGCGGGAAGATCGGTGAACAGATGGTAGGAAGAGAGAGAATCGGTGGTGGTGGCGGTAGCGGCTTCGTGAGTCACTCTATTCTTGTCATCCCGAGTTTCTTGACGGTAGGATGACATCTCTATCGAGTTACCGCTTTGTTTTTGGGTCGGCCGACTCCATCGGCACTTCGGAAGGCAGTCTGGGGGAGGTTCGGAGACTTTCTTTCTCGATCCCACGTCGTTCGCAGGAAGACGAGCGGACGGTGATGCTTGATTGAACATCCGTTACCTTGATCGCAAATTCTTATTTCACGGATAGAACGATTTTGCTGAGATATCTGAAAATTTAAGTAGATACAGACCTGAAAATAATTTTGTTGGACCATCAAAATAATTACATGTGTAGGAAACTCAAGCATCATAAGTAATGCAAAAAGAGTTGAAATTCTAACCAGTTTGAATATATAATTATTTTGATAGTCCAAATTATTTTCGGATCTGTACCTACCTAAATTTTTATAATAAATACTTCAGCGAAATTATTCTTTCTGTGCATCAATCTGTTCGGGAACATACTATCGCGTTCGAATTTATTGACAGTTTTATTTCGACAACACTCGCAAAAGAAATTTGGGAAGATTATTTTAAGAAGTCAACTAGAATAGTCGAATTTTTAAATGTGTAATTAAGAAAGATTGAATAGGTTAGAATATTATTTTTCCATAAAAACAAAACAGATGAACGGAAAGAATGATTTGAAGTATTAAAAAATTTAGCTAGATACAGATCTGAAAATAATTACATTGGACCATCAAAATAATTATGTGATGAGTTGTTTTACGTAAACAAGATAAACATGTATGTGGCCCGAAAGATTTTACCTATTTCTATAAATGATCTTCTAAAAATTCTTAAGTAGGTTGCGCTTTGATATCCTCATTCTTTATTCCTAGCAATGAAAGTTCTACATAATTATTTCTCCAGTTTAATAAAGTTATTTTCAGATCTGTATCTAGCTAAATTTTTAGACACTTCAGTAAAACTGTTCTTTCTACGTACCAAAGAGAGAGAGAGACAGAAAGAAGGAGAATTGTATCTTTGACATCCCATTTCTTATTCCTGGCAATGATTCATCGTTGCACAGTTTGCAGGATGGTTCATTCCGACACAAGGCTATCCATCTCACGGCAGCCGTTCGCCGAACATTCGATACCACTGAGAGCATCTATACCACGCGGTCACGCATCTTCGTGCCACGTTCTGTAATTTACGCCGCGCGCGCGCGCGTATATCGCATCAGAAAGTTTACACCGGTGCGCGATGGAACTATCCCCATGGCTGTTCCCCATCGCGTACCGAGAAATTCTTCCGAGTTTAAGAAGGTTCGAACTCGTAGTAACCAATAACGAGGAAGAAAGCTTTCTTTATCTAGGTTGCAAAATCAAATTGCCACCCCACCGCCGCGCCGCTGTGAGCTCCTTCGGCTCCTCTCTTCCCTTTTTCCTTCAGTCACAACTCTAGTTCTCTTCCTCTTTCTCACGAATTTTCTCGCACCTTTCTACAGCCATTCGCTCAAGTCGAGTTCATGAAAGCGTTTCGTTCGAGCACCCGACCGCCATTCAAGCCCCATACCGAAGTTAAGAACTCGCTGATGAGGTAAATCAAACGTTCCCCGAGAAAAACAATTCTTTCGCCATTCTAATGACCACGCTTTCATTTGAAAGTCTCACGTCTTGCGAAAAATGTCGATCGATTCAAAAAGCTCCGGAGAGAGAGAGAGAGAGAGAGAGAGAGAGAGAGAGAGAGAGAGAGAGTCCGCGAGGGTTTGACGTAGAGAAGAAAAAAAAACATATAATCCCGCATAATGTTGCCTTATCTGGAAATACGGAGGTACATCTTGCGCAAAAGTAAAACTTTAAATTAAGATTCTTTTTAAACAGCAAAGGCTACATTTTTCAAGTAAATCCTATCTGAAATCGAAAGCTTTTCAATGCAACAATCGCATTTGACGCATTTTTCCAAGAAGTTACAAAAATGTATTCTAAAGTTGTTACATTGTTACCTAAAAAGTTATTGCTAAAATCAAGTTTAGTTGCACTTCGTCGTTCTTGAAAAGAGGAATTAAGCCACTCGCACATCGAACGTAATCGATTTCGAGAATTCGCGTTCGTACCAAACTTAAATAACCAACATTGAATAAAGAATACCAGGAAGGAGCATATAATGCAATACTGCTGGGTTTACGTTATTTATTAGTATTGAATTATTTTTATGACATACCATATATAATGTTACCGAAAATACAAGAATAGCGATATATTATTGCATATAAAACGTTTTGATTAAAAAAAAATTATACAGACAGCAACTGATTATTTTAGTTTACTTTTGAAAGAAGAAGTGATAAAGAACGACATATGATGTATCATATTTGATTTGACTCGTAGATATTGAGCACCAATAATCACATTCGGTTCACTTTTACGATGCCACATTCGTAATACTAAAAACAATGACCGATATACATAGTCGGTTCTTATTTTAACCGTCTTATCCCGTTGGAATTCAATCTCCAGTTTAAAATCTGTAAGATGCTAATACAATATATGATTGGCTTATATGACACCTCAAGATTGTAATTAACCCTCCATCGAGAGTTACTTACAACGTGAAATTTTCGCCCTTCGTTAACAACTTAGGTCTTCAAACTTTAGTGCAAATTTTTATATTGTTCCTGACTGTATAAAAATCTGGAAACTTCTTATATACTTGTGAAAGCTTTAACAAGTTTTTATTATCATCAAAGTTAGATTGTATTTTATTTTTTACTAGAGATTCATCTACTAGAGTTTACAATAAAAAAAATCGACTGTGCCTTTATAAAGCATTGAGAAATCCGATGGAAAATTAAGAGTCTTAAATACAAGAATCCACTGAACAGCGGCCAATTTTTTTTCTCTTTATGCTCCTTCCAGATATTCTTTAATAAATTCAACTATCCATCGTTCTGAACTTGAATTCAATAATTTAGTCAGAATTTTGTACATTAAAATTTGCTTACTTCGGAAGACGTGTATATAATTTCTGACGTCACCCGAGAGCTTCTCTCCCCCACTGGTTCGTAATATCATCACTATCGAGTGAGAAGCACGCTTTGTTCCGCCTATGCAGCGCGCCAAGTTTCGCAGTAAGAACACCCAGCGAGAACTGTCGTCACTTCCTCAACAGTTTGCAAGTAGCTGGCAAACATCGGTATCGACTCGCGTGTAGTTCGCGAGTACTTCTTTTCCACTGTGTGGAACCAATTGTAAGCATGATATGTTTTCACCAAATAATACATCGTATGAGGTTGTAAATCTTTTTGCAACCGAGTTTAAATGGTGAAAGAATAAAAAGGAAGCCAAAATTTTTATGCAAGTATAACTATGTAAGTGTGTCTATAAGCAACAGGTAAAGCAATTTCGCTGATATTAAACATAGAAAAGACGAAAAATAAACCATCTATTTGGTTCTACAAGAATATTTCGTTATAGATAAAAATATATGCGATTAAATATCTTTTTATTGAAATCTTACAGCTTTCTTGCTGCAAATATTTTCATTTGAAATTAGAATTTCCTAAAATATTCAGTCTGTCACACTTTAAATGCTTCTTCCTGCAGAAGAAGACCTCTGTACGAAAAAATTGCGTATCTCAGCGTCTGCGAGAGAGAAGACTGACAGGTGACTTGGCTGACTCGAATAAGGACGCAGTCAAGGCAAGGTAGGAAGGAAGACCAGAGTAACTTAAACAGCAGCTAACAAGAAGTAGCAAGTCATAATTGAGTCGGGCAAGTATGGCGGGAGTCCATGTCGGTAGGTGGAAAGCGCCGCTGCCGACATACCTGACCGGAATTCCGAAAACAAGGAGAAGTAGTTCTTCGGTCCCCGAGATGGTTTCTGTTAGTTCGTCGCTGATCGAATAGAGTAGATGTTTCTCGGCATATTAATGCTAACTATATACACCCAAATATCTCTTCGACCGCGTAGAGAGAAAGAGAAAGGGAACAATAGAAATAAAAATTTAATAGAAACTTAAAAATCTTAAAACAGACACTAAGGCCGGTATTCATAGTCGATTCTCATTTCAAGACCGTCTTAAATAATGTTTTAAGATGCTAATGTGGACCTCTGATTGATTCATGATATCTTAAGATTGAACTTGAGACGATCTTGAATATAAGAACTGACTATGAATACCATAGTCGGTTCTTATTTCAAGACTGTCTTAAGTAATATCTTAAGATGCTTATGCGGCTCTCTGATTATTTCATGACATCTCAAGGCTGAACTTAAGACGATTTTAAATATAAGATCTGACTATGTGAATACCTAAACAATTCAACCAACCTAAATCAATGTGCTTCCTATTAAATCAACGAATTTTTCATGATCTTTTTTTATGGTCGAATCGAATTATTCTAGAATTTCCATCTGTATAAATATTTCAAGGACTTGTCTTTTCATTATATATATATACGAGTGAAATATTATTTGGGCAAAGTAGTTCTTCATGCCTAACATTAATAGTTTTCATTTACATCATCGATTCTCAGATATAATTCTCACTTGTGACGTCATAACTGAGTTGAATGCGCATTCCTTTTGTCATTCTGACAAATGAGATTTAACTGAGTTTTTGTTTATAATCTATACATCGAAACTGTGTGCTTTAATGATTCTCGTAAATTCACTTTAAAAATGAGGTTATGAATCTGTGTTGTCATATGATAACTTTTTTATCAAAGCAAATAATAACATCGTTAATCTGAGTATGAAATACACAGCTCACTTCAGACTCAATTTCACTTGTGAGTAAAGCAACTAATATTTCTTACGAATTTATACGATTTTCAGTTCAAGCTAACCGTACGTCGATTATTTGTCGACTTAATATTGTTTTTATTATATATATAATTTTTTATATTATATATTTAATCCTCTGTTTGCAATCTAGATCTTTTTTGGTACAAACGAAATTTTTCGAAAATAAAGGAAAGCGGAGTCCGGTTCCTTTATTATTAATTTAAACGTTTTTTTTTTTAACAAATTTGAATTTTTATTAAAGATTTACATTGGAATTAAAAGACTCAGATTTAGCTAAGAAATGGTGAGTTAATTTAGCGTATTAATTTTATCATATTATATTTGTTATATTAAAAAAACGTACCTTTTTGTTGAAACGTTAAATAGCACGATTCTTCGTGTTCGCAAAAGGTGAGAGCAAAAGAATCAGTGAGCTGCATTTCGACGAGTTCCTCTTGTGACGGGTTTGAGATCGAAACAGATAATAAAGGGCACGATCTTGCCGAGACTTGTTAGAACTCGGATCGTTCGTCAGAAGGCGCTCGTGTAGCGTGCTTTTACTCGATTCCTGGAATTATTCGGTGGAGGTCAATGCAGATGACATTGAGGGGGGCAGGAGCCGGCCAGGGACCGATTCACGAACGATCGATGCGAAAATGTCACACGGCAATTTGATGCAGGGATACAACTGTAAGTATAACCGTCTTACCGTTCTCGCGGTTCGCCTCGCCAATAAAGTCGCGGATCCGCCGAGCGGGCATCGCCAGCATCACATGAAAAATGAGCTCTGATAATGGCGGCTTTCGTTTATTTGACGCCAGACAAAACAAGCCGAGATCAGAGCCGCGAATCGCGACGCGTCGTGACACGTCGGGAAGATCGGTCGCATGTCGTAAAAAGTTTTATGTAAAAATCGGGTCTCGATTTATTCGGAGAATGAAAAAAGTTAACATGCTTTATCGGTAAACATATCTTTCGTCGTGCATCATTCACGGTTCAAGGACGATTCTTAGCTTGTGGATCCTCTCGAGTCGTTGATGCCTTCTGCAGAATGCCGTTCACAGTACGCTTCTTTTTTTTTACTACATTTTGCTGTATGCTGCGGTGCCTGATAATTATAGAATGGCGGAAACGTTTTGGAGTAAAATTTTCTCAAATAGAATAAGAAAAAAATATTAGTAATTTATACATAATAGAATATAAAGCTAGTAAGTTGATTAAATATAATTTAATTAAATATAATAGAATATACATGTATACATTTAATACGAATAATAGAAATTTATTTTATTTACGGATATGACAATGGCAGATTAATTATGTTATTATAGATTATATTTATTCTCCTTGCTTCAGTTAATATTTTTGCAATTAATGTTTAATCCTGTAATCTGAGTCCTTTTTATTCAATCCAAGTTTTTTTACTGTTCTATGCTTTAAGAAAAATTCAGTGTCATTTTTCAACATTTCTATTAAATTATCAGATAATTTTTTTTAACTCAAATATTAAAATATAATGTTTAACTCTTTATTTACAATTTGAATCTTTTCATTCAACTCAAATTTTTTTATTGTTTTATAGTTTAAAAAAAATCAGAATTATTTTTTAACATCTCTATCACATTACTAAATTTTTTAATTCAAGTGATAAAACTTTTATTTCAAAAATTGAAATTCAAACAAAAATGAGGAAAAATCGAAATTTGTTTAAAAATGTATAACTTAGCAATAAGGAATCGAACTCCTTTATTTTGGAGAAATTTGAGAATTTCACTTGTACCAAAAAAGATCTAGCTTGCACGAAAGATTAGATACACAATTAGAGGAATGCCAATGGTGAGGCTAGAATTCGACCTAATAATATTTTTATATGTATTTATTTAAATATACATCTAGAAATATTTTAGATTATGTATTTAAGTACATCTAATAGATATAACTTTGATATTTTGGAATTTTACATTATGTAATTATTTTATATTTTCTTATGTCTTAAGACTTTAAGACTTAAAGCTTAGGAAATTTATCATAGAAAGCCCATTACACATAAAATGAGTGTCAATGGTGTTCATGCAAACGTTGATGTCGTTGATGCATAATTTATGAACGCGACGAAACTTCGAGATAGATGTTTACACGATGTAATGTCACTATGTATAAAATGAGCTGTATACGTGTTGCATATACCGATACGATTGTATCACAATTATCTCGCTCGAGATGTCATCCGCTGATTAGACGGTTATGTCACCAAACAAACGATCTTTCCTTCATGAAGAATTTTTGAGCAAAAAGTAACAAAAACGGAAGGTTCTCGATTAATTCTTCCACAAACAATAATATCGTAAACATGTTTCTTTCTCTCGAGCAAGAAAATATCAACATCGTGGAAGTATAGTATTTTTATTCTGCTTTGTCGAATTTCAGATTTTAGGATTACACATTTATTGTTACTAGAATTACAATGATGATGATGATGATGATGATGATGATGATGATGATGATGATGATGATGATGATGATGATGATGATGATGATAATAATGATATATAACAAACACTAAAAATTAGACTTTTTAAAAGATGGATCAGTCTCAAAAGTATATAGTATACATTATGAAAATCATGCTTTTAACAAAGCATTTGGTTGTGTATAAAATAAGAAAATGCATTTTTATGAAATAAATAAAGTTATTTCAAAATATCAAATATGCTCCTCACGATACGAAGTGTCTGTACAGCACAACGTACCGTCGTAATTATTTTTAAGATAAAACAACAATTTCTCCACGGAATGTGCTTTTCAACTTCTTAGGGGAAACTCAGTACGACGATCCGCAGGTGCAATTCCCTCGTCCCATTCCGGACGAAGTTATCAGGTGAGCTCGCAACATTCGCGTAAATAGTCAGCATAAGTACGGATGCGAACTACTTTCTTCGAATATCGGTAATACGAAGAAAAATATAATTATTGAATCATACAATGTGATGTAAAAAATCCTTTTCTTTTTATAAAACCTAATATTAATGAGTTAGCAATATTCAGGTTTTTTTTAAGTGAATTTTAATACATATAAAAAGTCTTAGAATTTAGTCTGCTATAGTAGAGAAATGATATATTTATTGTAATTTCGTTATAATATTTAATAAAAAGCTAATATTCTTCAATTTTTCTTAGATGAATTTTCTTGACGAAAATATTAGATCAATATTATAATTATCCACTCAACAATGTGATGTAACACATGCTGTACATAAGTTACATTGTTGAATAGGAAATTATAACATTGATGTGTAATACTGTTAGTTTACTCGTTCTGTATTTATAAAAAAAATATAATTAACCTGTTATATTGTAGTATTGAAAATGTATGACACGTTTATTGTAATTCTGCTTATTAATTCTGTTAATTTATGAAATAAATGCGGCGACTATATGCAGCGTTTACGAGGTTTACGTGAAAGAAGACTCCGGCCCGGAATCGAAGAACGGTGATGTACCGGGTGTTTCGGGATTAGGACTTGTCGCCAATCATCAATTGAGCCAAGTAATCAATCGCTACAATAGTTTTATCAAAACTGAGAGTGATTTACAACCGAGTAAAATCACTTTCAAGGAGGAGTGCGTGGACCTGGGAGTGGATTCTATAGATTCCGAAGTAATCAATATCGACAGTACCATCACGAAACTCGTGGGCAAGGACGCGTTAAGGTACAAAGTAAGTGCCAAAGTAAGATATCTTAAATATTTGTCGAACTATTAGTGCGGCAAGTTGTTTGCCAAGAGCGAGTGTATCGTTACGGCAGCAGTTTATATAAAATATTTTACCTGACGGACGTTGCTCCGTTTATCTATTATAGTTTGCTCCCTTTCTTCTTACTTTGAAGAATGTCATTTACATACGCTCATTTCTATAGTTTTATGCTCCAGGTATTTGCCTATCTACATCGCGATGCATAATTGTGGGAGTATTCTAGCAAACTGTATTTTTACACAGCATAATGCAATCCTTGAAATTGCATCAAACTTTGTGTGTATGAATTTCACATTTTTGGTGTCAATTATGCATATATATTTTTTAGTATATAGAATAATACAATAATAGTTATTACTAACATAATATTTTAATAATAATAAAGATTGGAGCCTTTGTTTATAATTATTTTATTATGTAATTATAATCATAAACATTAAACATTTTTTTCTCACTGCATGATTTAATTTTGCAGTACTTCTTTATGTTCGCAATTTGTAGATTAAAAAATTTTTTTCGCTTTTGATATTTTCATTTAAGTAACTCTTTTTTAGATTTTCGAGCAAAGTGTTAACGCGCCGGACAAGAATGTGGTTGTATATTCACATCCTGTTGCCGAAAGACCTTCGCCTCCGACGACCCGGCTTATCGACAAGGATGATCCGCGATCCAGGTTGCATTTTGTGAAATATCTGAAACGCGATGGGAAGACGCTCAAGATCTGGGAATGCGGTATTTGTACGTAATTCTTCTTGTCGTAATAATATTTGAACTTATTTAATTAATAAAAAAATATTTTAAAATTTAATTTATATAAAGAATATTTGATACGAATAATTGTAATTCTTACATTTCCGCATTAGCCAATAATTAAGGAAAAAATTACACAAAAAAATAAATAGAATTAAAAATAAAAATGACAAATATTTTTTTTCGAGGAAAAGTGTGATTCAGATTTCTCATTCGATTTCACAGTGTAGCGAGTAATTACTTTTTAATGTCGACGAAGGCCCGACAACTTGTATTCGTTATAAGAAACTTTTACGTTTGATATTCGAATCAGGTTCAAAAGAGTTTCGCCATCAGTACACTCTGATGAGACATTTGCCGACTCATACCGACGAGAGAAACTTTAAATGCGAGGCTTGCGGCAAGGCTTTCCGACAGTTGTCAACATTGAGTCAGCACAAAGCTATACACAGCGATGCCAGGCCCTATGTGTGCGAATTTTGCAAGAAAACATTTAACAGGTCGGAAATCATCTCTAGTAACTCTAAATTTTATATTTAAACGACAAAATGATTTCTGTATTGACTTGCACTTGGTTTTAAAATAATGTGTATTTTACATAGAGTATCTACGTTAATCTCCCATCGAAAAACACATTCGGAACATAAACCGCACAAGTGCCACGTGTGCGGTAAAGGATTTCATCAAAAAGGTATAATACGTACAAGTATGCAAAGATCCATTATTTCATATTGGCAAATTTTTTTCGCATTCAGTCCGAAAGAATTTCCGAATGAAATTCCGTTAAGTCTTCTTTTTACTCTTTCTCCTTTAAATTTATTTATGTCAGTGATTTTATTATATATTTTTCATATTAATTGACGTGCATAAAACATATGACCATCGAAAAATCCAGCAATTAACGTTTTTCAGGCAATTTGCGAAATCATGTGTTCACGCACACGAATGAGCGACCGTACAAGTGCGAGTTGTGCGGTAAAGGCTTCAATCAAATGTCGAATTTGGTCTGTCACAAGGTAAAAGCGCACGCACACGTCGACAAAATGCAATATTCATGCGGAGTCTGCGGAAAGGAGTTCCCGCGACGGTTCGCCTTGCGCTCGCACGAGGAGTACAAGCACGGTATTAAGTATCGAAGCACGAACAATGCGCAGTCCGCAGTGAACGAGCCAAATACTGGGAAAAGGTACGTGAGGAAGAGGCTATGACATGAAGCGCGATGTACAATGCATAACCATTGACGTAATAAACGTATAAATGATCTGAAAAAATTATTGGAATTTGTCCGTCATCTCGAATGAATATCCACAGAATGCGAATAGAATTTCAAACTCATTTAATTAAAAAATATCGATCTCTCTATTATTGATTGATATCTTTGTTGGATATAAAAGAAATGATTAAATATAGACGAATTAAAAACAAAATTGTAATTTTACAGGTCAGTCTCCTGTAAGAGATATCTCTCTGAATTAGTTTATTTCTCACAGAGGCTAGACGGACGATCAAAGCGTTTATATTTAATTATTATTTCATGTGATGTACAATTGATTGTAATTATAGATATCTCAATGCGCGATATGTGATTATATATTTTCAGCAAGAATGTTAGGATCATTCAGTTATACAATGGCGATCGGCGTCAAACAAGTGAGAGCAAAGAGAAAGATTATTTCGGCTCGGTTAGTATATATAAATTTGATTTACGATGAATACGTTAAATTACGGATTGTGTAATTAAGTTTTGACATTTTATTTCATGAAAGTCGGATTTGACGGACAGCATCATGATAAATAAAATCGATACGAAAGCGATGGAAATAGCATTGCTTCAGGGTCAAACTCCTTTCGCCCTTTACAAACCCGCGAAAGGTATACCAGTACTCGTTAAAATTTCGTCCGCTGCGAATAATAAGCATGTAAGTATACTTGTAACATAATTAAATCTTTAATTGTCAACATAATTAAATCTCATCTCGGAAATTTAGCTTTTTAGCAAAAGAAAGATAGGTGAGCATGAAAATTATTCATATTATTTAAAAGATCAACTCAGACAATACGCATTGTCTAGAAAATCTATGATGTCTTTTAGATATCTTTTAGATATGTATGTCTTAAAAAACGTCTTTTAGACATGCATGTTGTCTGGGAAGTAATATATGACAAAATAGTACAACAATATTATTTATGTATTAGAAATGAAATAAATGAATCTATGTATAATTACGTATAATAATCTACGTATATATTATCTACGAAAAATATCTACATTATAGTGAAGTTAATTAAAATTTTTTAATTTCGTAATATAGCTTATTATTTTTTCGCATTAATTTGATGAAGATTGGGATTTGACTTTGCAAGAAACTTAAAAATTTATATGTTTGATATTACAACAAGTAGACTGCAAGTATATTTGTTTCGATTATTTTGCTATAAATAATTCTGATAGCTCCTAGCTTAATCTGTTACAATGGGATTCGTTTAGAACAATAATTCCTAGGTATCAATTAGCATTAATATCTACTGACATTAATGACAAAAATAACAATAATAACTTAATAATAATATTTAATTATTGGACGTGTTTAGTTGTCGTACTTGACAATTACACATAATTTATCACAGATACTTACACCTGCGACTGCCGATGATTTGCGAATGGCAGAAAAAATAACTTTGAATCCTACCGAGACTTCAGATGCTGACGGTAATAAAGCTGTTCAGGTGAAAGTACCAGTGGTTGCTACTGTGATGCAGAATATCGAACCTGATGGCAGATCTACCTTCATCGTCGAGCCTCCTGGTGCGGAACAGGAGCAAGGTAAGCTCTCTCGTCAATCTTGCAAGGCGAGACGAGGAAGAAGGAGACGTGCTCCTCTCTTTAATCTGTCGTCGTCAGATGATCTGGTGACAGCATTGGACACGCAGTTCTCTCCTTCCGTGCTCAATCGCAACGAATCGGACCGGCAAAATGGCCTGAACTCAACTACGTCGATAGACGAGTGTAACGAGTTACTGGAACTAGCCGCGCAAGGTGGAATACAGTTTGTTCGCGCCACGGAGGACGGTCGTTACGAGGTAATGTAGAAACGATTACCACATTCAACGTATGAAGTTGTGTTAGCGCGCTCGTAACAGCACGTCCGTTAATAGTCACGTTTGGGGAACAGAATGATTGTTGGATCTCTTGTTGAAACTCTCTCTTAAAATAACTTTCCCTTTAATTTAATTTAATTATTCGTGCGGTATATTTTTGCGGGCTCTAAAAGATTTAATCCTGTTGGTAATTTACGTTTATTATACGATCATATCGCTTGAATTAATATAATTAAAGAGCTCTAAAAAATAAATAATTAATTTTCACAGAAAAAGATTTTACATTAATAGAAGCCATTGAATACCAAAGAAAAAAGTTTAAATAAAGTAAATATATTAAAAAAGAATTACATTTTGGGTTAAATAGATCCGAACAGAGACAACAGCAGAGTTAAGATGAATTATCTATATGATAACTGTGCTTCAAGCCCGATTACTGTGATAAACTTGAATAAAATCGAGACGAAGACAATTATTATGTGGTGGGAATTTAATGTAAGAATACGAATATCCCAAGTTATAACATCGTCTTTCGACATCTTTATCTTTGAAAGGATGGCGTACTCTTCTTTACGTAGAACCGACATTACGCCGTCGACGTCTTTTCGATCGACTTTTCGACTTACAGTACGCGCGACACATTCGGAGTATTCACGTCAGGCATCTTCATTCCTTTACATAGAGTTCTCTATTTAGAGAACTGCTGCGTTGCCGCGTTTGCGAAACGTGCTGTGTAACGTTCTCTTATAGGAACATATAACTGGAATTTATCTTTGCTTCTTCAAATTAGCCGTAGAAACCCAATTAATTTTAGCCACTATATCGATAGACTCCAAATACTACAAGAATTTTAATTAAATCCTAATTTCCGTTGCAATTCCGTGAAGTAACTTCGGAAAGCTAATTGATTTTTATTGGTAAAAAATTTAAATTGATAGACAAATTCTACATATTTAAAATTTCAAGAATCCATTTCCGTTTAAATCCTCGATTTAAATTTATCTTATTTTAATATAATATTTTGGATTCAACTCTGTAAGGATAATTACGATTTGTATGATTTTTTTGTAACAATAGGAATTACCATGGCTAGAAAATATTGTAAAAATATTTTTTTTTGTATGCTGTGTATATATGTCACACAGTTTGCCTTGTCGTAATAAATTATTCCGGTCATGACGAAGCTTTAAACAGTTCAATGCCCTTACACGCACGCGTTATGGCTGCAGGTCATGACGAACAGCGAGGCCCGCGACTTAATGGCGCAGAATTCCCACGACGTAACGATTCTTGACGGTGAACAGGCGGATGCCATCAATCTCGTGAATATACGCAATAATAGTGATGTCATCATCGGCGACAACGATAATCAGATCATGGTGCTGGAATCCGGCCAAAAGTCCAGTGGTATGTCAATGGACGACATCGAAGTTCTTGAGGATAAAGATATTAGAATTCTCGATAGTAAAAGCCTCGACGATCGTTTCGTGGATGGCATGTCATTTCTTTCCCAGACCAAAATCGACGATCTCCTGCTGGGTCCCAAATCGTTGCCTATCGATGGCGATGGCGCTCTTGCCGGGCATGATGATGGTAGGTGAATCGATGTCGTAATATCACGATTTACATAAATCCTTTAGACGTTCGAGATTGTTGCACATTTTCTCAAGTAAATTTGAACAGTACTTTTATAATTTAACTCTCCGCTGGCCAAGTAGACTTAAGACGACGATATTTTGATGAATTTAGATTCATAAAAAATAAGTAAAATACAATCTAATTTCTCTATGATAGTAAAAATTAAAGCTTTCATAAGTATGCAAGAATTTTTTCAGATTTTTATGCAGTAAAATAAAAACAATATAAAACATACAGTATAACAATATAAAAAAATTTGCATTGAAGTTCAAAGAAAATTGCTGACGGAAGGTGCAAAATTCCACATGGATGATGGAGAATTAAGTAGTTAATAATTATTAATGTTGAAAAAATATATCAGAATATTTTCAGATTTTTTTAGAACTCAAAAACCTTTTAAAAAATGTAACTATCCCTCAGTAACCCAGGTGATCACTAACAATAAGTTGTGAAATTCGGGATTGTATGCAGAGGTTTAATTAAAAAATCCGGATTAAAATATAAGAAAGAACAAATTACGCATAGCAACGTTACGATGTTAGAAAATAGATTCGTTTAGAAATAGTACTACAACTAGTAGTATTACAACTTTTGTTATTATCGATTTCAGTAATGACTGTAACATCGAGCCAGCAAGATCTAACGAGCATTTTGGGTCATCCCTCGAATCTATCTACCAGTTCGCAATCCTCGTTATCATCTCTGTTCATGAAGAACCATACGCCATTGTCATTGTTGAGCGAGACATTACCGTACCTAAAGAGCAATCAAAGCCTCGCAGAAGATCTAAATATTCTTGGTGTCTCTCCCATGGAAGATCATCATTCGGAATACGATCCGAAGATGAAATTGTCGTCAGTCTTTGACGACGACTGCGATACTGGCTTAGTGCCTTTTGGTCAATCAGACATGAAGATGCTCGACCCCGGAAGTCAGTGCATGAAGGTACAGTTAATTAAACATTGCGCGCGAGCGATAGTTATTGAGAATACGTTACGAGAATACATTTATACGACGAATTTTATAGTCTTTCAGTGACAAGTTTTGTTTACCACCCCCGAAGCTATATCCTGGCTTAAATGAGGTGAAGATTTTGGGACCGAAAAATCACAGTCATGAGTTTATGGCTCCGCACTATCAAGATACTAGATTCCTCAGTCCTTACGAACAGTTCCTCAAGAATACTTCCATGCAAAATGTTTGTGTACCTAACATCATCGACGCATCGGAAGGATGTAAAAAGGAGGTGAAAATACTCGGTAAAAGACTTGGTACTGGAATTATTACTACGACTGAGGAAGGTGACATCGTCAAAGTTATCGATGACAAACCTAAATTTGTAAGTAAAATCTTTAATATAATTCTTTTTTTTTAAATTATTTTGTAAAAGATAATGAAGTAAAAAATTTAATTATTAATTTATAAGCGTTATAACATAAATGTATTTGTCTGTTATAATTTATAACGAGATAAATAGCGGTTTCATTAACAAAGATCAAGTGATCGAGACATTCCAATTATTTGATGAAATGTTTGATTATAGGAAAATACATTGGATCTCTGCGACAACGTTTTGCAGCAATGTACGACCATGTCGCCTAGACGATTGCACCGGCAGCCACCGATAGAAAATGACTCGGACAACTTTTTGCTTCAAGTAAACACTTTCGAAAATAATTATTATAAGAGCGACGATAAAGAGAACCTTTTTCGAACCTATGCAGGCTGGCAGTCCCTGTTCGGATTTTCTGAATTTCGGTAATCGCCTCGCCGGTAAAGATTTGTCACCCGACGGTCACATTGATAGAAGTCAGAAGGATGATCGCGGGGATAGTTTCACGTCCGGAGAAATGCTGGATCTGGATTGACGAAACGCGGCAGACGTAGATAAAACGGATTCTTACTTCCGGAATTATTCGTTTTTTTTTTGTATCGCTGCGGTTTGCCTGGCGAAATATTCGTGCATTGCTTCGATCCTGTTCGGTGCGTATACAGAAATGAAAGGTAATATGTGAATAAAAAATAATTAAATTGCAATGAGGAGGAAGGTGCATTTTGGCAATTTTATAGTTTTCCGTTCTGCAAAAAGTTACACATATTTAATACGATAGACCAAATTTTTATTACTTACGTATTTTTACTTGCAAATTTATGTTGCTAAATAATGAAGGATACTACATACAAATTATCCTAATATTTTTGAGAGTGCGCAACGATTCGCAATCGAAGGCTAAATAAAATATTTCGCGAAGTAAAAAATTAATATAATTTCAATCAATTTTAATAAATATATTTGTATAAATCGAAATACAAATAACCGTTCTTGAATTATGCT
Source organism: Acromyrmex echinatior (assembly GCF_000204515.1). Next base: position 473,050 of record NW_011627526.1, on the reverse strand, counting down.
ATATCGCTACTTTCAAGTTTTCTACACTGATTTACGTAATATGTATAAAAAAATCTATCCAGTATTTTATATTTAGATATTTTAATGTTGAAGAATAAATGAAAGTCTTTTCCGAGCTCCTCTCTTTTATTCGGTGATAATAAAAAATAAAATATAGTATATATCCGTTAGAACGAGAAAAATCATCTCAGCATTGCTGTTTTTAATAAATACGTGGGATAGAGAGATACGAAAGACTGCGGTATCCCGATACGAAGGTTATTTAGATTTATTCGCGAATTCTCGACTCGGCAATATTTTCTCCGCGTGTACGTGCCAATACCAATAGGTGGAGTGGTTAATACCGTCCGCCCTGGCATCTATCCCTGCTACTTGATAGTCAGCTCCCATTCGGAACCGCATCGTCTTATATAGTAACCTGTACAAGCAATCTGATTTGCAATTTGTGGGATTTATTATAGAATTGACGCGAAAGACAAATTAGTTAGCAGTTTGTTGACGTTCAAATTATTATATGCGAACTGTTCATAGATATATATTTTTAATCGGGATATATCCAAGCAGAACATAAAAGTCATCATGATGTCAAAATGGCTCTAAAATGATTATCAAAAGTCATTTTTTCATTAGTTACAATTTTTTTAAATGTCTAAACAATGTTAGCGTGACCTATTGTTCTGCTTGGATAATATCTTAAAAATTATGTGCTTGATTATATTTGTAAACAAAGTTTGATTTTTGTTCTTTTTATGTTACATTTTATCACTATACAATAAAATATAAATTTATAATGACAGAGATGTTGGTTTGTAAGTGTAACTACCATGGTATACCCATCGAGTGATATCTTATGGTCGGAGTTAGCATTTATCTTCACTACTTGATAGTCAGCTCGTAGAAACCTTTCTACATTTAGATAACGTGGGGGAAGAAGATGTAATATAATATCTCGGAAAACGTAAGATTGAAATAAACGTAATAAGTTATAAAAGAAAAGAAATGACATTGCTTATTCGTGTATCGATAAGCGCAAGCATTTCTGATACGAAATTGTTGGACATCTTTTCCTTTGGGAAGCGAATTTTTTGATCAAATTGAAATTTATCTCTTGTCTTCAATTTGAGATGCAATTTGAGATGCTTTTATTGAATAGAGTTAATAAACTAATTTAATAAACTGGTTAAACTTATCTTCATTTTTCTTCGTGAAAACATAGAATTGGCGAGTAGCAAATTAATAAAATTCTGACGCAAATCCGTGGCGGCGACACGTTGCTGCTTACGAACGCGGCGCCATGTGCGCGAGCAAACGTGTCGGAAAATTTACTTTTCTCCCGCAAAAGCCGGCAACCCGCCGTCGTCGCAGCTCGCAAATACGCAAAAATTAAGTTGTAAAAGTCGCTCCGAATCGCTCGCGCTTTCCAGCCACGTCTGCCGCGAGGAGGAGTGAATCCCACGGAAATTCCATTCGTTCTTTCCCCGTACCCCCCGTGCACCTCCTCCCCGTCATTCACGGGACCTCTCGGAAGGGAATTCGCGGCCTTTTCTCGGCTGCTTTGCATCGAATTATTTAAAAATGCACCCGACGTACCGAGAAACATCTACTTAACTTGAAAGCGCTTCGGGACGTTCTTAACGCGCCGGAAGTACCGTGAGAACAATGGCGTTAACGATGACTTGCTGTCATTCGACAACACCTTACCTACAAAAGACGAAGAATTCGAAATCCTTAAAAGCCAACCGGGATGCTTACGACTATTCTTAACTAATGTTTCCTAGGTTGTAGGATTTTCATCTTCTGCGATACATTGGTATAATTATCATTTAACGTATTTCTTTCACACAGTAGTTTTCTCAATAATGTATCAAATTACGTATAAAATTTTATTTTTTATGGAAAGAACGATTTTTTTTGCAGAAATATATATCAAAACCTCGTATTAATTATATAGAAAATTGCACAAGTTTTACATCTTTGATACATCAGCTCAAAAAATATCTATTATTGAATCTTGTCTATAATATAATTTGTTCACCATTCCAAATAGAATAATAAATACACAGAATCATAATATAGTCATAATGATATTATAGGATGTCATCATAATGTCATTTAATATCTAAAACTGAATTTATAAATGATAAATAAAGTCATAATGATGTCCTTGTGATATTATTATGATTTTTGATTGAGATATAATCATATGTGATGTAGCTTAATTAACTTATTTTACCGGAGCTTAATTTATTATAGAATTAGTAGATGTCGCATTAATTATGATGAAAATTGTACAAGTTTCATTACATCTTTATTACATTTTTGATACACATTATACATCAAAAACTACTATCTATTATTGAACCTTCAATGACATTTTTGTTCACCACATCACAAGTTACATTACATGAAAAAATTCTTTTTTTTTTCATCAGGATTTAATTTTTTATTTAATTAGAAATAGATTAAAAAATTTTAATTAAAATAAAAATTAGAACGCTCAACGCTGGTTAGAATCAAAATTTTATACAGCATTACGAATCATGCTCGAACTTTTTATATAACTATTTCGGTAATCTAATAAAATTACTTTCAGCTCTATATCTATTAAATTTTTAGATATTCAGCAAAATCGTTCTTTCCGTGTAGAAATGTATCCTGGACGCGCGCGGGCGGTTATTATCGGGTAATCATTTCCAATAAATCCATTTATGGATAGCGATTTATCGAGCAAAAAGAGATTAGCGCAAGCGTCGCTGATCGCCACGCGGGAGATAATTGAATTTGGCTCGGCGGGCTAATCGCATTTTTGTAAAGAACCGTGCGATGAGAATGGCCGAGGATGAGCATTCTTGCTTTATAACGTAATTGCAGCAGAAAGTATTCCCGCGTTAGATCACTCGGCGCATTATGGCTCCGCAGCCAGTACCCGTATAAGCTGGGAAAGAACGCTCGTCCTTTTCTACGGAGGCGCGAGATTTCTCCCGCGGGTATAACTTTGGTGAGCGAAACGGCCCCGCGGATTATCTGAGGAAGTGCGAAGAGGCTTTTAACTCGGTATAATTTATTTAAAAGTCGAGGCCGAGGGGGCTGGCCGCGAAAGGGGAATCTCTGAAGAAACAGCCTTAATTAGCACGGACTTTCTTACTACCGGCAGATTCTGCCTTAATTTTCGCAGATGAAAACCGCGCGATCCGCCTCTTCTTCTTCGTGCCTTTTCTTTTCGCAAACCTCTCTCTTTCTCTCTTTCTCTCATCTTCTTTTTCTTCTTCCCTCTTTCTTCCCAGTGACTTCTCTTCGTACTTTTCGATATCACCGCGCCTTTGTCCTTAAACGCGTTTGACAATTCGCGGTAAAGAAAAGTCCACGTGTTGATTAAATCCTGCAATTAAGGGCAGCGATGTTCAGTCGAACGTATATGCGGGATTTAATGTGCGACGAGTAAAGTTGAAGTCTGAATGTAATATGATTTTGCTCGATTCTATGGACTTTATGTAAAGCCTGTCCCACATTTATCGCAACTGCGTAATATGCGGAATCGATTTTAGCTTGATGAAGATTTGATGAAAGTTGTGTAATCAGAAAGATATTTAACATTGCAAATGAAAAAGTTCAGTTTTCGTAAGTTAATATTCAAGAGATGGATAGTAAGGCCTTTCTCCCCTTGGTTAATCTTTAGATTTTATAGTTTAAAAGAAATTTTATTTAACTTTATCATAAAAATGTATGGTATTAAAAATTTAGAATCTGTAAGTAGTTCTTCCGTGAGTTTTAAAAGAATTTTATTATGAGCGATGAACGAGACTGTATTTCGCGGATTAGACGTACTGTTCTCACTCGCATTTTCACCGACGTTACGTTGAGAGAAAAATTCAGTACTTGTGACTATAATCGCATGATAAAATAATTGTGATTAGAAGCTCCATTTTTTAATTATTACTCTATAGTGTTACTCTATAATATAATAATTTATTATTTTATGAAATAATAATAGGCCTATTGGCTACGAGCCAAGATAATTAATGCTAGAATTTATAATAATTATTATAATAAAGAATAATCAAACATTTCGATCTGTATCAGGCCATTTTCAACATTAACCAAAATCAAATATTTTGAGATGATATAGAAATTACAAATATTGAAAGGCAAATATTTGATATAAATTATATTTTTATAGTTTTGTAAAAGAATATGTGGTTAGTATTAGTACCGAAAATAAATTATAATTATGATAATTACGACCTTTTTTTTCTCTCATTGCAGACACTTTTTAGATTCAAAGTAAATTCGTGGGAAGAATCGAGAAGCTCGTTGTAAAAAAACGGGCGTCTGTTGTGCATGCCTGACGACAACTATTCTCCCTAACAAAGTCAATTGACGGCGCTGCCGTAATGCACTGCCGCCTACTTTGGAAAATTTACTTTGAATTTCGCTTCCTTTACGAGCTTTTCCTTTCTACTTTCCACGGGACATTACGTCGTTCCTGCACCCGTGCGCTGGTGCCCTCGCGAATTACCTCGTCAGGTATTCAGCCCTCATACACAGCCATTTCGCAAATTCGATCTTCCTCAGTGTACGAGACGCGGCGAGACCCCTCTGCGTTTCGACAGGTAGAAGGAGAAACAGACGAGAGCGAGTCAGCTAGTAACGTTAAATTAAACCGACTTGCGACACATAAAACTGCGCGACGTCGTTTGATTAACGCTGTAGCATGGAAGGCTCAGCATAAAAGAGATTATATACGTGCTAAAAATGATGGTATATAAAAGAGATTGCGTATTAAACTAAGAATCTCGGAACAAGCTACTTCCCCAAATATTTCTTCTTTTTAACTTCATAATTAAATAATCTCTACTAAAAACAATAATGTGCTGTGAACTAAATTAAGTTTTGATGCTAAAATTTATAGAATAAATATTCTTGTATATTTATAGAATAAATATACAAAAGCAAACGTTTCGAAATTATAGACTATCTTCAATGCGTGCGTGCGTGTGTGTGTGTGTGTGTGTGTGTGTGCGTGTATGTGTGTGCGCGTAAATTATAAAAGTAATATCAAAAGTTAGTTGGAAATAAATAAATAGATCATAATTCATATTAAAAGTCAATAGCAAATATAAAAATTACGGGCCTTATAGATTATTTAATTATTTCTTTTGTTTGATAATTCATTCGATGACAAAAATTCTCTGATCAAAAATATCAGCGATAGAATCGAAGTGATAGAATTTAAAAGTGATAGAAAATGCTGCGCGTTTGCTATTGGATTAGACGCACGTGCACATTGTATTATACTACTAAAAACCGTTAGGAAGAATTGTACGGAGATGGAAGGAGATAGTGAACCGTTCAGTCGAGAAGAAATTTTCCCAGGATGCCTTTTGTTTTAAAGGCGGGAGACGTGAACCTGATCTGATCCAATCTGATTTCAGTCTACTCGAAAGACTATCGTGCAGACATAAGGTTTCTTTTCTGCAGCAAAGTAAAAGAGGCATGAGATGTTGGCGAAAAGGTGAGAAAGAACGAGAAAGTGGACCAGGAAATGAAGCTGCAATCTGCTACGACAAATATTCGCCGTTGGCGATCGGTAGTATCTTTATTGGATTTGATAATTTTCCACTTTTAGAGAAAAAATAATTACGAAGTAAATCAAATTAAAATCGATAGAAATATGGAATAAATTAACTCGCAGCATTCTTAATTTTTGTTCGAGAAAAAAATAATATCGCTATATGCTTATATTCGCGCAATACATTGAAACATCACACTGAAAATATGTCAAAAGACAATAACTGTTCTTTTCCGATAAAGGTATAATTATCGTGTTCTTTTAATATTCATCATTTTGCTAATTTGCTGATTTCGTTCAATTATACAGTGAATTAAATTTGACCACTCAGCGATTTCTTGATTATCATATTTCCCATTTAATATTCCTTACTTCAGTAATATTCCCGATTCAGACTCGTAAAATTTAGATAGAAATTTGTCAAATGGATGTTGATTTTAAAGATTGTTCTTCATTTAATTTCATCCTCATTTTGGCTAACCAGTATTTCTTATTGCCCATAATGAAATCGTAAAACTCGGCTCTTTCAGCTGACGACAGAAAACTCGGTTTTCTCGAATACTCGATATTCTGTTTTTGTCATTAATCATATGTCGCATTAGACAAAAAGACATTGAAGTGAAGAATTACATTCTTGTTATCAAAGAAAAGAATGTAACTACGAATTACATTCACGGAATGTTTCTGTCGGAAATGCAATTTTTAAGAATAAATTAATTTAGCTTGTGTGTGTGTCCTATTGATAATCAAAATCTGATTGCTTATTTTTACCACTCAAGGAAATCATAATTTTACCACTTAGAAATTGATCAATTGAATTTATTTATAACGAGGGAAAAAAGTTTAACAGAGGGAAAAAATACTGCGCGTGAGATATGCCTCTATTTCTCATCCTTTTACGAATCTTACATATTCTTAGAGTCTCGAAAGTTTTATATGTCTCGATTATAGCGAGCATAATGTTAGCGGGGCTATCTTAACTCGTTGCGGTCTTTTGTGGGGAATACCCAATATATCATGACGATTCTACTCAAGCGCGTCTTTACGAGCCTCGCCAAGGAATTTATGACTCCAAGATAGAATTGGATCGGGCGGTAAGCGTCTGTTGAATACCGATTACGCATTGCGTTACTTGCACACATTGTGAAGCTTGCTCAATTTGCGGAAAGAAATATTTTCTTTCAAAAGATGTAAGTCATGGCATTTTTGACGATTTTGCTTGTATTATCATAACTTTTTTTACGACAAAAAAATAAAGACCAGTATTTGTTGTATAATTTCCTTACAGAAATCTAATGCTATTTTAATATTGGTAAATGTAATACTGAAAGATAGTAATTAATTATTTTAAGTATTAAAAGCACGGTGCTTTCAGTGGCTCCAAACACAGTGGCTGCCAAAAGTTTTTGAATAACATATGATTTTATGATAACTTTATTATCAATTTTTTTCAATTTATATTAATACAATTTTTGTTACATTAAACTTAAAAGAACATAATATTTTAAATACTAGAATATATTAAATTAAGTATACTTGTATACTTGATTTTTATTTGTAAAGATTCTTTACTTGAGCAATACGATAAAATTACATTGGCCGTAAACTTTTGGTACTATCAGTAATATTACTGTTTTTCAATAATAAATTGATCAGTATTAGATGTAACAGTCTGTTCTTATTTTAAAATCATTTTAATCTCTTTAATCTCTTATGATAATTTATCTCTACTAATTTATGACATTTTAAAACTTAAAACGGTCTTAAATATGAGAATCTACTATGAATAGCAACCTATGACATATAAGTTTCTATTTGATTATAGACATTCGGCAAAATAACTGTCGGAAAAGTAGACATTAAAATTTCATAAGATGTCACAAAAACCTTCGATATGTCTTCTGAACGCGACGAGATCCGCACGAGATTTCTCGGTGCGCGATAAATAAAGCTCGCGTTAAATTCACGGGAAGCATTAACGAAATATTCGGAATTATCAAACCCCGGCTTCGGTCCGGTTGGGTATGAATCTTGGATATCGCCACGGTCCACCGGGACAATATTATCGAGTAGTTAAATTCAGCGGTACAATATATTTCGAGCCAGCCAACGGCTATTAAGTTCGCTCGAGCGCAGTGCCGCGGGGCGAATTAATTAATAAAACCCGTTGTTCATTAACTAATTGACCATCGGGCAAAGAGCTTCGCTGAGAGATTTCGTTTCTGATGCGACACATTACATTGACCCCCAACGCACGAGCGTGATTTAATAATTGCAGCATGCACATATCACATCACGTGTACCAAGTGCTTACACTTGATGACGGTAAAACTATTAAGCCTAATTTATTTTTTTTTTATATGCCTTAAAAGACATATCGGTAGTCACATGTAAAGGCAACAGAGTTAAAGGCTTACTCTAAAGGACGGATTTATAATAGCTTGAATTTAGTAAGAAATACATATGTATGTAATGTTTCGTATATTTATATATTTATATAAAATGCAAAAAAAGTGATTTGTAACGTAAATAAAAAATCGGGATGTGAATTTGTAGCGAAATAAATAAATCCATAAATAGCAGCTAAATTATACGAACAAGTCGTACGATGTAAAGTGTATATTATATGCACTATTCTGTAGCAGATATAAAAATTTTAGAATTAATAAATTAATAAATTACATCTCTCACATTATATTTTGTGCCAAATGTTTAGTGTATCTTGTCTACTATATTTATAAGTATTTATAAATATATTTTCATATATTTGTATATTCTTTAATAAATTTGTTGGAAATGTTGTTTTCTTGTTAACAAAATTTTAATGCGGCATTATTTGTCAGATTCAATGCTCTAAGCATGGTACTTGTTTGTTTACAATAGTGCGTGCACGTCACGCGCATTATTTTGAGCACGAGAATTTCACAGGAATTGCCAATACGCCAAGCCGTTTTGCGTCATCACGGAAGAACATTTATACAGTTGTAAGTGGAAAGCCCGCTAACGATCTACAAACTAATATGTGTAATAGCACCGTACTGGTATCGGGGCCAGTTGTCGGGACCGTTTCCGCTTTTCAAACATGTTCTCAAACGCAACGGAACTATCCAATAACATTTACACTCTGCTCACGTGATTGCTCAAGATTTCCAAACTTTACTAAATACCACCACGAGGTAAAGCCTTCGTTTCCACAGAAGCGACTTTAAAGCTCACCATTAAATGCATTTGACCCCGTTTGTCAAATTTCACTTGTGAATATTTAATGTACGTTATTTTGAAGGATGGATTCAGCTTAATGTAATAGCGCTTGAATTTATTAAGAAATAAGCATATTTATATATACTTGCGTATTTATGTATTCGTATAAAACGCAAAATGCAAATTGATTTGTGTGGTGTAAAGCAAAAATCAAAATGTAAATTCGCATAACCTAGTGAAATAAATAAATTCACAAAAGGGCAATGTTTAATTCGTCGTTTATTCGCATCGACGGTTAATATATATATATATATATATCGCGTTCGAACGAACTCGGAAAATTATTAATAGTGATAATCCGGGGTGTGCGTGCACGTCGCCAGATGGTGAGTTTTAATAAGTCAAATTAAATTGGATTAAGAGGAGCCATCCGCACGATACGGGACCGAGGATTTTGAATATTATATCAAGAATTTTCTGCAGGTTCCTGTGTAGGAGCAGCCGTGTAGTAATTTGGCTACATCAGCCGGAATGGAGCGAAACGATCTTGCGAAGGAAAGATTGTTTCTTTCACAATTGTTACAGCGTGTCTAACACGCTTCTAATTAATATGTCATCTTTACATAAACTTTATATTTCCAAACAGAAATTATTTTAATGCAATCTTGATAATGTCTAATTTTTTAAAAAGCCTTATTTTAATATTAATTAACCTTCCATCTGCAATCTGAGTCTTTTTAACAAAATTTTACTTTTAAATTTCATTTTCATATTCATTCTTCAATTTTTTTAACAAGGTTTTAACATTAGAGTTAAAAATTATTCTATAATTTCTATATGTAATAGCGAGATGTTGAAAGGTAAACTTTGATTTTTTTTTAAAGTCCAGAACAATAAAAAATCTGAGCTAAACAAAAAGCTTGAGCTAAAAAGACCCAGATTGCAAATGAAAGGAGCAAAAATACGATTGCAGATAGAAAATTAAGCTTATTTTTTAAAAAATCGAATGATTTTTTGATATTTGAAAAATAATCAAAATTAATTGACACGATATAATAGATAATATCGATAAACGCAACAAAGCGAGTATATCAAAATTGTTTTCAACGATACGATTATTCACTGATTTCTTTACATAATCGAAAAAAAAAAATGAAAAGAAAATTCCTTATAATATTGGAAGTATTTGCTTGATTTACTGTTCACTTGTGTACATATTCCATATATTTCCGAATGAGCGCGACCCGTAAATATTTTCGAATATAAATCATAAATGCAGTATTAATTAATTGCGCGAGATTAGGTTGTTCGAGATAAAATGGGTTGACAGTAACATGTGATAATATGCATTCCCTTATTTATTATTAATAATCGTATTTTGGAGGCACGAAACTCGAGTGAAAATAGAATACAATGACACATGAGCACGTTGCTACGTGTGCGTTGCACTTTCAGAAACAGACGTGTAAAACGCGCAAACCCATCGTACACATTGTAACGCGTTTACGCGGGCAGGTACAAAATTCTGAAAGCATAAATTAATTTCCCCCTATTCCTCCATTATCGGCGGGAATCCGCGAGTGGGAGCATAATTTCGCAATTAATGTTTACTTTTTTTTTATCTCTAATTATATTATGATTTTGTTTCGGTCACGCATCGCAAATATTCACACTCTGATAAACCTGTGATATGTGCAACGTATCAATTTTGTAAAAATTAGCTTGTCCGGTTAGTCGAAAGTGGTCGAAATTGGAAAAAAAAAGAAAGGAGACTCGGCAATTGGCGTGTTTTCGTTAATTGAATTTTCAGCCGCTTCATTATCAGTGCCGGTTGCTCGCCCGTTGATATTTTTCCAATCGCGCTCGTTCGCTCGTGCTCGCGTTTTTCTTCGTTTTATTTTATTTTTTTTTATTTTTTTTTTCACTGTAAACGAACGCGCGCGCGCAGTCAGTAATTAAAACATAGAAAGTGGATACGAGTGGAGAATCGCAAGAGGCCCCTGTGGTCAATGAAATAAAGATATAAGAGAAAAAAATGTTTGATGCCTCTGCATTAACTGTTCGCTGCATTTAAGTATTTTGGATTGATTGTTTTTTCAAACGTGGAATAATCGAAATATTTTTCTGAATTTTTAAAACAGAATTTGCCTTTCAAATCGAATTTTAATTTAATCATTAATATATTCTCAGGCCTTTTAAAATTAAAATGTCAATTGTAACATTTGATAAAAATGTCTGTCATTTGATAAATCTGTGCCTTCGAGTTTCCTTCAATTAATTTTTTCAGTTGGACGTTAATTTGGTTTTATTATACGTTGAATTGTTGCGATGATGTAGTTTAATAATGCTTATTAATAAACTACATTTTACATGAAATCAAACTAAAATCGTGAACAATTGCGTAACAATTGCTCGATGCATATGAGCAAAAGAAATTTCATCGTAAGGGGAAATACACGTTTTCCCGAATTGAGCAATCACCGTAATGTGCGTTACACCATAGACATTGCAAATACGATGTTAACGCAATGTTGTGTTACGCCGGAGTGGTGCGAGTCTTCCAGCGAAAGCGACGAGAATCTTGCGAACTTACTTTTGCATAACGTAACTCGATGTTAATAATTTCTTTTATTTCATCAAGTTTTTATTAAAAAATCGCATTTTAAGAGTTGGATATTTATGTTGAGTATCGTCCATGATATGCGAAGTGACACGCTTATGATCAGGTAGAATATAAAATCATAATAAGACCGAGGTGATATCAAGTCGAAGACATTTTAGGAAAAATTTCATTCGAGGCTCTTTATTCTTTAACTAAAAAAAAAAAAATCACTGTTATATGAAGAATTTGTCACAAAATCATCGTTAAAAATGTATCAAAATAATATTATTATGATTTTTCTTAAAACAACTTCAACTTAATATCATCTTGACTTTATTACGATTTTGTATTGTAATGGGAATGTGAATTCGCTCGAGGCACGAACAAGAAGAGGTTTCGAGGGTGGTTCACGACCGACGCTAGTTTCGATCGTAATCGCGCAACGATACGCCACGGTTGTCCGACCATATCAATCACATCAGAAGCGGCCCAGTCGATTCCGCGCGTTACCACAATAGTGTTTCCACGGGATTATTGCCACGTTACATCGGTGTGTGCGAACAACACCCAACGCATTTTGACGATACACTTTATCGCGGCTTGCATGCCGCACTGTAATCCCGCATCCTTCCCAGTCTTGGGTTTCTCTTTCGCATCGAATAAATAAGTAAACCGCCATAGAGTTGATTTGACGTCGCATGTGTTATTTTCGCAATATGTTTCTTTAGAATATTGCGGCTTTCCGATGATTTCCCTATAGACTCTCTCTGTCTTGATCCTATTGTTAAATTATTAATGACTTTATGCCATCTCTTCAATTATTATATTATTTTTATCAATTTTAGAATTTCTATACAGAAATAATAGAGGAAGATTTTTATTAAAAAGAAAAGGGTAAAAACATTTTCATAAAAGAAAGGGTGAAAGATCTCAGTTGAAAAATTCCAAAACTTCGGGGGCAAAGCCCCCGTCCATTTTAAATTCTTTACGATGCGAAATAACTTATAACAACGTCGTGGATAAAACACTTCTTTCACCATCCCCTTCTTATTCGATCGTTGGAATTATTGACGAGCCGCGGATTATATCGAAAGTACGAAAAGGGGCGAAGACGCTAAGGAAAAAGAACGCGTATCCGCGGGCGGGAGAGGAGGCGAAAAAAGGCGCGCCCTTAAAAAATAAACGAACAAAGACGAGGAGAAAAGGAGGAATAAAGCGAGGAAGAGAGGCACACGCGCGCGCCGATAGAAATGGCGACTGCTTGATACACCGTGCACATCGGATAAATTTTCAATCGGACAAATTCTGAAAGGGTCGCTACTACACCCCCGCTACTGCCCTCTTCTTCCGTTCCTTTACCCACCTCTTCGAGTCCCCGCACACGACCGAGTAAGTTTAAAAATCGATGCAGTCTCGAGGAACTTTCTTCGTCTTCTCTCTCTCTCTCTCTCTCTCTCGCACTTTCTCTTCCCTCCTTCTCGATTTCGCAGTGAAACTATCCTTCCCTTCCTTTATCGAGTCTCCTTTTCTCCGTCTCGTGAATAGGAAAAAGAACGTATACACACTGGCCAGCGATGGGCGATATAAACTACACTACGATAAAACGTACCCTCTCCCCGCTTCGATACGATTTTTGGTGGACACGATTGGTATTCGAATGCATATAAAGCTGTCTTGTTTTTATTTTTATCAAACGTTATTATTTTAGTATTTTAATTTTTATTGCCTGAAGCTTAACTCACGTAGCGCGTATTAAAAATAAATAATTAATTTATGTGGCTCCAATAACGTTTGCTATGCAAATTAATTATTTGTTCCGTGAAGCTACCTTTACTATATAAACCGCTATAGATCGAGAGAGCGCGCGTATTATTTTTACGGTTCGTTGCCTTGCGGCCTGGATCTGTATTTTTAATGCTTTCTGGGTACCTTTGGGGGATTTTCCAGTTTGATACATCGCATATGCGCCACCGAGATCACGAGCCGCAGAATTGCAAATCGAAAATACGTATCCATTTTTTTCTCCGAACCTTGCTTCGCTCCGGCCTGGTACGTTTCGACTGCGTGTGTGTGTGTGCGTCCGTGTGCGTGTGTATGTGTGTGTGTGTGTGTGTGCGCGCTAAGACGAAGCTCCCGAGGTATTGGATGTGGTTCGGGGTGCCGAAATTCCGAATGCGGGCCACGTAGACGCTAAAACGCCCCCATGATTCAATTCGCATCAGCCATCCTCCCTCGCCCACCCCCTCGTCGACCTCTCCTTTCATTTCCCCTTTCATACCCCCGATCGTTTCCCCGCAACCTCCTCTCTTGTGCACATCTCCGCGAAAGCTCGCGAGTTTCATCCTGGCGCGAAGACATTCTCGAGCGTGTCAACCCGTGCACTACTTACCACGATTGTCTGCTCTCACCCTGCTACGGGATATTCTCCTTTTGCCCCTCGCGGTAGAAATTTTCCTTTTACGGTCCTTCGCGGGGATGCAATTCCTATTTTAGGAGCGCCGATCGAATACATTTAGGCGCTGTGCCGAGTCGAAGCTGAGCGGGCCGAAGAGGGCGAAGAAGACTTCACTTCAACCCTCGAGGATCGATATGCGGCAGCTCGGACTCGTAAACTATCGCGTATCTACACAGACGCGCGGCCCTGACACTTTGAAGCCACTTGAAGAAAAGAGGCTTGGAGACGATGGTGCACACGTGGACGACGGATATGAAGTGACTTAGAAAATAAGTTGGTTAAAAAAAAACTAAAATTGTTTTTCTTTATAGATTCAATTTTATCTCCGAGCTGACATATTGAAGCACTGTTAAATAATTTTCAAATTTGATTTATAATCAAATTAGACTTAATGCAAGTTATTTTTTATTATTTTTATAGGTCGCCACACACACACTGTTCTCACTTAATATATTAATTTAATTAAAATAATGAAATTAAATAAATTAACTTAAGAAAATGTAACTGATGTGTTGAAACTAATCACAGAAATGAATTTAGGTAATTATATATTTTGATACATGGAAATTAAAAATGTTATTTAATTCGAGGAATTGGGTTACCATTGCTCTTTGGATATTTAATAGTACAATTGAACAAAACTCTAATTTTATTAAGGTAAAACGCATACCTCATATGATGAGTAATATTTCATTATCTATTTGAAGCTTAATTCGCAAAAAGCTTTTTATTTTTAGCAGCTTATAGTTCGAATGTTATTAATAATTCTGGTTAAATCATTTGCAAATATCAATATTTCACTTCATGTTCCATTCATTTATTAATCCATATAATTATTTTTTAATATATTATCTTTTTGTCTTATAATATATGTATTTTAAATATTATACTGTTTTAGATTAATATTTAATATAAATGTTTTTAATATGTAATGTTTCTAAAATTTAATTAATTGCTACTTTTTAAAATTAGAAACGTTGAGTTCGTTCGTGTTACATATTTAATATATTACGACACAGGATACTAGTAGAGTAATTAAATTCTAAATATTCGCAATGCATTAAATAAATAAAAAAAAATAGTACTTCATACCAGTGACAGACACAGTTAGTTAATTAATTGGGAAAACGATCAATTTGATAATTAATGAATTGAAACTCGATTGAATCGATGACGATGAAGTTACATGGAGATGCGACGTACGTTAATTCTATATGGAAATTGGACGTAATTAAACAAACTAATATATGGGCCATTAAAATTGGCAGAATTGTAATGTTATTCATTATATAAATGAATTATATTTGGACATTGATGAAAAAAATTCTGTTGGATATATTCATTGCTTGCCTAAACATCGTATTTCATTAATACAAGGAAATTTCTCATTTTCAGTTAATGGATGTGATAAATGTAATATAATGTACGCGAGTGAGATTTCTATTTGCGTGGGAATAATCAGAGACTCGAATCATACATACAGGATGAATGTTACATTCAGGAACATAATATTTGGTTTGAAAAATTTTATGATAAACGACACGCTGTGTAGCAAAGAAACGAATGGATTAGCTTCCATTTTCGCGCGCGAACGCCGTGCATGGTGAAAAAAAAGGGAAGTAACATACGCGTACGGAATACACGTGCCAGTCAGGTATATATATATGGAACTCATCGTTCCCAAGCTATTTCGTAAGTCCGCCCAATCGTAGAACTATTTTGTTGTACGTGGCCGGGTTCGGAATGAAATTTTCCTTACTTTCTGGTGCTTGTCAAAATATCCGAAATTGTTAAGATGAGGTTTACACTGAGTCGATGATGATATTTACAAAAAAAAAAGAATTCTTCCTACGTTATGTAAAACAATTTTGTCGAAATTTTGTCATTAATATTTTCTTTGGACATTTCAACATAAAAAATTTTTATATTTCAATATTTTTTTAAATGTGTACGTTGATATTAATCCGAAAACCTCGAGCATGGTACACAGAATTCATCGGTCGAAATTGTTAGAGAATTGCGAGTAGATCACCCCGTATCGGAATTGTAACACCAGACGGTCTGTGTTATTTTGTGGTCGCAACGTAAATATTTTTTTGTGGAATTCGAGGTAGCAAAACATATTTCGGAAAAAAAAGAGCTCTGTGCGAAATTTATTCGGCAGCATTGCAAATCTGAAGTGTTTTCTTTATGTAAACGTCGCAACGATGGATGAAATAGCTTGAGATACCTCTTTAGTATCGAGAGCGCTACCAGATAATGTAGTTATTAACTCTAGAATACTATCGTATGTAAATTTTACGTGCAAGTGAGCGAGGTCGTTGAGCGTTAATCTAAATAGTGTCGTTAATATAATGTCTGTTGTGAGTCAATAATGTCATCAAAATTATATCATGAAAGACACAAATAAAATCTTTGGTCATAGAATGAAGTGATACTTATGATAAAATTATAGCAAAGCAATGAGAAATATATATAATACGTTATTTTACGCAACACGTAAGCTAAGATTCAATTTATTTTTTTGTAAAATAAATAATAGAATAACATTATTAATTATTATTCTTCTTAAATAAGCAATAATTGAAAGTAAATAAGTATATATATCAAATATGAATAATGTATAATTACTATTTCTCTTAATTAGGCAATAAGTATAAGTTACAAAAGAATACATATTATATGCTAGTAATAATTATTTATTTGCAGTATTGTAAAAATTATTCATCACAAGTATCAAATTTATTCAAATTATACTTTGATTCCTAATAGTGAGCTTGATATTTGAATCAAGATTATTAAATCAAAACAATTTCAATTTGCTTATTACAAATCATTTAAATAACCCTATTTTCGTTAGAAGCGAATATTATTGCTTACGTATTTTTATAAGTATTTTTTAAATTTATATATATCTAATTTTGCAAACCGTGTGCTAAAATCTTTTTCAATTTAAAAATACAATCATGAATAGAATCAGAATGGTAAAGAAATATATATTAAATTAACAAGTAATTTAATAATTCTTGATCCTCATAAGTAGCTCTTAAAAGGATATTAATTTTCCACATTTTTCAAAAATCTAGAGTAGTAAAAAAACTTGGGATAGACAAGTAAAGGTCCAGATTGTAGATGGAAGGAATTCAGAGAACAAAATATAATTGCAGACGAAGGGTTAAAAGTATGAAGCGTATGAAAATTTTATATTAATTAGTCAAGTCTATTTCTTTGTGCGTAAAAACGTATTCTCTAAATTCTTTGGAGTAAAATTTCACTCTAAAGAATAAAAAATTGAGTTAATCTTGAAATCAAGTGGCTCAATCTTTAAGAGTCAGATTTCACTCTTCAAAATGAGATTCATTCTACAAGTTTTAGAGAGTATCAATTAGAGAGTATCAATACTGTATCACTCAATATCGATAGAGTTTTAGGATTAATAAGCAAATGAATGTTGATAGGTACAATATCAAACTCGCGAATGTGCTAGCATAGGTTACTTTGCAACAGGCAGCTTTAGGTAGGAATTTACAGAGTCGCGATGGGGCGAAAACGAGGGTAGACGGCGATGACGACGAAGCAGGCTGAGGTCAAAGATGATACGAATTGATTCGTAGGGAGACGAATGAAAGCTCGTCGAGGTCTCATGAAAGGGATGAAACGCAAACTTTTCAACGACCCGATGTGAAGGGCGCGATTTCTTCTCCATCAGACTTTTTCCTCCTTCTTCTCTTCCTTTACGGCCGTTCCAACCCTTTTGCGTGAACGACGCTTCCAGATAGACTTTCTGAAAAGGGCAACGGTATTTTCTGACTTTCCTCCGTAGCAGCGCTACCTGCATATTAAAATCTCGTTAACGCCGTCGCTCAAAATTATCTTACGCCTTTCTTTTTTCTTCTCGCTGACTTTAATGCGTAGCCGCCGGGTGAAGCTGTAATCGATGCCAAAAAAGAAAAACACTTTTCTTTTTAGTACTTTAGTAAATGCGCGAAATTGGAATATGAGTTTATACAGACAAATTGGTGTAATTACATTTGGAAAAAATTACAATTATTCTTTTTTAAACAATCGTTATGAAGCAATTAAACGTCACAGAATAACTAATCCCATCGATGATAAATGCGTTTCCCAATAGTGATATTTAAAACATCACGCGTATAAAAATCTGGATTTATTTTTCGTTAACCTGGAAATAGTTATCTAGTTTTTATTTTGTATAAATATCAACTGGAATATTTTAACACCTCAGTTAAGTCTATTATTGAAATATCTATTATTAAGTAGACATATATTGTTATATATTACTGATTCTGCAATTTATTGGTATTTGAGATCATCACATTACGTATGTAGATTTATTTAATATTTTTTTAAAAAGTATGAAAAATAGGTATGAATTCTCGATCAGTAACAAAACTACTGTGATTTAATTTTATTTGCTGTTAGTAAAAATCATCCCAAGTGACTATTCTCGAGTTAAAGACGTGTATACTGCGATGGTATTTCATAGAATTGTTAACGAGAGATACATGAAACGCGCGCATCTCAATCTAAAAAAATCGGACTCTATATGATCAGTTCCACCCGATGTGTCTACTCGCTGTTTATAGGTAATTATAAGATGAATTTAACAGGTAAGGTAGGTTTAATGCTTAGGTTATTCAGTCTATTATTATCAATAAAGCAAAATGCAAAATGAAATAGTAATGATGTAATATTTCGTAGGTAATTGTTTTTTATAATCAAGAGATGGTTATTAATTTTCGCGCTTAGTATTGTAGCTCGTTATTCTTTATATCATTATATTTCATGTATATTTTCATTATAATGTTTATCATTAAAGAGAGTAAATTCTTTGTAAGGTAGAATCATATGACCAACTGATTGTGAGTCATACGAGTGTAAACACATCAATTATAACTTTTTCTTTGATACTTTTGTTATTCCAGACCATGGATTTTAATTCATTGTGAAAATAAGTAGATAAGGCAATTGTTCAGAAAATAGTTTTTTGTGTAGTATAATGTGTGAATTTATATCAATAAACATATCAATATGTTAATAAATTTATAATGTGTGAATTTATATCAATAAACGTATCAATATATTAATAAATTTATAATCTTATAAAAGTAATACATTGTGGATCATTTAATTTTCCATTTCTGTAACTTTTTTTTGTAAAAAAAGGGAATCATATACTTAGATTATATTGGATACATATAACTGAAATTGTTTTTTTTTTCAAATCTTCACTGCATCCATGTGAATATTTGAATATTTGCTTTTATATTTCAGAAAAGTGCTTCCTTTTTTATTTAACCATTAGTTTTCAATTTTGGACTCAGCAAAAAATTAGAAAAATTCGCAAAGCTTAAAGATAAGCCATGTATTATAGTTTTAT
Source organism: Acromyrmex echinatior (assembly GCF_000204515.1). The sequence continues at coordinate 453,822 of NW_011627526.1, read as the reverse complement.
CAAAACTGCAGACGCAGAGATATTTTACTCGAATTTTCTTCTTCTATCGTTATACTCTGTATATGTAGGTATAAACGGTAAACATATTATGCGAGATAATAGAACAAATAATGTACTACTAATAATGTTACGTGTCGTAGGGCTTGTTAATTGATAAGGACGGCTAATCAAAATTAATGCGGTCATCGTTAACGACGACGATGTCGAACTTTCTCCAAGGTCCATTCGTCTCTTTCACAAGGATCAGACTCAGCTAGATTCAGGAAACCTCTGGCGAAACCCGACGGTCCTACCGCGAGAATATCCGGACGTTTGTCAAACGTTTTCTTGCCGCGACTTGTCGGAATCGGCCCCGACAAATTGGCTAGTGAGGCAAAAAGCGATACCGAGCTTTCGGCGTGTCTGTATATGTCGCACGTTGGTCGCCTGTTACGGAGAGCGAATCCCTTTCGTCGCTTTTTGCATGGGCCTGGCAAACTCGCGCGGCAGTTCGCAAGATTTCTCTATTACGCGTAATGAAACGACGCGGTTACGTCTGAAAACACGACAGTGGGATGGTTAAACGAGATAATTCATAGCGGCCTTGGAGAATGGACGAGTTCTGGCTGTTTTGATACGAAATAGCGGAAAGCTTGCCGAGAAATTAAACGCAATTACAGTCGCGATTATGATCCCTTATAATGCGGTCGCAAATATTTTGGCAGCTTGATTTTCGAAAGGATATCACAGTAAAAGGAGACTGTTTTAGAAATTTAATTTACACAAATATTACTTGGATAAAAATTATTCTTAAAAATTTTAACAGATATATGAATAAATAATTAAACAACAATTTAATAAGTAAAATTTAATATAAAATAAAATAATATAAATAATTACGTAAGATTTAAAATTATATAATAAATATATTATATTTAATAAGTAATTTATTTTATCTGTAATTTTTTATATATAATTTATTAATATATGTTTATATAAATATATAAAAAAAAAGACAAGAATAGTAAGATAGTCGTAAATGCATTCCACGTATTGTTATATTCTTTAATATGTGTTTGTAAGAATTGAGATAATAGTAAACTCAACTACAAAGGCATTTGATTATAAAAAGATGTGTTTGATTGTGATTATGAAAAATAGTTGAGCTTTCTTGATTGTCAACTATCAATCGGCGGTCATCGTAAGGGTAGGAGTCAAACTGAGAAAGTAGGACGATCTTATGAAAGCGAAGGGAACTATGCTCATAAAAGTCGACTCCGAACTTTACATCCAGGATCGACTCGAGTTCGGTTTGACACATCACAGGAAAGTTATAATTCGGCTTCAATTTGGCACATTTGGCTGAAGAAGTTCAGAGTCTCGCTCCTTGGAACGCGCCGTGAAACTTTATATTCACGGTCGATATGGATAAAATATACGCGTTTACTGACGATGTTTGAATTAATAATTTTCGTCACCGGGTAAGCGATCGACTTTCAACCAAGTATCGGAAAAGTTTACTGGTTCTTTTCTGTATCGCGTGAGATCGCTATTTATTTATATCAAAATATATGCATCACTTCATCGTTCGAGGATAAATCACCGCACATTATAACTCCTTTTTCTTTCCAAGATTTTATTAATCGGAAAGCTTGCATACATCATCCCTCCCTTATGTATAAAATCCATCACGGAGAATCTCTTCCGACTAGTTCCTAGTTGGGTAATTGTTGGGTAATACTTTAAGTGTCAAGGGTAGAACGTTTTACCAACGGCTTATTCCCGGCCGCTTCATTTATTATGGCCCCAAATTTATCACGGTTGCGAATTTGTCGCTGTGGCGAAATTTCGTGGACGTGGGTTGAGTCCACGCGTTTCTGCCGATGGCTCGCCATGCGAATAGTGCCCACCTGCTTCGTAGGAGAGAGAGAAGAGGTCATGTGTGTATGTCGCGGCGTACGTGCGGCGACTGTAAACGCGGACGAGGCTTAATAATGGTGGAAACTTGCGGCCTAACATTCCAACGTGACCGCTGGCATACGCGGTTAGCACACCTGAGGGATTTTGAGTTATGACCGGAAACGACGTCGGCAACGGCGGTCAGGGCAGACGCAGAGGGTGACACAGGTGAACGAAGGGTCGTAGGGTGCGACGCGAGGGACTTGGAGGGACTAGGTGAACGGGATGGCGGGGACGCGCTTTGGGATTGCGGACGAAAGCGAGCAGGTCGAGGACGTAACACGGTGACGCGCAAGTCCGCGTTGCCTGGCATTAATTATTTCATATCCAGAACTCAATTTCCCGTCTGGCTAAAACAGAGTCAATTCTATCCTTCGTCGGCTCCAGTGGATCAGAAAGCGATATTAATATCGAAATGTATATGATGAGCCATCTAAAGTAATCCTTGAGTTTTAAAAGAGAAAGCGGAAACGTGAATTATTTTATGTGAACTGGATGTTTCTAATACGTGTTATATATACTATATATATTATAAACACACCGTCAGGAATTTAATCCTTTGGAATTAACGCTAAAATCTGTAAGTTATTAATACGATTATTAACACTAATTTAGTTAATATAGCCTCATTTAATATATGTCGATTAAAAGACACTAATAAGTTTCAGGAATTATAATAATACAACATGCTTAAAAAAATAAATACTAAAAGTTCATTTTAATAAGATATAGTTCAATTTTTTTGCGGATGTAATATAAAGAAAATAGAAGAAATGATTTGACATTTTTGTTTAAAATGACAATTTTTATAATATATTATGAATTTTTATAATGTATTATGAAATATTTATGAATATATTATGAATTTATAATATATTATATCCTGGTAACATGAGTTTTCACATCCTCAGTAACACTATTTATTGGCACAATATTGACCTAATACATTCCTAATGCAATTAGCCCAATATATACCTAATGCAATGTCAACTATGTATTGTCAATAAATTACTACTAGGGATGTAGTTTATAATGTGATAAACGAAAGATGTTACAAACACAAGGCTCAATAATGGATAATTTTTGAGCTATAATATATCAAAGGTATAAAATTTGTGCTCACAGAGCACCTTTGATACATTATAGTTCGAAAACTGTTCATTATTGAATTTGATGTATATGACATCTTTTGTTCACCACATTATATTAAACTACATATATGTGAAAACTAATTCATTTCACCAGAACAATTTTTCATATAATTATGATCTTTTAGTTACCAAATGGTGATGCTACATTTTGTAAAATACGTAATACGAGACGTATTAGCTGGCAACGCGAATTAACGAGCATCCTATAATCGAGAGGATCCCGTAAAAGTACGATTAGGTACGGCAAACCATTATTCTCTGATGTCGCGAGAAGACCGTCGTGTATCTGTAATCCGCTGTGCTCGTCGACAAAATTGAAATCTAGAAGCAGTGCTGGGCGTCGAGCTAATTACGTCTGCCACCGTCGATGTATCGGCTGCCATCGGCGAATATTGCAGCTCGGTGCTATCCGCGGCAGTCGACGACAATTATTGGCTTGATTGTAAGTATCTTCGTGCTGTAATTGGACTGTCAGTGAAGTACTTGCACACAGTCAATTATCGCGAAAAAGACACGATTGGGCCGTCGCTTCGAGCTTCACGTTCGCGTGTAACTTACGGCAACAAGTGGAACTTATAAAGTACGACTATGTCAACGTTCCATTTCATTTCGAGTTACTAGAAAATGGAAGTTAAATCGAAAAACTATATACAATTTTTCTCCTCTTACATCTGTTACTTTATTAATTTGAGCGTTTACGATTTAAAATCGATTTACGTAATGTATAAGAATGTACAAATGAGATTTTATTTTTAAATAAAGCAATATGAGTATACAAGGTAACGGTTTTAAGAAATGCATTTTTCTGATACGAACAATAACTGCGAATTTCATTATCAGCTGTATCGCTGAACTACGGTGTACTTCATCATACACCGTCCCGCACTTCAAAAGTTCTCCTGCTAAAAGCTAGCGCCGTTCTTTTACGGCAGGTCATTAATGATTAATTGCCTTTCAACGTACGGCAGCCACGATCAATCGATCGCGATCGACAGCAGCTCTTTCCTGTTTCTCTCTTTCTCTCTATCTCTATCTTTCTTCCTCTCTTTCTCTCTCTCTCTCTCTCTCTCTCTCTCTCTCTCTCTCTCTCTCTCTCTCTCTCTTCGACCATCCACTCCTCGACGCTCAACTCGCATTTACCACTGATGGTTTTGCACGCAATTTGGAGTCACGCCAGGATGTGGTTTCCCACGACCATCGTGGGAGGAGGATACCGTGGGAGGTGTACCGAGCGGAGCCGGATTGTGAGATGGAACAGAAGATAGGCAGTCCGATCGGCTTCTGGACGCGCGGATGCAGCGTATTTGAGCGGATTGCCAAGTAGCTGCCGTGCCGCATTCCACAGAATCCGATGGTCCGCCATTAAGTTTTCGTTCAATTGCAGATTAAGGTTTACTTCTGACGCATTTTTGAATAATCTGCTGAGTTTGTGAATTTCAATTTTATCCGTTCTCCTTAATTCAAGCAATTCTATTCATATTTTAAATATCATTATTAAGTATATATTAGGTCTTATTTAAAAAGCCAATTATATAAAGAATGATTTTGCAGAAGCACCTAAAAATTTAGCTGGATGCAAATCTAAAAATAATTTTGTTGGGCTGTTAAAATTATTATTATATATAGGATGCTAAAACATACATAATATGCTGTAAAGAATTTTGACACATATCCAGCTTGAACATCTTATGTCTAACTATTTGAAGATCCAATAAAGTTAACTAATTTGTATTTAACTGACATACTCGTATACACATAGACCAAATATTCTGTTCATAGCTTGAAACCGGAAGATGGCAATTTAACAGGATCCATGTGTCTCTTTCTTTCTTAAGAGAGAGGAATGCTCTTTGTCGCTCTTGACAGTTGCAGGTATAAGATAGAATGAAATAGTACGAATGTTCAACGGCTACTAGTTTTATCTCCCACCACTGAAAAGCATGCTTGGTCTGTGTATGTTATTGATTTTTAGACACTTTAGCTAAACTCTTCTCTCCTCGCTAGTTTGTTCTTATTTCAAGACCATCTCTCTTAAGTAATATTTTAAGATTATTAAAATAATCTTAATAAGATTATTAAATTAATATCATAACATAATATTGACTGAAATTTATATCCAGAAAAATACTTTATCTTATTTTTTCATGAAAAAAAAAGTAAACTAAAACGATGAGGTAACACACATACACACATAGACGTAGTAAAAGAAAATAAAATTTCTCATGGATTGCGAACGTGCTTTTCTGAGAACATACGAGAATTTATTTACTTCGAAATGCTATCTAGAATATCATGTGAGGAACTCATGAAGCGACTTCCTGGCTCCAGGAAGGATTTAAACAAGAGCTTCTCACTCATGGTGGTGCTTCACTCATGGTGAGCGTCCGCAAACCATTCACGGGATCTCTCGCGTGTGGCAATGTTTTTGCGAATGTTCAGCGTATGTTTGCGTGGCTAGCCTGCGGGTATAGACGTTCGTAGATGTATTCACATATGCATTCTACCTCGCGTTTACTACGTTCGTTTGCACATTTGTGCGAGTTGGACGCAACTTGGCCACAAAGAACAACCGTGTCCCAGAAGCTATTAAAGCTACCGGAGAGTATATTAATTTCCTTAGAATTATCTCTACGATAATATTAATCCCTAGGAAATTCCTTCCTCTAAACATTGCTTTCAATTTCGATTCTACTTTAGAATCAAAATTCGCGGAAGTGCGTATTAAAAAACACTAATAAACACTATTCAACTGTGACGATCACATTCAATCATTTTTATATCGCTTTGAGTCGCACCGATTTTCGTTCTCACTTCACAGTGCACATACGGATCTAGACAAACTGACGTACGCATACCCAGAGGGAGACAAAGGAAGGATATGAAACATCCGGCGATGGGGATACTGTTAAAATGTCGCCTTCGGGGTCTTCTTGCAAAGCTACCGACTGAGTCATCATTCCACGTCTCCTTTTCAGCTTGCAAGATTATTCTTCTCGGGTAGGACGAATAGCGACGTTCACGCGGGGGAGTTGCTAAGAAATTTTATGACGCTGGAAAGGACGCCGAGAAATCCGCGCGACGTGCTTAAAAGCTCGTTCGGAGATCGTCGCAGATTATGCTGGAGGTTTCGGTGCGATGTCGTCTATATGTCGCGCCGTAAATTGTCGCTGTCGCGATACAACTAACTCATATTATTTAGAATTGTATCACAATTAATTTTAATCTATCTCGTTGGAATTTTATAAAAGACTGTTACTTTTATATCCCATGTGCAATATAATTCAATCAAGATATTGAAACGAAATACAATGAATTATAAAACGAGCGAATTAAATTACACAATTGGAAAATTTGTATTAAATTTAACGTATCTCAAACGATCTACTCAAATTTTTGTGTTAATTTAACATAAGATGGGTATTTTAAAAAGTAATATATAATCATTACATAAAAAATTGGCATAAATTGTGAAGGTACATTTCTTCGATAAAATTAACATTTATAATATGTTAAATTGACACATTTCAATAAAATTACTTATATGTTAAATTATCATATTTTATTCACTTATTTAAAAATTTACGTTTCAAAATGTATTATTTTTATATTAATTGTTCACTTATTAATAAAGTGTGTTATTTTAATCGAAGAAATGTTGAACATCAATTTAGCACAAAATGTTTAAATAAGAATCACATTATGTTAAATTAACACTGATATATTAAGATTTCAACCAAAAAATTTTAACAACGACCGGTTTTAAGACAAATACAAAATGTTTTTTACTGCGTAGAATAAAAATAAAATTAATAAACAAATAATAATTAAACAACATTCGATGCTGAATTTAAAATGGTAAAATCATTCCAATGCTTTTCTTGTAACCTACATTTTTCTTTTCGGAAAAGCAGGAAAATAGAAAAATCGCGTAAAGTACGGTACCTTCAAGCAATCGGTGGTCGCTTAAGGGGTAAGTTGGGCTCTCGTTGCTTCCTTCGCAAGTATCATCGACCAGTTGATCTAAGTGAAAAGTTCACTGCATTTCGGAGTGCAGGTTGATGTTGTCCTGAAACAAAACGTGTGTCAGTTTACACAAAAAAGTAAAAAATGTATATTCAACAATAAATTTGATGTAATTATTTTGCATCTATATTTTTCATATTATACAAAGTTGTAATTGCACTTATTAGACATAATAGACGAATAATCACGATATTTTGACACATTAATCTCGCAATACAATATAGAAATAACTTTCTCTTTTTTTATAGTCCCTAAAAAAATTTGTAAGAGTTTATTCAAAAAATATAAAAAATGACATTCTAACAAATTTAGATAGAATATTACTGAAATTTGACGGAAAGTATCTCATTTTAAGTTTTGTAATTGTCCGAATTTGAACATTTCGATACCATTTCAGACATTTGGAGAAATTTAGGACAAATTCGGACACATTTTGACTATATTTTGAACAATTTCGAATACATTCGGACAAATTTTTCTCAAGGAGTTGCTTAAAAAATATATACCTAGAGAAAAAGTTGCTTCGATTTAAAGAAATTTTCTTTGCCATACGGTTAAAGAAAAAAATTTCCTTGATTTGTGAAAAAATTTCTTTGATTTAAACATTATTTTTTCAAATCAAATAAATTTTTTCACAAATCAAAGGAATTTTTTCTTTAACCGTATAATAAAAAAAATTTTTTTAAATCGAAGCAACCTTTTCTCTTGGTGAAATGTAGGAAAAACGGATACTTTTATAAATAAGCAACGAGCTTATCATGCATGAAACGAACGCATCGTCGGTCAAGCGGGACTAGCATAACGAGCGCGCGAGAGGAGATATAAGATGCGCAGTAATAATATAGCTATAAGATTAATTGCGAGATGCGAAGGATGTAGCGTACATACGCTTTACATACTTGTACGTTGTAACGTCGAGTGTCTCGCAGTACTCCGGTACACGTTGAATGTCTTGAACTAACATTCTGGCAGAGCTCGATCTTACGCACGTACCATTATTCGTGTATATACGCCGCTTGCGGCGCGACGGTTACTCATGGCGCCCTCCAAGCGTATCCAAGGTCGTGACGTCATGTTGTTCGCGCCGCGCGACCCGCTGTTTGTATATTGTCGCATCAATATCTCTCGAGACGCGATCGTGACGAGTGTCTCAAAGTGCGCCATCGCACCTTATAGGCGCAAATTATAGGACTATTACACTATTCATAGCTCAGTCTTATTTCAAGCTTCGTCGTGAGTATCAGCCTCAAAAAAGTCGATCCGCGATTGGTTGATTCAATCGATAATGAATCAACGGGAACGCGAAATAATGCACGATTCTTGAGCCAATGTATCTTTCATCAGTAATAAACATCGTTAATAATAAATGTGTTTTGTTTGTCATCGTACAACTATACGATATCGCGCTTTGATCGTTCGTTTTCGGGTCGACCGTTACGTTTGAATTGCAGTTGCCAGCTTGATTCGTGTTGTGCCACTGACGTGAAGTTGCCGCTCTTTGAGAACGTCGGAGATACACAGTAGTCTGTCTCAAGTAGCGACGCGTTTAATCTGGTAAATATAATCCGCGATTAAGGGAGCACAGAGTCATACATAATGTAACATATAAAGCGTAAGAAAAATCAACCGATCAAGAGTCTCTTATTTCATAAATAAGAAAACGGAGAACTATGGCCGGTATTCATAGTCAATTTTTATATTCATGACTGTCTTAAGTTCTGTCTTGAGGTGTCACGAACCAATCGGAGGGCCGCATTAGCATCTTAAGACATTACTTATTAAGACGGTCTTGAAATAAGAACTGACTATATGAATATCGGCCTTTGATTGGTTAATTTTCTTATGTATTACGCGTTCTACATTACACAAGACTATGCTTCCCCGCCCTATGTTTGTAGTTTGGTATTTGTCGTTTGCATAACGTAAGTTCTATGCGTGTCGGGGTCGGCTATTCGTCAAGTCACGCGCTCTTCGTTCACGACGTTCATTTGATTGAGATCTGCAAGGTTGGACTTCGACAAAAGAGCAACCTTACCTCATCGCTCCTCCCTTCGTTTCGTGAAACGTGACTTACGTGACTCGCCACTCGCGCGGATTTAGTTTGACGAGACTGTCCCGCGTCTCTTCCTCCCCGCGCCATGTTTGATTCGCGTCGTGACACGGCATAATTATAGACGTTGAGTGCGTTCCACTCGCTTGCAACGCTTTATGGAATCATTTCGTGTTCTTATTGTTAATCGAGTGTCAAGTAAGGATAAATAATAGAATAGAATTTATTTATACTTCAGCATATACAGCCAAGAAGGGGAAACCTTTGGTTTACAGAAATACATAATCATTCACACTTACATTTCTCTCCCACATTTATCTTACAATTACAAACCTAAATTATTATACATTCTCTTTTACCTATACATAATCTCTATCACAGCCCTATCACAGTCTATTATTATTGTCCATATTTTTTTTATATATATATATTCCTTATATCCCTTTTCTTATTTACCTTTATCTCTACATAACATTTCTCTACCCGTACTTATCTCCTTATCTTATATTCTTTAACTGCACATTTTATCTATATCTTGTCCTTTTTATTTTCTATTAGTCTCATTACAATGCATTTCCTTAACTTATAATAGATAATAAATTACCTATAAATAATATTCGCGAATTGTGAGCATTAAACTATCGAAACTCATATCTAAGGTGCGTTCGGACGTTATTAGCGCTATTTATGTTATTAAATCTATCTTCATTGTTCATTAGACATATAAAACAAGGATAGAATGGCACAAACAGCGCCAACAGTGTCTCCTCGTACACACCTCTAAACCGAGCATTTTTTGAAATTTAGGGTAACGTTCACGTAGAAAAAATAGTGCTCTCATTTCGCGACGCGAACGAGAGAGGTCGCAATTGGTACAACGTTCAACGTTTTCTATATGAGGTCTATCCCCACTCCTCTAATGTTCAATCTAGATAACTGCGTCTATGGACATAATAAAGCGTCCGCGTTTCGCGCCATTCGCACGATAAACATCGGGAGCGTCGTTCAAAGTGATTCGAAGTGACGTGCAATCATTGATTTCGGTAACTGTGTTTCAGTGCGCGATCGTAATTAATCGCGTTCTCGCGAGTATTGTGTGACTGCAACTAGGAAGTCTGAGAGGAGGAGGAGGTTTGGGCGGCATCGTGCGTCGGCGGAGCAACTTCGAGGTAATTACACAGATAACCAAGCATGTCTCAGCAAAATCGCGCAAATCTGCGATTGTCTATAATGCTGGCAACTTGCCGTATATATTTGTTTTTAACGGTCTCGAATCTTGAATATACCAACATTGTAGCAATCGAGTCAACACACGCGCTAGCAATTCAACGGCAAAATGGCAGCATTATTGTTTAAATAAATTATAAGAATAAATCAGCTAATGCAAGTCAACACAGGTTAAACGAGTGTAAAATACTTGTGTCGTATACTTTAGTTTTTAGAAAAATTTTCAAACGTTCCGACCACTTTCGATTGGGTCTTTCTCAGTGTAAAAATAAAATCGGTGATAGTATTTATAAATTTAATATAAAAGATGCGATGTGATGCAAATTGGAGTATCGTTTTTTAAATCATATATTCATGAAATGATAATAATGCTGTCTGTCGTATCTAGCAAAATACTCAAATCTTACATTTCAGATTATCTCTGATTTAAAGGTTTTGAAGGTTTTATTTTTACACTGAGGAAGGCCCAATCGAAACATTTGTTAATTTTTCTCAAGGATAAAGTGTACAATTTTACACACGTCTAACTTGTGTTGACTTGCATTGGCTGATTTTACATTTATCCTTGGATTTATTCGTTGGAACCTATACCAAGAATTGATAGTTATTATTGTTTAAAATATTAATTATTTCCTACGCGCGTTATAATAGTTCAAATTTTGTATTTTACAGATCACAACGCAGTTACAACGCCGCCGTTGCCTATTGGTGAGTGACGAATTATCCTTTATTTTGATTTAAGATAATAGATCCATGAAAAAAATATTATAAATAAATGTAGAACTTCATAGAATTATTATCTTTAAATGAATGAGCTAGAAGATATATTAATATATTAATATATTTAATTCTGGAATATCCATGGATTTATCTTTGAATGTGAAAAGTTAAATAATGCGTGCAAAGCGTTGTGATGTTTAAAATATACATATTAAGTATATGAAAGAAGAGCAGGAAATATGATTAGTCAAAGTATAATTGAACTACTTTATTTAATAAACAGTGCGTCAGTAAATTAATAATCATAATTGCTTTCTTGTAGGGCTATTTATCTCAATTTTTCGTATTTATTCATATTTATTGATAATTTAATTTTATCACTCATTTTTCTTGAACAAAAAAAAATTAATGACACAAGATTTGATGGAAGCTTTTCGCGGAATAGAAAATCGGTATGCATGGTAAGCGCGGTTACCTGAAAGCGTGATATATATATTATCGACTCATAATTCGGAAATTCTCGTGATACTGGCATTTTCATATTAAGGTATCCGTCTATAATTAATTCCAAAAATACATTATTAAAGTATCGTACAATAGTTATCGGACACCCCGTAGATTTCAAGCCGTATAGTGGTCGGGCTTGTTTTGTCCTGGCAGACTGAGGGATACCGGTGATTTATTAGCACAGGCAAGCAAATCCTTGTCGCATGCAAATAGAATAAACGAATGGAAAAAAGGAATGCGCAAATGATGCAGCCGCGAGCGTGTTATGGGGCGATAAAAGATTACCGGCGGCAGAGAGTGCAGTGGCGATACAGGATGAGTCTGCGCGCGGAAAAAAACAAAATTAAAAGTTACGACGAAATGTGCAGAAATTGAAGATGAAATCAATTCGCGCGGTAACTCCACCATGCGGAAACACCATGTGCATTAATTTCATTTATCGAATTTTAGTACAAAGCAAGCCCTATAGGAAAAAGGAGCAGCACATTGAAGGGCTTTATACACCAGACGTACAGTTTCATATACTCCCTCTTTTTTTTTGCTGTTCTGTATATAAAATGCTTTCCGTAATTTCGTGTTGCTAAATCTGTTTTAATTAAAACAAAAATATATCGCGTAAGAAATAAAGAAATATCCACGCGGTTGCTAATATACTGATTGTGAAAGAAAATGTTTGATATTTGTGGCTATTCCAGCAATATTACAGCAAGATTGCAACTTTCCTACAATATTGCAACATTGCAGCAATGCAGCTGCAAGCTTCTGTGTTGGGAATAATATGTATATACAATCTTATTAAAAAGATATATATATTTGGCTTTGAAAACTACTATAAATTATATATCTTTTTTGTATATATATATATATATATATATAATACAAAAATATAATTATTAATATTATAGCAGTAATGATCATCAAAATTGAGCTCCTAATCATAATTATTTTACCATGCAGTTATAATCACAACTTCCACTGCTAAAAATATATCGCACAAACATCATGGTGAATGTCCGCTTTGTCACATCACTACACTGAAAGAAAAGATTGGTTGCTGTAGCAAATTAGATGGTTAAATATGGCATAGCATTTTTAATTGACTACAGCAACCAATTTTTGGTTGCGTTAGCTAATCGAAATCCTATACCGACATTGCGGATAAGCTAACACAACTAACAATTGGCTGTTGCAACCAATTAAAAATGCTATGCCATATTTTACCATCTAATTTGCTGCAGCAGTCAATCTTTTCTTTCAGTGTATGAAGCTGTGATAAATATTGTACCTCTCCGCTACGATATACACAGATTAAAGATAATAATGTGATATGTTATTTGATAATCTCATAGTACATAATTATTTGTGAGCCTATTGTGACGTCACTGTGAAGTTTTTTGCTATATAGGGAGAAATATCAAACACTGTCAACGTATTAAGACGCGTAGTTACGGTGATTGATTTTAACGAAAAGTTCGGTGTAAGAGAAATAAAACCATTCTTTAACCACATTAACTGCAACTCCGTTTGATTGTATCCGAATCGCATTGTTACGTTTACGTAAATATACGTTTATATGTGACTCGCCACGGGCTCGATCGTCGACGTAACGCGACGCGACGCGACGCGTTACGTTTCGATAAACTCTCGCGGCAGCAAATAAAGCATCCAAGAAACACGTTCACTGTATCTACAGGATGGCAGGCTGATAATCCGATATAATGACGATGACGAAAGTAAGAACGACGATAAAGGTAAACGATGGTCCCGTCACATCTTTCAGCCGGATGGCGTGGCGAGTACTTTTTCCACGGCCTCCTCCTCCTCCCCCTCCCCCTCTCCCTCCCCCTTCATGCCACCCTCGTTCTCTGTCACCACGCCGTACGTCGGTCGCTCAATTCCCGACGAAATGGAATATCGATACGCGGAACATCCCGAGGGAAGTGTAGCGAATATTGAAAAATTCTTGCCTGAAAGAAAAAAAAAGGCGGGAGCGAGCGAGAAGGAGAGAAAAGAAGAGAGGATTCACAGAGGAGGGGACGGGAGAGGCGGAAGGGGGGAGGGAGGGGGAGGGGTGAAGGGAACGTTATAGAGTCGTTTGCATTTTTGGAAAATATAATCGACCGGCTTGAATTGATCGGCGCCGAGACAATTGGCCGGCGTTCTCGTCGCCGCTCGTTTGCTTTCGCTCGAATTCACGGCTGCGGATGCGCCGTGGAAAAACCGTTGATCGGCACAACGCGCCGAGAGAATTCGACCTGGAATTTATTCTCACAACAATGTGCGTGTTATTGCAGTCCTCGATTTGAAATATATGCATCCCCGTCGCTTTTTGCCCGGCGATTCTGATAACAAAAAAAAAAAGGAGAAAGTTTCGCCTGAATCGCGTTATCATTTCGAATCCTTTCTATTATCGTTACATATATATATGATATTAATATTAATAATAATAATAATAATGATGTTGATATTTTGGTTGCACGAGTCCAGTGAGGAATGTGTAAATTTATCATCGGTGTAATGTTAGATTCGATAGCTCTATCGTTTGTGTGCTGATACTTGTCGGTGTGTATTTATATGATAAACTCTATTTTAACTCCGAAAAAAAAAACTAATAGCTTTTCACGTGTATTGTTTAAAAACTTTCTGTCAATAAATTTGAAAACCGGATACAAAACGTGGGGGGGGGGGTGGGGGGGGGGGGGGGCGGGGGGGGGGGAGGGAGGGCCGAGAGGTGATTCGGGGATGGATTAAACGTACATTCGAAATTTCGATTAAACGGGATTTCGATACACACGGAACACGTCCCGAAGGGAAATTTACCGAATGTAGCGATCCGGTGTCCGATCGGAGATACGAGAGGGGCAGTTTTCGGCCGGTACGAAGTCATTGGTCGGTCGACGCGGGGGAAGAGGGCGTGGCGCGGAATGTATAGTATAATGCGAAATGAAATTGTCACGATAATCGTCCGTGAGCGTGTATACACATCGCGGCCGGATAAGCTGCGTGGCGAGTATATACCCGCGATTGTCACCGTCCACGCTGTATTTGCGCGCGGGAAACTTTACGTGTATAAACGATGAGATTCTCCCACTTTGTACACAAATCAATCCCGGCTAACGGAGGGCTCAATTATCATCGGACGCGTGAATTACCCGCCGCGTTTCGAAATGGAGATATCGGATTCGCTGTGTTTTAAACGTGAATGCATTCTGTCATGCATCTGTATATACTATGACTGAATAAGAGTTATTAACCCTTAGTACACGCGATGATTTTCCGCTCTATTACTATAAACGATGGATCGTTCCTCAGCAGACAATGTTTTTAAAACGGTTTTTTTTAAATATCATTTAATGTAAAAAATATTTAATAAATATTAAAAAAAACATTTTTTAAATATTATGTACTGATTGAGTCGCATCTATGGATTAATTTTCATCACTTTTACACTTTTATCTATATACAAAAATTATTAAGTGATTTTTTATTTAGAATATGTGTATTAATTAATTATAATTTCGCGTGCACTGATTAATTATTATTCTTATTTCTTTCGATTGATTATGTTGGAAGTGATGGAAGTAATGCGAGAAAAGGAAAAATAGAAGAGTGCGTTTACACCTGCCAAGTGTAACCACAGACTGCAATTTTACTCTCTACTATTGACACTTTTTTAATTGCTTGTCGTTTCTTTTGGCACCGTCACGTTTCTTACGGGATTAAATAAAAAATGCATCCGTATTTCCGCGTCTGTGCACGTTTCCTTTTGTTGGCGCGACGACAGTTAATGACAGGATCCTTTCTTTCATCTTCCAGTATATTCCATGCTAGACTGAGAATTGGTCCCCGGAGGAAAGCGGTAGGAGAGAAATAAAAAAAGAGAAATCGGCTGCGTGCGCGCGCGTTTAAAGGATCGAAGAAACGTAAAAAGCCGGAAAAAAAAACCCGGGGGTTATCGATATGCGGGTGAAGTAAAACAGAATCGAAATGAGACAGTGAAACGTCGCTTTGACGGTACGTCGATCAAAGCGCGAAATGAAGGTAGACGCGAAAAAATCTTTTTGCATTCATCTTCTTGTTGAGCACGTTCCTTCGTTCTCGATTATCAGTCGCAGTGTGCTGAAACCATCGTCTGGAAAAATGTCGGCCCTTTGAAACGCGAATTATGGATCCGACCGACGAATATTTAAGATTACTCCAACCGGACGGGTACTTGTAAATTATACCTTTCGTTTTTCTCGATCATCCGTTTTCATTGCAAGCCACACGTCGAACGACTAAAGACGTCGCGAGAAGTAGCTTTCTATTTCGCCATTATACTCGTCGCCTGCTTTGTGTCGTGCGGAGAGGCAGGTAGGAAATCACAAACTTAATACTCTCCCTTTGAAGTTGAAATTCTTCTATTCGTCAGACGCCAATCCGTACGATTCACATACGTGGTCTTTGTAAATGTTTTCTTCTCTCAGAAGTCAAGAGACGCTTTTTCGTTAGGATGGCTTTGTCCTCCGCTCTAATGCACTTTCTAATTACGTTTCTACAGAGGATTTTTGGAACAATATAAATGTATGAGAATGAAATTTGATAAAATTTTAATTTTATGATTATTAGATCATTAATTAGATAAAAATATAATTATGGAAAATGTAATGTAAATTAATGCGAAAATAATATAAACTTTATTATGTCATTTTGTACAAGTGCCAGCAAGAATATTTAGAAAATGTGTCAGCTAAATCGTTGAGTAGTTCTACTTGACTCGATTTAAATTTAATTTTTGTCGTGAATTACTAGATTAAATTATCGAATATTTAGCAAGTCTCTAATGCAAGAAAGATTAACATCTCAATTTATGATGTTATCTATTGTGAATCTGGCAATGCTTGTCTGGCAGTGCATGCGTTTACTAGCGCATTATCGCGCAGCTATCCGATAATTATTTATGTCTCTAGAGGCACGGCGCCCATTCTAGTCTAAGTTCGACCACTACGATGTACGTGAATTAATTGACAATTACTACATGGGGAGGTACTAATCAGAGCTTCAACATTAAGCTGGTTAATGAACTGCTATAAATAATGTAGAATACATGCAAGATTGGGAAATAAATAATTCATTGTTTGTAATGAAATTATAGTAACGAGTCTATGGATATATAACATATACTTTTTAAAAATGTCTCAAAGACTTTTGCGAAAAACGTCTGAAAGATGTTTCGATTTTAGATTTCGCATTGTCTAAGCAATTAGATAAGAATAGATGGGATATCTTTAGTACCTTTCATATATTCGTATGTATAATATATGTACATTAATAGGATACTTAAAGTCCGTTTAATTATTTGTTGTGGATATAACCAAAAGGGACCTTTCAATAAGTAAGTGGTGTTCGACTGAAACAATCCTTTTTAATTTCGGTCAAAACCATAAACGAATATTTGATTAGGCCAATTTCGGCTGAAACAGAAATTGAAAATCGAAACTTGCATGGAAATCCCGCGCACATATATTGTACTTATATGTACACTTTTTTTTATAAATATCATAATTTAATTATTGAAGCAATAATTATTACCACCATCCTAGTATTACAATTCCATTATCACAATTTGTAATATCCTAATAAGCAAGAAACATTTTGTAAAAATATTTCCTATTAGGATGTCACACACTATTCGTAATATTGCAATTATGGATATTATTTTAATAATAACAAAATATAAAATAAAAGTATATTTTAATCAAATTTTTGAAAAATCAGTCGAAAATAAATATTTCATATAAAATAAATTTTAAGTAATAAATGCTTATTACAGTACTGATCAGTTTCAACTACGTTGTCGAAATTCTCTTTCAATTTCAGCTGAAATCTAACCGAAATTTCAATTTTGAGCCGGAACTGACTGAAACCGAATTTTCGATTGGACTTTACGTGATGAATAACGTATATAAATTTTATTGAATTTTGTATATTATATTTATGACATGTATACTTTATTAACATAAGCCAAAGAGAGTCTGTATTTGGAGGCTTGAAATGTAAATTTATTGTATTAGAATATATTGTTCCTAAAATAGGGATGGTAATTATCCAAACTCAATGTGCAGAGAAAGACAGAGAGGGAGAGAGATAGAGAGAGAAAGAGAGAGGGAGAGAGAGAGAGAGAGAGAGAGAGAGAGAGAATAAGAGAAATTGCTCGAATTCATAGTGTCACGCCATTGCTGTTGGCAGGCGATCGGCACCATCGGGGAAGCGACACCCATACGTTCGTCGCCGGTAGTACTGTGCAGTAATTTGAAATGCAGGAGCACGTCGCGCATTATATATTGACTGCACTACTAGCGTCTGCGATGTCGCCGGTATTTCCGAAGTTGTCCCTCACGAAATCCAACGGGGGCTGGACCCCGTCGATTGCCTGTTCGCCGTCCAAGCTCTTATACTTTACTTCTTTCGGGAGTTACTAAGTTTCGCGTAATGGAAAGTAATTTCGAGAGTAACGACATCCTCCACGAGAAGATTGCGGTGCAAAAGTATCATGCCCAACACGAAGTATCATAAAAAGTGCTTAGATTGTGCGTTAGAATTGACGTCTTGGCAATTTATTATTATCTATTATTATCTTTTTATTATATATTATACAGGAATAATAAAAAAAAGTTTTAAATGAATAATTGGATAATTAATTGTAAAAGATCTTCATTTTATTTTTACAAAACGTCTGCTTTTTAAGTACCTTCTATGTATATAATGTGTAAGCCATTTGTATGGACAGTATTGTCAATATTTGTGATTATCATTCTAAATAATAAAGATTATTAAATCCACTTTAGTCATTTTTATTATTTAGAATTATAATCATAATTGTGTCTACACAAAATGATATTGTACATCATTTACATAGAAAATATTTGGAAAGCAAACGTTTTCGAAAAATAAAATAAAAACGTTTGAAAGTCTAGGGACAACACAGATTTATGTTCCAAGTAAATCTCTACATGCAAACTCTCTTTACAAGCTTGTGTTAATAAAGTAGGCATAAATATAATGGTCAAAGCTTCATTTTATGTACGTTATTCATTAGATGGTATATCTCATTAAAACATTGCTTAGATTTTTTTTTATATGTACAAACATCTAAATGGAATGTTAAGTATCATATTAACATACATACTTGAAGGTGTTAGAGATTTTCAAGCAATTCTTATTTTATCCTGAATAAAAGAAAAGCTGAATTTGAATAATTACGAAAGCGTAATGCTATTACCAATCAATTGATTATGAGCTATAGCGATGAATTTTTTGTAAGATACGACAAACATATTGTCTTTCGTTTTTCATTGATATCTAATTTAAATTATAATTTTTTACAAATTCTATCAATATAGATTCTCTGTAAATTGCATTCAGACATGTTATAGTGTACAAAATAATTCGAAATTGTGCTAGATACTTTTGGGATAGATATATTATTCTTCTCATTAAAAAAAACCACGAAAAGTTCGTGTAAGAAAAAAAAATTTTTTTATTAGAATATTCTGTCATTTTCGAAATTTGCAATAAAAAAGAAAGTACTAGTTACATCTTGCGATACGAATAGCAGACACAATCATAGTAATCAATCATAAAATGGACGAACCGTAATGAATCGATAGACGATGCACGTTCGATTTGTCTTGGGCCAGTTGATAGATAGATGATGGATAGTACTTGCGTTTCGAGTCCAGTCAAAAATAGCTGCGTGTAGATAGGGAGGGAAAGGACATACACTGTAGTGCTCAGGGGCAAGGGGGTGGCTGACAGGGATGGAGAGAGGGAGGGGGGAGGAGGGGATTGGTGGAGAGGATAGACCGGAGGGTGAGCCGTTATACTAATTTGGCGGGCGCTCGTTAACGACCCCTTTGAGGTCATAACTTTTGCCGCAAGCTCGACGCGTGTGCGAGCTTGGGTGGCGCGAAGCGCGCGATGTACCCGGTGTCCTTTCTGCATCGCGCGCGTCTCCCTTTCTCCTTCCTTTCCGTCGCGTTGTCGCCCCACTACTGGTGGTTTCAACAGCGTTTCAACACTACTCGGCAGTCGGTACTCTAAAAGCATCGCAGAGCTTTCGTTGTCCCCTTTTCTCCCTCATCCAACTCTTCTGTCTCCTCTCTCTCTCTCTCTCTCTCTCTCTCTCTCTCTCTCTCTCTCTCTTCTTGCTTCTTTCTTCCTCCATACTAGAGGGAGCACGCACGTTACTCGACGAGCTTTCGGGCGCATGCCCGGCCAATCAGCGCGCACCGCGCGCAACGTAATCGTGGGTTCACCAAGTGGGGATGAGAAACGTGCTCTCATCTCGCGGACGCTCCTCGAGGAGCTTTCCCGCAAGCTCAGTAAGCGCTGCGAGCTCGCCGTGGCCGGGAGCGTCTCGTGGTTGTTACGCGTTGATAGATCAAGTATAGTCCTCGCACCTCCTAGACTTACTCCAGCAAGCCGAGTATTCACTATTCTTCAAATTTCAAAACTTCGTACGGGGGAAAGTTCTGCGAAGAAAAGTCGCGAGTTGGCAAATCGTGATAGTCTCGCCGACGTTTGGTTGTCGTGAACTTACTGCAAATTAACTCGTGTCACAGCGAGATACACTTGGCGAGTCTCCTTAAATTCCAGATGAGAATTAACTTTTTATCGAAGAAAGAAAAAAGGGACACAATTAAATTGAAGTTTCGCATCTACTTCGTATAGAACGGATGCTTTGATCAAAAGATAAAAGTTCGACTATATTCGATGAATAGGAGGAGGTCTAGTTGCACTAAGGGGCACTTCAACTTACTTCGCTAAGTTGCGCTGAGAGGATCCCAGATCGAGGAAGCTAGCCCGTGAGGAATTGCGAGGTAGCTTTCGGCGAGCTGACGTCATCTAGAACAAACAAGTAGACTGAAGACGCGGCAGGGAGGGTATTATATCCTAAGGCTAAAGGAAAGAAAGTGAAGGCGAAGTAGTAGGGACGAACAGCAGGAGCAGCAGCAGTTGGAAAAGGGATATGTGAAGAAAGAAGAGTAAGAACGAGAGAGTAGAAAGACAGAGAAAGTCGAAGGACGAGAAAAAAGAAAAAAGGCTTGGAAGCCTCGAGCCTTAGGGTTATTACGGCAGGCAAGTTAGAAACCAGGCGAAATAGGATTTCGATCGAAGTATTTCCAGGTGCTGTGGTGATTAAGAGCCGATTAATGCGATCGGCCTTAATTAGTAATCAGCTAGCTCGCAGTCGTAATTCGCTCTGTCGTTCGCTTTTGCATGATCGCGAACATCTGCTAACTGACACGTCATCATCGTCATCATTGTTGTCGTTGTCGGAAGAAAGGTGAAACCGACCTCATCTCGATGCTAACTCTAGACATTTTTGGCATCATTCGGCAATGATGACGGGCGCAGCATTCCTGGGAAACGTCTTCGTGCTTGTTATCGATTGATTGATCAGACTGACTGATCAGACGAGGAATTGGATCCCACGTATTACTAGGACGAGGACGAACGATGTTTCATAAAGCCACGTAAGGATCGCGCGTGCCTGTTTTCTCTTCACTTTTCTTTCGTCGAGGGTGACGGAAAGAGAAGGAGCTAAGATGTGCTCGAGATCGTTCCTACTGTGCGTCCTTGGCATCATTGCTGTCGTCAACGGTAAGCCTATGTTAAGCCTTATAACATTATCGAAAGTTGATTCCCTGATTGAGATAGTTTTCTATTTTCTGCACGAAAGGGAGAAATTGTTTCTGAAGAAACAAAATCTCTTCGTAATTCGTACTTTTAACTAAAGAAATGAAAAATATTTCGTAATTTATGGCAGTTTAGATATTCGGCATGATATTGATGATCATTATTACTCTGATAATCATGTTTGTGTGGTTGAGTATTTCTTAGATGATTAACTTTTTGCAGACTATTCTGAATTTTACTACTTATTATGAGTCAGATCACTTGTACTACTGAGGAATGATTGTTTTTCAAAGGGTTTTTGTACTCTAAAGAAATTCAACATTACAGTTTACAGTTGTATGACTCGAACGTTTTTTTACTTTTTTTAATTACGTGTTAGAATTTGAGGCAGAATCAGCAAAATAATTTAAAATTGAGAAACTATCTTTAAATCCCCCCCCACGTGGTCTGTAGGGAGTTATGAGAGAATATTGCAAAACTTTTGGAGAGATTTCTGGGAGATTTTCAAGCGTATTCTTAATTATAATTGCTACTGACGTAAAAATTGAAATGGGAGAAAGATGGAATAATAAATAAAAGTATAAAAAATTAATACCTATGTATGTGATAGATGAGAACAATTTTTTTTAATTGATTAAAAATCTCTTGACTGCATCAAAAAAGTTGTTTGTCTACCAATGTACATGGTTTTCCGAAACTAACTCGAAATTTGCGTGTAAATTGTGCATCCAGCACCGGAAATGTAAGTAAGAGCTAACCGAGCTAACCCATCATTCTTTATGTTTCTTGTTCTCCGGCGTGCCTTTCTCTGACGGGCGACAGGATGGACCTTGCAGAAAAAGAACGACGAGAGGTGGCGGAAGGGGAGTCCGACGAAAATGCTCGCTCGTCGAGCACGGGGTAACACGACGGTTTTATACATGGCCGGTTTTTATGAGCGCACGCCATACGCGCGTGCCGATGGCCGTAATCTATGTGCTGAAATTGAGGGATGTCGAAGAGAGACGGGCAGTATAGTATGATAGGGTGAAAGAGAGAGATGGCTGGTTAGGTTCGCAAAGGGTAAAAGAGAGAAAAGAGGAGGGGGGAGAGAGAGAGAGAGAGAGAGAGAGAGAGAGAGAGCCAGGCCAGGTTGTTACGTGTGCTAACGAAATTCTCTCGTACGAACTACGACGAAAAAAAGGCTGATATTTTCGCCGTTTCAATGAATCGGTGACAGAAAAAAACGGACGATCAGTACGAGGAAAAATTATGCCAGTAAGGGTCCAGGAGGTGGTATCAGTTTCGTTCAGGATAAATTGAAATACTGGCCGAATAATGATTCTCCTTTTTCAGCGGTATTGCACACTCGTAATCATACCATTCGAGACTCTGTTTTTACCATCGTTTTAGAATCCCTCTGTGCCGAGCAGAAAAAAATGTACGATGTTGCTGTTTGCGCATTTCCACGTATCCACAGAATGTCTACTCGTATATCTTTTAATTGCGATTTTTTTTAATTTACTTGGGAATATAATTTTCACTTAGCAAAATTTTAATAGGACGAAATCTCCTTGTCGAAATTGTTTAATATTAAAAGATAATTATCGCGACAAGAAATTTTTATGAAACAAATATCGCGCTAGAGATGATGTTTTGATGATTTTGGGACGTAGAGTGTATGTTTTATCGTATAATATTTTTTACACCTGAAAGGATTTTGTTTGTACAGCATAGTAGTGTTTGGCCGTGTTTATATTAATTAATATAATCCGGTGTATGCGTGGTGTATTGTGGCTTTTGCGCGGCCGCACCATTGCGCGGAAAAGCTAATTTCGAATACTCGGAAAAGAGAGGCGCTTTTTGACTAGGACATGTAACAAAAATGCAGAAATATATATCGGTGCGTTGGTTATAATATAAACGCTTCGCTCAGCGCGTAAGATACGCTTGTTACCTCCGCCATTGTTTGAACTCCATGTAATTAATTAATCATGACGTTATGCGCGGTATCACAAATATTTGAGATAAAAATGCATAACTGTATGCATCGAGCATCGTGATTAATGGCATGAACGCTCGTTATACGTGTGCGTCGAGAGAGTAGCTGAAGCAAAATTTCATTGCAATTGTAAACAGTGAAAAATACGGAAACATTTATTAACAGAAAGTAACAATTGCGTAAATAAAGGAAGGTAAAATTATATAAATATCCAATCATTCGAGTTACAGCGAAAATATATATATATATGTATGTATATATATATATATATATAGATAGATAGAATAAAAAATAAAATAAAATAAAATTTAGAAAGAATTAAGTTATCAATTAAATTAAATTAATTTTCAAACAGACACATAATTGGCTAATTAAATAATATCGGCAAAAAAATATTTTTTTAATTTGATCAAATGTCATTTATGACATTTTCGTTTTGTAATAAGTAAAAAATTATGTTTTTTGAATTATATTATTATATTTTTGAAGTAAAAGAGCTAAGCATATCTTGCTTCTTTTTAAAATCCATTTTGTAACAGACTTTGCATTTCGTTTGCCACATACAGCTGATACAGCGACTGTGAGAAACGAACAACAGGAGCAAAATCTCAGTTGTGCGATTTGATTTCTATTCGTATACGCGTAAACTGTTGGGTATTGTTGGATTCGAACCAATCATCGTCAGCAGGCTGCGCGCGAGCGTGATTCTGGGCGATAGAAAGCGCAGAACCTGCACGTTATATTGGTCGCCTCCGGAAATCTAGTCCGTCTCTAGTATTGTCTATCGTGTAAAATCGACCATCGTCTGAAGATGATCGTCGTTTCTCGGTTCGATCGGTCCGATGACGATCACGCGTTTAACTTCCGGCCGTCTTAAAAGGATTTTAATCCGGGAACGAAATTGTTAAAAGCGCATGTAGCTATTTTTTTGCTTAAGGTGTATATATAGTACTACATAAAAGTAATGATTTTGCTAGTATCTAAAAATTTAACTAGATAGATCTGAAAATAGATCTGAAAATTTTCTTGAGTTATCAAAATGATTGTCTTCCAAAATTGTTTTGACGATTCAAGAAAATTATTTTTAGATCTGTCTCTCTAAATTTTTTAAAATAAAATTTCGATAAAACTATTTTTTTTGTTTATAAGGCCAAAGTGGTACTGGAAATATAAGCCAAATATAAAAATCATTTTTATAAAGCATCAGATATATGGTATGATGATAATAATGACAAATTTGCTTATGAAAGAAAGAATAGAGGGTAATTTGCTATTTAATTTTTTTCTCTTCCTTATTTTATCTCGTCACGCTTTATGTAAAATCATTAAATTGACGAGACGAACGTCATGGTTTCAAGTATTTGCGTCTCTTGACCGTGACTAGAAAATCACCAGTGATGGCGGCAGAATCTGCATATAGCGTGTTCGCGTGTTCGCGTGAACACGCGGGCTGACGCCTTTAATGACGCGTGCGCATCACGACATCAGCAAGATTGACAGTTCGAGCTCTAACAATTCGCAAATAACAATTCACTTGAAATTATTGACGGCTTGACAATGAGTTAGGAGAGACATAGTCTCGAACTGTTTGATTGAATTGAAGTAGATGGGCACATAAGTGCATAGCTATAACTATCGAAAGCTGTAGGTAATTATTTTAATTATTAATAAATAAATGTTCAAGAAAGACATGCCGGTAATCATAGTCCGTTTTTATTTCAAAAGTATCTTAAGAATATATCAGGTAGTTTTTCTGCAAAAAATGACTGAAATTGTGTTTATACTTTCCATGTAAAAATGATTATTATATGCAGTTTTGAAATAGTTCAAATATATTTTATTCGATAACTACCGTATGAATTTTTAATTTAAATGTCAATTTTCTCTTTTTATCTTAGTTATTTTTAAAAAAAACAAAGTTACTTTCTGTTGAAATAATTTCTGATCCAGATCCTAAATTACCGTAAAAATGTTTACTTTTAAAACAATATAAAAAATAATTTTTCATAATTTTTTTATTTGATTAAATACGTAATACATCCTTATTTAACATACTATAGTTCTATGATTTGTTTATGATATATCTTAAGACTGTACATAAGATGGCTTAAATATAAAAATTAATTACCGACCGTAGAGTTAAAAAAAAAGAGATCAAGATTTTTGCGTTATCAGTAACTGTCGCCGTATTAATGCGATGAATAATTGATAGTTAAATTCCAACTGTCTGGAGTTTGTAATATTAAACGCTTATTTGATAAATTAGTGGATAAAATCGGACAAAGTAAATTCAATTATATCGCGTAATACAATATGAGGAGTACAATGAATCGAAATGATAATAGATATCCAAGCTGGGAGAGATGATACGAGCAATTTTGAGCGAACTTACTTGAAATTTTTTGCCGGTCGCGACAAGCATGAGAATTTTTCCCGTGAATTTTACGGTGACCTTTTTCCACTTGGCGGATTACGAGCGTACATCCAGGTGAAAATGCTCCCGCTGGGATATGGGAACGCGATCGTACATGAGGCAAAGGAATATTGCTAAGAAACATTTACAGATAACATGTAAAATGTGTGAGGAGCCCTAAAGAGATGGCGAAACTCTTCCGCAACCAGTCTAATTTGATCACAAGATACCTTGAATATCAAAATTTTAGGAGTAGAGAAGTGAGAGCAAAAGTTGAAATTAAGTCTTCTTACTTTTCGCGATTAATCATCGAGTTATCCATTCTCTCTGTCTCTCTTTTTATTTCCCCTTTTTATTTTCCCTTTTCCTTCGTAAATTTTTATGCAAATATGAGTAAATAACAAACTCTTTATATATATTTTATATATATTTTTATAAATCTTAATTATTCTATCCCATTACTTATTTTTATCAATCTAACTAAACCTTATAATTATATTTTCCCACCCATTCCTTTATCATTATTACAAATCTTTATTTTTTTACCAATAATTATTATTAATATTTAAAAATTAATTATTTTTTAAAAACTATTATATTTTAATTTATTATTTTCTACCTTTCTCTATCTATACTAATATATTATTTAAATTTTTTATTCTTTAAAATTTTTATTATTCTATCCCATTACTTATTTTTATCAATCTAACTAAACCTTATAATTATATTTTCCCACCCATTCCTTTATCATTATTACAAATCTTTATTTTTTTACCAATAATTATTATTAATATTTAAAAATTAATTATTTTTTAAAAACTATTATATTTTAATTTATTATTTTCTACCTTTCTCTATCTATACTAATATATTATTTAAATTTTTTATTCTTTAAAATTTTTAAATTTGCAATTTAATATTTTTTCTTAAATTATAATATATATGTATGTAAATATACAAATCTTTATTTTTTTACCAATAATTATTATTAATATTTAAAAATTAATTATTTTTTAAAAACTATTATATTTTAATTTATTATTTTCTACCTTTCTCTATCTATACTAATATATTATTTAAATTTTTTATTCTTTAAAATTTTTAAATTTGCAATTTAATATTTTTTCTTAAATTATAATATATATGTATGTAAATATATGTGTGTGTGCGCGCGCGCGCGCGCGTGTGTGTGTGTGTGTGTGTACATATATATATATATATATTTGTTTCTAGCAGTTTCCTATATCCGCTCGATCGCCAATTAATTGTCAAACTAAACACACGCGTAACATTTGCATTTAGTTAATTGATATATGAAAATGATAATGACACGGAATACCGAGTCACGCCAGTCATCGAGTTAATCATAAATGAATAGCCCACAGCAATAGTTGCACTCTAAGTCATGATAGCCACATGAGAGTAAACTGCGTGACTCTTAATTATATATATTCATCTATTAACGAATTACTCGGCACGCACGAGACACGCCCGCGTATTTTCGCGGAAAATTTTCCAGAGTGACAATAGAATGTTATACAAATTTACGCGGATGCATGAAAAAAATTTCACGCTCGTTGTGCGTTCAGTATAAAATACGACGTAAGGCTATCACAATCCGTCGACGGATAGAATTATGTACACCTATTCTTACCTCATTTTTATAACTTTATATATTCTTAGAGGACTTATCCTTGGATACTTATAAAAGTACTATCTATCTCTTTCTTTCTTTTTTCCCTCTGCTTATCTGTTTCCCTTTCTTTCTCTTTCTGTCATTCCGCAGACTTCGCTCTCCTTGCGCATTCAAAAACCTTGTAAATTACGGCGAAGTGACGCAGGTTGATTAATTACGACTACGTGCGTGCACCCGCGCGCGATGTTCATCCTGGCGGGGACGCATCGCTCCGTCAATGCGACAACGTCGACGGAGACGTGACATCGAGACGACGACGACGATGACGACGATGACGACGACGGTACGAACATCTTTCCGCATGGCATACTATGAGCTCGCATATTCGCGAAAAGCATTCGCGACTCTCGTATGGTACTGCGAAATGCAGCGGTAAGACGACGCTTGCGGGTATGCACAGAAGGATGCGTGCGCAAGTGCGCTCATATACTTACTCGTATATGTATCGAAGGAACGCGTATGCATACATTATACGAATCTTTATTTTGAATTTCGAAGATCTCTTTTTGAAGATTGTGCTGAAAAACTGATTAATCAAAATAGTTTACTTGGATTTTTATATACGAAAAGAAAAATTTTCTTTTGAGCAGAGTGTAAAAAGCTTTAAAAAATTAAAAAGCTATTGTCGCCTTAATATTATTACATTTATTATATTTTAATTTTGTGCAATTTTTCGAATTTTATATACAGTTATAGCAAAAAGATCAGGAAATTATGAAAGTTACGAGAGTAATGACTAACTGAAATCAAAGTTACCATTTTATATTGTTAGGAATTTAATCGTTTTTAACTCTTGATTCTCAAACTTTCTGTATAATATTTATTGTAATAGCGTTATTATTGTACAACATGCTTGGCTGCATTTATTCGTTCCCAAAGTTTTGTTTTCAGCTAATTTACGTTTTTTGAATTCTCATGGCTAACCATTTTACTTGGCTTTCGAACTTCTTGTGAAATAAATCACTTTTAGACCATCCAGTGAATCTCTCTTGAATCTCTCTTCAATTAATATTTGTTCGGAAAATATGAGATTTACCGTCTACATATATTTTATAAAACATCGTTGAAAATGGCTCAAAGCGGAGCCGAAATGTTCGATTGTTTTAATTATGTATTATTTTAAATTTAATAACCATAATTTGCGCATCACTTACCGCGTTGAACTCTCATTGTATGCGAAGTATTCCTTGTACAATTTCAATAAAAAAATTTTTTTATAATGTAAAAAATATAAGAGTATAATAAATGGCAATGAGAGCGTGATAAGTGATGCGCAAATTACAATTATTTAATTAAATTTGAAATAACACATAATTGAAATGTATACGAATGTATTTCAACTGACAATGAGATTATTTTTTCAGAAAATGGATGTGTCTAGATAAATATTGCACGTAAAAATTGAGAAATCAATAATCGATATTTTTTCTTGTGGCGCATCTCCGTTGCCAAGATTCCCGCGCGATGAAATGTGGATACGGATATTTTTTTTTCTTTTTTCCTCGCTTTTTTCTGTCAGATGCACAGTAGTATATTTGATTATTTATCGATACAATACGAATTAGGGAGGCAAATACGTAAATGTTCGACGCTTTGCTATCGATATTCGCGTATGTCCATTATTATACGGTCGAATCTTTTATTCTCGTTAGCATATCCGGTGCAATATAGCACCGAGAATCTCGCTCGAAAATGAAAGGGATTTCAGAAAAAAGCGTGTTACGCGACGAGGGAAGGTGTATACATAGCAAATTGAAAAATACGGGAGTGCCGCGTAAATGCTGTTTTCACCCCATTTTTCTCCCCTCTTTTTTATTCGCGAACGAGAATGGTTTTTCGGACCACAGCCGCGACGGTGCGTATATTCGAACGTCGCCATGATTTATTCAAAGCATAATCCAAGAAACGGGAAGCCACGAAATAATTACTTTATTGCCAGATTCATCCGGGTTATATTTTCATGGCTTTTTTTTCTTTCTTTTTTTTAAATAGCGAAATATGAACGTACGTGCGATCGATAATACTGCTGCCACAATATTGTAACGAAATAAAAACGGAAAATGTGTTTTTTCGAATCGAATTAACAAATAAAATCTATTGTGTTAATAAATGGAATAAATAAATAAATTAATAAATATCTATAATCTATTTTATTAATAGATAGAATTTTAATATGTATTTTGGGATACTTATTACTTTAACTTTATCACGTGATTAAAATCTTTAAATACATAAATTTAATTCTGCATTAAGTTTTTAGTTTTAAAATGAAATTTTTAATTTTGGAATTGTAAATTATTGTGCAATGCACGGTATTTATAATAAATCACGATGTCTAATTACAACCTTGGCAATGAATGAAAGCGTTCAAACACGATGGCTATTTGGAAAGTATCGTAAATAAATTTGCATGAGTTTAGTTTTCAAATAACGTGGGAAATATTTCGTAAATCGTCGGTGTTGATTGCAGAGTACCGTGTTTACTGTTTACTTCGCGCAGCACAAGTCGCATAATAATTTTCGTTCTCTTTAATACGACGCACGTTAATA
The DNA here is from genome assembly GCF_000204515.1 of Acromyrmex echinatior. Next base: position 423,885 of record NW_011627526.1, on the reverse strand, counting down.
TACGTTACATCGAGTAAAAGGCCGCGATATTATTTTGCATTTGAAAGTAACATGTATGATCGATATGCTTACAGGAATTCTGACAAATTTAACAAAATGATGTAAATGTTATTAGATATCACAATATTTTCCATTAAATTTCTTTATTTCAGAATAAATAAGATATCTCGTGTTATTCAAAATATAACACAATTTATAATTAAAAATAGTTATGACGAATAAATTAATGATATAATTTACGATAAAACGTAATCTTTATTTTGAAGCATGCTGATCTAGAAACAGACTAATGAAAAATTATATACGTACAAATTATACGTCCGACATTTTTTTGTTGTTGCGAAGTTCTTGGTTGTCGAGGGATGATTAGGACGTTAAATCCGAATGTTATTACGATTTCACGGCTCGGCCGAGGTTATTCCGGAAGGACAGGGATTATGGCTGCGGATATAGGATAATAAGGATCCAAGGAGGTAAAGACGAGAGCTTGGTTGTACGTGACTGGAATTTCGCGTTGAAGAAAGCTCGAATTACTTTGACAAACTCCGCGGCGTACGTGCTCCGTCCCTTTGCAAAAGAGTCATGCTTGTTAGAAATCAGCAGAACGTACATGGCGAAAGCGAAATACGTAGGATACGTATAAAGTCGAAACTGAATTAATTTCTGTTATGGCGAAACTACTTTTCTTTCTTGACGATGTCTGGAAACGTATACTGTTTCGTAGAACTTAGCGACGCAGAAGGAATTGCGAATTGCATGTGTAAAATTTGTTTTAAAACAAGAATTAAAATTTTTGATGTGTATGATCTATTTTACAATTAAACAGAACGATTAGATGTATGAGTTTTTATTACGTTATAATACAAATATAATAGTATTTAATAATAATAATAATAAGAAATCGAAGTCCACGGAAAGAATGATTTTACTGGAGTATTAATCGTTATTTTCAACAATGATGCTAATAAGTATCTTAAAACATTGCAAGAACTTATTGCGAAAAATATTACCCCACTGCAAATAATATATAAAATATATAAATATTAATAAAAAATAAATAAATAAATAAAAGTAATAATAAGTATAATAAATAAAATAAGTGAAATAAATGTATATATATACCTACATATATAAATACTTATACGGCAAGTTTCATTAATTTCACATCTATTAATAGAATAGTTAATAATAATTATTTTTAATAATATAATATTCCATGTTTTCTTTATATGCTTGGCGAATATTTTTTCTTTTTTGAAAAAAGTTTTGTTAGGGATTTGATATATATGAAAAATTTCATGAAGTTATAATTCAGCAGTTCGCAACAGAGCGATATGAAACGAATGAAAAACAGGAGAAGATAAGTTCTGATCCTTGTGCTTTTCGCTGCGATCCATTGCCTGCGCCTCCGTCGAATGAATAATTCTTGTATTTCAACCGTAAAAGTCAGACAGCGGGATACAATATACGGCGAGCCGAAATTCAAGGTGTGTGCGAAAGAAGCCGACGCGTCGGCAAAACGTATGTAACTTTTAAAAGGTATTGTCGCGCTGTATCGTCACGACGCGACGTCGGCCGAAGTTTTCCTGCCGAAAAGTTTGCGAGACAATGACGGGAACGACGGGGGTGGTTTGCCTTCCTGGGAGCATCCCCGGAGCGTGTCGGATACTACGCTGTCTATATCTATCCGTCGCCGATAGCAAGTTTACATCTGCGATAGTAGTTCGAAATGTTCTTTCTATCTATCCCGTTTTATTCCCGCCATGTCTCGGCGGCGATTTCTCGTTCGTTTCATCTCTCTTTTGCCATAACCCCGTTGGCGTTGGTCTCGACCCTTCCCGTCTTAGTACCTATCTACTCTCAGTCAAGTTACGACCCGCCCGAGAATGTGATCCCTCGAATCTGACTTCCCTTGTTTGCCAGGATCGACTGGTGGAATAGCGAACTTCCCTTCGGAATCAGTAACCCGATATCAATTCAATTGGTCATTTCGAAAAGATCACAAACAGAAATTTTATATAAGACAAGGAAATGATGAAGTAAGATGATGAAAAGACTTCAAATAGAACGAAATTAATTATTGTGAGCGAGAGATTGCGGAGGTAGATGTAGAATACTCATACAATAAATATTTCATGAAACGTTGTTGCAATATTGCTATGTTCACTAAAATAAATAAATATTGATGCAATATTTCGAGAAATATTATATGCTGCAATATTATGCGATATTTCAGTAATTAAGTCAAGTTTTAATACTAAATAAATAAAATGTTATTGATTAATATCACATTCTAAAATACACACGATAATGTTATGATCACAAAACATTTGGCAAAGTTCAAAAAACATGCTCGAAAGAGCTTGGGGATCTCCAGAAGACTTGCCAACGTGATTTGTGATTGTCCATCTTTTTATAGGACTCCTGGTTTCCTTTTTACAAGAAGCGCGTCCATCTTGTGGCGGGGCCGCGTACTTATCTGTTGAATTATAATATTGCAGCAATATATCGCAATATTTCCTACAAAATATTAAAATTCCATAATTATTCCTGCAATATTTCGTGCTGTAGGGGATGCGTTCCACTTGATGTTTCACCTGATGTAACGCTTGTGAGCATCATTTTATCTTTGTTGTTTATCAAATGTTAAACAAGGATGAAATAATATGTTTGCGAGCGTTGTAAACGCCAAGTGGAACACACCCATAGCGTATAGGTTCTTGGATGAATTTTATGTTCGTTCTACCGTGGAACGGCGTTTCCTATCTTTCCTTCATACGTTTAAATCGATGTAACGGGCGTTCCTAGCAGTTGGTACACGGCGCAATCGTGTACTTTAAATCGATTAATCGCGATAGGAACTGGTTGCGTGTGTAAGAACATTTCGGGGTCGGCGGCGATCACTTGAAACTTTTGGCAATAAATGTCGAAGACTATTACACGAAAATTACACGAAAATTTAGTTTCAACGATTGAAATTCCAAATCATTCTTCGAGTTACGAAAAGTTACAGAGTCGAGCGTGCACGACATTTCTGTGTGTGTTAGAAGTATAGAAATAATTCTTTCAAGATTTCATATATACGTTTATAAGTCAGTAATTTAACCTTCGACGTCTTATTGCGGTGCTTCCGTCTCTTGTTGTTACCAATATCTCCGTTCATCTTACGTCATTCGACTTACGACTTATCCTTCAATCCGATTTTCCTCTATTCACCAGGAAACCAGAAAAGCTGCAATCTCATAGGTATTCACAGGTCTTCGGTATTATCAGACGCTTAAGATAATATATCCAACAATAAATATCACTATCCGTTTATATATTAATGATAGTTTAATATTTTTGTTTAATTGAAATAATATAATACAAATTTAATCTTTAGTGAGAATTTAAGTAAAATATGAATAAATATAATTGTCTTTCATACACTGAGAAAAAAATGCTGTTGATTTAATTAAATTTTATATTATGGATTGTCACTAACATAAGTGATTAATTCATGTATATTTTTATTGACATAAAGGCCTTGATTATTGAAATAATAATTTATATCCTTTATGTCCATAAAAATATACATGAATTAATTACTTATGTTAGTGATAGTCTGTAATATAGACTTTAATTGAATCAACAGCATTTTTTTCTCAGTGTATAAATAATACGTATTAAATATACATTTAACCCCCTTTATATATTATTGATGTGGGACATCTATCGCCGCCTTATAAATTCCTTAAATGAACATTATTTATACACATTTTATAGTTACATTTACTACAAATTATTTCATAGTTTAAAACAATTTTTTTATTTACCTTTATCTAAAGAATGTATAGAATAGTATTAATCTTTAATTGTAAATCACACATCAAAGAGAACAATGAAAATTGAAATATAATATAGGGGTAATGAACACATTATTATGAGAATACATAAATAAAGTATCTACTGTTTCTGCGTTAATTAATGGTACTTAATAAATTTTAATAAAGGATGATGTTCAGACGAGTTTTGATAAAAACGTTAACTAAGCCGCAGAATTCATGGGCAAAAGTTTATTCTCATTCAAAGTCATTTGTTAAACTTTTATCGAAGAGGAGGACAAGGCGTTGCCGTGCCACTAGTAGTAATATACGCAAATAGTCAGCCATACTTGGACATGATCCTCAGAAGGTGTTCTATCGACCCTCAATGTTCCGTGTCTATTTCTTTCGATGCGATACGTAAGGAACATTTCTTGAGAAGCAGTGACAATAACGGCGAAAGACCATAACGTCGTAATAGCAATAAAAGCGTACTATCGCTGGCCGGAGATGAAATGAGTCGGCAGTAAAACTGCGGAATGCGTCGCGATGCATATAAGTCCCCATTTGTTTCAATTTGTGACGTTCGCTCTTTCGCCTTCGTTTCTTCTAACCACGTCTTTCAACAATCTTGCTTTTCCCTTCTCCACCGGCTTTCTGACTGCGACATAACCCTCCGCTGATTATTGTTACTCGGCTGACGGAGCTCCATCTTTGCGTATTATTAGTCGGCTGAGAGGGTGGATTTTTGGCTCATAAATTTCAACGCCCAACCCCGCAGACAATACGCTCTCCTCGATTGTGGTCGGAGATGTGTTTACCTTAATCATACATAAGAATGCTTCTTACATCTTGGTTTAGCGTTTTTTTTATGTTAATCTATTTTTTCCTGGTTGCTCGCCAGTGGGAGACAGAATTTTAAGGCGCGAGAATAAAGGATTATTATTACAAATGCTCCTATTTTAGCTGACTGCCATAGTTTTCGACTATAATCTGTATTTCTTTAATGAAAGATTTTAAATTATATATTTAGCTGGCTGCCATAATTTTCGACTATAATCTGTATTTCTTTAATGAAAGATTTTAAATTATGTATTTATCGCAGATATGGAGTGAAATTGTTAGAGCATCTATAATGTTTCTTTTTTTTCGTATATTTATTATATAAGTATATTTAGGAATTTAATTTAGGCAAGAGTTTCAATTTTGAAAGAGAATATATTTAAGATAAATTCAGGGCATGTACGAGGCACATAAGGGAGACACTTGGGTGTTAAATAAACGTGATTTCGCAAGTTCGATCGGATGATTCATGAATATCGGCTATATCGTCTTTGCGATGACCGCCATTGTGGCGCTTGATGTATCCATCCGCCTGTGTCCCCCGTCTTCTACCCCGACTAACAACGTCCAATCCTCCCCGAGGATTTTATTTTGCCCCATTACCTCCATATCGGAACGAACCGACGCTGACGTCATCGAGTTCCATCAAGTTGCCAATTTTGCACTTTTCTCGACCCTACGTCAACCTTCCTCTGCATTGCTCTTTTACACAGAGCCACTGTCCCCTCGCGCGCTTTTGCGTCCTAAATTCTCAGGATTATGTCTCACTTGAAATAATTTTTGTATGAATTTTGTTCGCGTTAATAATATACAGGAAATAGATAAAGTAATGTGAATTATTTACTTGTTTTATTAATAAAAAGTTGAGATACTATTTGTTATTAACACTATCTGTTCTTCTCTTTATTCTATTCTTGTTGGAATTATACACGAAAATGCTAAATACAATGCAATATTACATCATTCTTCTAGCAGAATATCTTTTAGTTGCTTAAAAGATATTAAAGAAGAATGTTTTTCACTTTGCTCTTCAAAACTAGAAATATTTAAATCAGAAGATTATATGACGAGGAGAGACATTGAAGTTTTCGAGAATGGAAGACAATTTTGAAAAATACACTGATTGTGAGACAAAATGCATTAAATTTTAATAAATAAATAAATAAAACAAGTATATAGATATAAAATAAATAATATATTTCCCAAGTGTTTACATTATTTTGTCTGTCCTCTATACCTATGTATCCTCTATACCTTGTCTTAATTTTTATACGAATACGCGAAGTACACCAGAAAATCGCAAGATTTACTTCACTTTACGTTCCTTCACTTACACACGTTAATTACGTTTTACTTGTACCAAGGTACGTGATTACGCCGGCACGGAGATTTGATGTTACCGGCAATTTTGTGTGTGTTTAATGGATCTACGACCCGCAGAAAATCAAGACTTAGCGTCGAGTGTGATAAAGCTCGACTGTTATTTGACGATACATCGCGCACTACAAGGCAACATCTTCCTCCAGTTTGTTTATGACGTCGCATAGACGAGCGAAGCAAGGATAACGTTTGTTGTGCCAGAAAGCTCCACGTATTTCCACCAAGATAAATGTCGAGCGCTTTACCGAAGACGACACAGTGTGAAATGCGGGATATACGGGGAGATCTTGTGGGTCACGTTAGATTTATATCGATAATCGAATAATTTTTTTCAATTCAAATTTCATCCTACTTATATACATATATATATATTTATTTTACATGCTAGGACTGTAATTTCAGATTGTCGTATTTTCTTGTAGTTGTAGATTCTGCGATAAACTTGCCATCAATCTTACTTTATCGAAGATTTAAAAAGTCTAAATGAGCATTTATTATTGAAGATTAAGTAACTTTGGCAAAGTAAGATTCAGCAGTATAAAGAGCTAGATAAGAAGATTTGACTTTTGCAGTTAATTCCACGCAAAATTTATGAAACATTAAATTGAAACTTTTAATATTGAAAATTAAAGGGTTGCAAGTACGATCTCGCTTTAGGTTTCTGCTAAAAAAATAGATATGTAATTCTTTCTCAACAGATAAAAATCTGTGAAATTATATATCCGCAATTACAATAAGATGGATATGACGCGACGAAACGCTCGGGAAAGATGCCAGATTATTCTGAAATAATTTTCGCAAGTTACAGACTTTTATTTTGATAAGAATATTCTCGCGCGAGAAGCATTAATACATATATACCGTGAAACACTTTAGAATATTTTATCTTTAACGACCGTCTTCGAGGCTAAAACAAGACCATTTGATATTTGCGTTAAGCAATCTCCGCGTCGCTCGTTAAAATCTAAATTTGTGGTCGCAATGTACTTCGTCTTTCTTCCTCTGTCTCTAAGAGAATTCCATGCAATCTTATCAAGTTCAGAAAAGTAGAGCGAATAATTTTTATATCCGCATCGCTAATATAATATTACTGTTATTTACATATGTAAAAGATGTCGTATAATATTTTTTTCTAAAGAAGTTCTTTTTTTCTGAGAAAAATATTCTGATTTAAATGAACAATAAGAATAGCATTTTGGTGAGACAAAATATTTTCTAATTAAGATAACCAGAAATTCTATTTGGTTTCACCACAATGCCATTTTTATCGTGAATTCATAACCAGCAATATTATTTGCTATTCTTGTTGAGTTTTTTTTCTTGATTTAATCAAAACTTTTTTTCAATATATGTGATCGAAGAATCCTTATGAAAGGAAAAGCAATTTTGGGGCATCCTGTATGTATTTTTATCGTCTGTTGGCGTATGTATATGTGCGTCCGTTTGCCAACATGAGCGTTTCATACGAGCTTGACGAGATAAATGGCAGACGGCGGAGATATCTGCGAAGAGCGAGGGACGTGAGAGCGGGGTAGTAGAAGGTAGTGGGTTTTGGGGGTCTATGGGGGGCGAAATGGGACCGTCGCGTTGGAAGAGTCCGTTTCAATTCAGATAGCGACGTCAGCGTAGGACATGTCGACTGGCAGGCTTTCGGGGCAACGGTCCACCCCCTTTCCTCCTCCTTCTCTTCTCGAACAGCGTGCGACAAAAAGCGGGGACGACGGGGAGGGGAGGGTCGAGGGCAACCTGGCGAGCAGATAACGCGGGTGAAATGTGCACGGGCATTATTTTTCCGGGTAAATGTGGCGTAATAGAAAAAAAGAACGAAAGAGCTGGAAGGGGGGGAGGGGGGAGGGGGGAGCGACGCATGCTCCCGAGTTATCCGGACTTTATTTCGCGGAGGTGAGAGAGCAAGTTCAAAGGATGGAAAAAGGAGACGCATCAGATTCTACTTGATGCTGTTAGATGGGAACGAGAGCAATGATTGAAGACCCTTGCGCAAGAATCAGGCAAGTTCACAAATGTTACCGGTGAAATTCCGATCAGTGGCGTTTCAATGAAGTGGAAATGGATGACGTTGTCTGACTACTAGCGTGGGAAATTGTGCGAATGAACGTTATAAGAAACTGTATTCGCAACAGTAGCGAGGGACGATGGCAAGGATGTATTGATGTATTTATTAACCTTGCTAAGAAATCTTCTATCAGATTTTCTGTATTTCTCTCTCCTTTTTGATCGACAAAAATTTTAAAAATCTTAGTAGATCGTAAAATATAGACGGACATTAAAGTGCGACTTTATTTTGAAATTACTGTTGATTTAATTGTTTTCATTTAAAGACACGTTTAAAAATTAATTAACGTTGGAAATGCATCCTGATAACAAGACGTTATAATAAGAACCTTTTAATTATGTCAACAGAGATTGTCCATCGTCCATCCTAAAAATTGCAAAATATGAATTCTATTTGCGTAGAAACAAACACTTCTCGTCATTTCTTCGTCTTTGAATATATTATATATATTTTATTAAAGAGTGCGACTGTGCTGACAGTGAAGTTAAAAAGGGAGGATAAAAAAGGGTCGAGTAAAAAAGCAACTAAGCGTCGTAAAGGAGAAGAGGAAGCGGACATACAGGACGAATATTTGAAATATTTTTGGCGAGAAAATTTCGGAAATTTGTTGCTGCAGGATGCCGCGAATTCTTCCCAGAAATTTATGGATCCTCGACGAAGTCTCGGTCGGGCTTCGTGAGAGGCGAGATATAATTACGACGAAGTAAATGGGGTGGGGTATTGCGGGTAGGGGGATGAGGGGTGGTGGTGCAGGCGTTGTAAGAGGTGGTTCGGGGGCCGTCCGTTAATGCCGACCACGAATTATGTACACGAGACTCGAAATAACGAGCGTAAATCGATACAACAAGCCGAAAGGGAACACAGTTTAAGTTTCTACTGATTGCGCAATAATTATGTCGGTTAATTACGCGCTAACGGCGAATCATTATTTACATACACTTTACGTCAATAAGGATCGTCTTCTCTCTCTCTCTCTCTCTCTCTCTCTCTCTCTCTCTCTCTCT